>SJYV01010826.1:573366-624575 GCA_006410875.1 Neotragus pygmaeus | reverse complement strand
CCTCAAAGTATATATTAATATTTAACAAATACTAATGAGTATCGAACTGGATGTTTTGAAATGGCACCAAGACATATTTTTCAAAAGGCAAGAAGTGTCATAGTTCAGGGATTAGGAGATATTAATTACACACATACACACTTAAAAATATAGCCCCTCAGTTATTGAGCTTCTGTCCTGGGGAAGGAACAACAGTAATAAATAAATCATTGGTACTACCATGATATTATCTTTTTTTTAAAATATAAGTTACATATTAAGATCCAAAGGAAATGTACTGATATTCCTAATGTGAGGTTGTCTTGAAGAATAAGATGCGTCCACATGGAGCAGAAGAGACTGTTTGCAGATATCACTCTCCTACCAGTTGGTTGTCCAACTTTTCCTGTATGAATACTCTTAACCAGACACAGTCCCTTTCAGCCTAACAAACAAAATGTCTGTGTGCCTACAAANTTGAAGAATAAGATGCGTCCACATGGAGCAGAAGAGACTGTTTGCAGATATCACTCTCCTACCAGTTGGTTGTCCAACTTTTCCTGTATGAATACTCTTAACCAGACACAGTCCCTTTCAGCCTAACAAACAAAATGTCTGTGTGCCTACAAACCAGTAGTACTGGTCCTCCTTTATCTAGTACTGTCTTCTTAAGGGAAGACATGAATAATTATGTGTGTGGTGAGCAGGGCTGCAATTACTGTTTCCATTTCTCAGAGAAGGAAGTTGGGTCTATGAGAGGATGCAGGCTGTTGAGCAGGTGTGGGGCAGATCTGGGACCATATGGCTCCCACCTCTTGGTTCTGTGCTCATTCTAAAATTATCTTGTCTCCAAGAGGGCAACTTGTTTAGAAATAATGTTCAAATTAAACTATCATTATTGTGACATTCACATCTTTGTGCATAGAAGATACAGAAGAGGTTCCTCTGGGGAATGAGAGGTTGGGTTGGAGGCTAATAAAGACTCTCAGAAACTCCAGGTGTGTGTTAGTCAGACATATATGCAGAATCATATCTTATCTTCACTCAAATTTGAAAACAATTCATTACTCTTCAAATCTTGAAGTGAATTAAGATTTCCATCAATAGCATGACATGAGGAAATGAGACTAGATGTCAGATATTAAAGTATCCAACAGCTATGGATTATAATGCAATGCAGCTTAGTGATTAAGAACACACGCTCTGGAGACATCTGGAGTTTAAATCAAGCTCTTAATATCACCTACCAGTATCACCTAAGCCACAATTTCCTCTCTTGGAAAAGAGAAAAAATAATGTACAGCTGCCTCATGAGATGAGCTTCAGTAGTTAGTTTTTCTCAGCTGGGGACAATTCTTCCCATCCAAGGGCCATGTGGCAATGATGGAAGACATTTTATCCATCACAACTTAAGAGAAGGTATTACTGGCATCTAACGGAGAAAGAACAAGAATGATGCTAAAAGTTCTACAGTTCCCTAGAGGACAGCATGTATGTATGCTCAGTACTCAGTCTGTCTGACTCTGTGACCCCATGGACTGTAGCTCGCAAGTTTCCTCTATCTGTGGGATGTCCCAGGAAAGAAAAGTGCAATGGGTTGTCATTTTCTCCTCCAGGGGATCTTCCCAGTGCAAGCATCAAACCCAAATCTCTTGCATTGGCAGATGGGTTCTCTACTGCTGAGCCAGCAGGGAAGCGCAGTAGTGCTGAAATCAAGACACTTCAATCTAAGTTCATGTTTCACAAGTGCTCAAAATTGTTATCTATCATTCCAATTACTAAACAGCCTAGTACCAGTTATCATGCTATGAGTCAATGATTCAAAGTTGGCTGCGGTATAGCTCTGCCCTTGAGGGGCCCATTATTTGAAACTTTTAAGTGTAAATAACTACTATGAAATACCTTGCACTCATTGTGTCATCATTTGCAAAGCAATAGCAAAGGTGAATATATGAGTTCTATTTTGAGGAACTGGGGAAGGCTCCACAGAGAATAAAATATTTCCCTTGGGCCTTTCAACATGATAGGAATTTGACAGTTAGAAAATGGATAGAAGGGTTGTTGGTGGGAAGGTTATATGTCTGTGTAGGGGAAAGATGTTGGAGTATCAGAAATGTTATAGAAATAAAAGGTATAACATTTCAAATTCTAATAAAAATGACTTCAGAGTTTGTCATGTTCAAGATATGATGACTACATTAGGATGAGTAAAGAATATATTAGGATG
The DNA here is from genome assembly GCA_006410875.1 of Neotragus pygmaeus. Lineage (NCBI taxonomy): Eukaryota > Metazoa > Chordata > Mammalia > Artiodactyla > Bovidae > Neotragus > Neotragus pygmaeus. The sequence continues at coordinate 622,369 of SJYV01010826.1, read as the reverse complement.
TGGGTATGATTCTGTAGCAGATTATGGACTGCAAAGAGAGGCTGGAAAAAGAACAAGAGAGAATCCAGACATAAGCCTAAAGCAACATAGTGGGTGGGGGTGGGAAGAGGGGATAATGAAACAGAGGAAGGATTAAGAGAAAGTTCAGAGGTACAATCAGCAGAACTTGGCTACCATCTGAAAGTTAGGACCACAGCTGCATTAAATATTGGACCACGAGACCCCTGTACTAGAAAACCCAGTCATAGACATCATTAGACAACTATGAGAGAGTATGAAAGAATAAAAAAAAAAGCAAAACTGTTATTTTGAGAGAAAGTATGCTTGTATCATAGAATAATAGACTGGTTCCAAATAGGGAAAGGAGTACATCAAGGCTGTGTATTGTCACCCGGCTTATTTAACTTATATGAAGGGTACATCATGTGAAATGCTGGGCTGGATGAAACACAAGCTGGAATCAAGATTGACAGGAGAAATATCAATAACAGCTATATGCAGATGACACCACCCTAATGGCAGAATGTGAAGAAGAACTAAAGAGCCTCTTGATGAAAATGAAAGAGGACAGTGAAAAACTTGGTTTAAAACTCAACATTCAGAAAAATAAGATCATGCATCTGGTCCCATCACTTCATGGCAAATAGATGGGGAAGCAAACGGAGATGGTGAGAGACTTTATTTTGTGGGGCTCCAAAATCACTGCAGATGGTGACTGTAGCCATGAAATAAAAGATGCTTGCTCCTTGGAAGAAAAGCTATGGCCAACCTAGACAGCATATTAAAAAGCAGAGACATTACTGACAAAGGTCTTTCTAGTCAAAGCTATGGTTTTTCCAGTAGTCATGTATGGATATGAGAGTTGGACTATAAAGAGAGCTGAGTGCCAAAGAATTGATGCTTTTGAACTGTGATGTTGGAGAAGACTCTTGAGAGTCCCTTGGACTTCAAGGAGCTCAAACAAGACAATCTTAAAGGAAATCAGTCCAGAGTGTTCATTGGAAGGACTGATGCTTGAAGCTGAAACTCCAATAATTTGGCTACCTAATGCAAAGAACTGACTTATTGGAAAAGACCCTGATGCTGGGAAAGATTGATGGTGGAAGGAGAAGGGGACAACAGAGGATGAGATGGTTGGATGGCATCACTGACTCAATGGATATGAGTTTGAGCAAGCTCTGGCAGTTGTTGGTGGACAGGGAAGCCTGGCATGCTGCAGTCTATGGGGTCAGAAAGATTTGGACATGACTGAGTGACTGAACTGAACTAAATATCTGTATCAGTATCTTTGTACTAAGATTATTGGCAGATGAGTTTATAAGTTGAAAATAGAAAATCAGTAATTGATAAAAGCAATTTCATATGAGTTGCAATATATACTCCTAACCTTGGATGGAATTAGGTATGCAGTATTAGGCTTCCCTGGTGGCTCAGATGGTAAACAATATGCCTGCAATGCAGGAGATCTGAGTTTGTTCCCTGAGTCAGGAGGATCCCCTGGAGACGGGAATGGGAATCCACTTCAGTATTCTTGGCTGGAGAATTCCATGGACAGAGTCTGGTGGGCTACAGTCCATGAGGTCGCAGAGAGTCAGACACGACTGAGTGACTAAGCTGCTGCTGTTGCTAAGTCACTTCAGTTGTGTCCAATGCTGTGCGACTCCACAGACTGCAGCCCATCAGGCTCTGCCGTCCCTGGGATTCTCCAGGCAAGAACACTGGAGTGGGTTGCCATTTCTTTCTCCAGTGCATGAAAGTGAAAAGTGAAAGTGACTAAGCACTCACACACATTCACTGGTCATAGTTTTTATGCATATTTTGTTGCTGTTCACTAGCTAAGTCATGTCTGCCTTTTTGCAGCCCCATAAACTGCAGCATGCCAGGCTCCTTTTCCCTCCATCATCTTCTGGAGTTTGGTCAAATTCATGACCATTGAGTCTTATTTTATGCATATAAATAAGAATGAAGCTGTGTCTACAAGTCCTTCCCTAGGAATTTAGGTTATTTATTTTTTGTATATCAAATGATGCTTGAGGTTTTAGGCAAAATCCAGTTGATGATTGTTATAAATTAAATCAAGAATAAATATTGATATATCCAACCCCAGAACTTTAATGTTATCAGATACTAAAAAGAATTGCTTGTTGCCAATACTTACGAATTCAACCTTAAGATTTTTTGGCACAAAGAATTAATCAAGCCACATACTGGAGTCAGTAATAGAAAATGGTTTCGAGAACTTATTAAATTTTTTTAAATGTCTAAATTGCAAAATATATATATGTGTGTGTGTGTGTGTGTGTGTGTGTGTGTATAAATATATATATATATTATTTCCAAATGAATACAGAACCAAAATCAGTACATGATAAGTAATTCTGTCTCAAAGTATAACTACTTTGAACTGTGAATGATATTAAAATATAAATCCACCCATGCTACTGACCAGGTCTTGGGACTGACTGTACAGCCTTGAATCCCCTTCCAAGACTGATAAACAGCAGCTATTTAGTTGATGCACTTGACTATCACTGCGTTTTCCAAGGCGATTTTTAAAAGTCGCCTGATTGATCTGAAACCCTCCAAGGAAGTGAACAGGAAGCAGAAAACTGTAGCAATGCAAAAGGACAGTGGAAAGCACTCTTCAGTATAGGATTAATAGACAGGCCAATGGGTTCCCAAAACAGCTATCCTTAGTACTGTGTGGGAAAGCTGTTGTAATGAAAAATGGCAGCAGAGAAATGCAACCTTAAATAGAAGCCATGTGTTTATGTACATTTTGTTTTTATCACCATATATATTTTATGTATATACCACCAATATATCTGGGTCTCGTATTCATAAAACATAGATATCCTAAATTTACCTTATATGAATACTTAATGATCAGGTAGGTATTATATGCACAGCCTGCGTGCTGTTCATTTTCAAGAATTTTAGTTATTTAAATCTTTCCTATCAATGCTGGAAAGTTTATGATTCATATATATGCCACAGAAAATGTAACAAGATTGGTGTCCCAGACACGCACATATAAGTAATCCCTTTAACTTTTTATTTTTTCATGAGAAGCAAACATTCAGTAGTTGATTTTACCCTGGGTACCTACAGCTGGGTCAGTCACTTCCTGTCCACCCACCATTGATTGGATCCCAAGTCCCAGACTGGTTAAGGCAATGCTGGTTTGCTTTCACACCACAGGGATCAACCACTTTGGTTCCTCCTCCAATCTCTCACTATATTTGCCTAGGGCAATATTTTGGCTTTCTAGCTGGACTGCACAGGAGAATCCTAGGCAGAAGCAGAGTTAAAGTACCTCCTTCTAACATCCAAAATACATAAAGAACTCATAAAACTCAATATCTAGGAAAAAAATAAAAAATAAAAACGGGTAAAAAGGAGGAAGACCTGAATAGCTTTTTGTTTTTTTTCAAAGAAGACATACAGATGGCTAACAGGTACATGAAAAGATCAAAACCACAATGGGATATCACCTTATACCTGTCAGAATGGATATCATAAAACAAACAAACAAATAAGAAATAACAGTGCTGGGAAGGATGTAGACAAAAGGGAACCATCCTGCACTGTTGGTGGAAATGTAAATTGGTACAGCCACATTGGAAAACAGTACAGAAGTCTTTCAAAAAATTAAAAATAGAACTGTTATATTATCCAGAAATTCCACACCTGGGTATAGATCTGAAGAAAACAAAAACACCAGTTCAAAAAGATAAATGCACCTCGATGTTCACTGAAACTATTTACAATAACCAAGATATAAAAGCAACCTGAATGCCCATAGATAGATGGAAGGATAAATAGACGTAGTGTATATATACACACACACACACACACACACACACACACACACACAAAAGAATATTATTCAGCCATAAAAAAAGAAATCTCACCATTTGAGACAATAATAATGGAGCTAGATGGCATTATGCTTAGTAAAACAAGTCAGAGAAAGACAAATATGTATGTTTTCACTTACATGTGAAATCTAAAAAGCAAAATAAACAACAAATAAAACAGAAACGGACTCACAGAACAAAGAACAAACCAGTGATTTCCAGGTTTGTTCCAGGGGGGAGGGATTTCTAGAGGGGGTATTAATGAAATAGATGGAGGGGATTGAGAGTTACAAATTACCAGTTATTAACTAAAAAGTAAGACTCTTGAGAGTCCCTTGGACTGCAAGGAGATCCAACCAGTCCATTCTGAAGGAGATCAGCCCTGGGATTCCTTTGGAAGGAATGATGCTAAAGCTGAAACTCCAGTACTTTGGCCACTTCATGCGAAGAGTTGACTCATTGGAAAAGACTTTGATGCTGGGAGGGATTGGGGGCAGGAGGAGAAGGGGACGATAGAGGATGAGATGGCTGGATGGCATCACGGACTAGAGGATGTGAGTCTGAGTGAACTCCAGGAGTTGGTGATGGACAGGGAGGCCTGGCGTGCTGTGATTCATGGGGTTGCAGAGAGTCGGACACGACTGAGTGACTGAACTGAACTGAACTAAAAGATCACAAAAATCTAACATACAGCTCAGGGAATATAGTTATAACTGTGTATGGTATGTGATGTATAAAAATATCAAAATCACTATGTTGTACACCTGAAACTAATAATATTGTAAGTGAACTTTCCTTCAGTTCACTGTAAATAAACAAAGCATTCTCTTTTGGGTTTTGATCAGGATGGGAACAAGGGAACTGTAGGGAGCAAATTTATAAGACAGTTATTTGGAGACAGACTAAGAACTGTGAAGCAGCCTAGCAATCTTCTGCTAGGTTTGGGGGATGGAACCAATTTTAATCGTTTCAATGAATGGGAGGCATAACAGTAATAGTAACAGTCCGGCACTCTTGAGGGGAAAAGAATTTTGTGGTAATAAGAAAAGTGGTTTGATTTCTATGAAGATTTTGTGCTTTACCTCTAACAGTTTCTGGTTTCTGATCTCCTTTCCAGAATATATAGTGAGCACCCTCTTTGTGGCAGGAACTATATTTCTCATTGCAAATAATGATGCTATAATTAAATAACGAGCCCTTTGATCATGAAACTTACAGTCAAGTAGGGGAAGCTAATATTAATCAATAACTTCATAAATAAAGACGTTACAAACTATGACGGTGCTGTGTATGCTGTGAGACTAAGTATTGGAGAGGCCTTACTATACTGATGAGTAATGGATGAACAGGAATTAACTAGAAGAGCAGATGAGAGTAGAGAATTCTGAATAGATGGATTCACCTCTGCAAACGTCCTGAGACTGAGACAAGAAGAAGCATAAGAACTGAAATTAAATCACTGTGACTAGCGCCCAGGGAAAGGCTGGAGGCAGGCAGTGGTAAATTCTAGGTCACATAAAGATCTTGGTCATTAACTCTGGAACACATGGGGAATTACTGGAGCTTTTTAAGGAGGGGAATAAAATAATCAGATTGACATAAAGTAAAACAGATAAAGTTAGAGTACTTGGGAGGCTATTGCAATAATCCACAGGATGATGTTATCCTGGGTAAACTGGTGATGGTAAAAATACAGTGAAGATGAAGATGGATTTAAGAAACTTAAAGGAGATTATTTGATCATAGGATTTTGGTGATGGGAGAAGAGGGAGAGTGGATCAAGGGTTATCTCTAAATTTTCAGCTTATACATCTGTACAGTTGTTATCAGAAAGAAAAGATCTCTCTTTCAGTTTGTTTATTTGGATGAAGGGCAGAATTCAGTGGAGGTGATTCTGCACTCTAGTATCAATATGTTGATTTTGAGATAACTTTAAGGGCTTCCCTTGTAGCTAAGCTGGTGAAGAATTCACCTCCAATGCAGGAGACCCTGGTTTGATTCCTGGGTCAGGCAGATCTCCTGGAGAAGGAATAAGCTACNTGGAGGTGATTCTGCACTCTAGTATCAATATGTTGATTTTGAGATAACTTTAAGGGCTTCCCTTGTAGCTAAGCTGGTGAAGAATTCACCTCCAATGCAGGAGACCCTGGTTTGATTCCTGGGTCAGGCAGATCTCCTGGAGAAGGAATAAGCTACCCACTCCAGTATTCTTGGGCTTCCCTGGTGGCTCAGCTGGTAAAGAATCTGCTTGCAATGCAGGAGACCTGGGTTCGATCCCTGGCTTGGGAAGACCCCTTGGAGAAGACAATGGCTACCCACTCCAGTATTCTGGCCTGGAGAATTCCATGGACTATATATCCATGAGGTCGCAAAGAGTCGGACACAACAGAACAACTTTCACTTTAAGTCATCTAAGGAGATCTGTCCAGGATTTTATTAGCTACTTCAATTTCCAAAAGAGAAGTCTAAGCCTAAGATTAAAATCTGTGTATTACTGTCATGGAAGTAGGAACTGGAGCCCTTGTCACAGAAAGAATTTTCCCAGAGTATCTTGAAAAAAATCAATGGAGCCTAGAATTGAATCTTGATTAATTCCGACATTCAAAAGCCAGGTTATAACCACCACAAGAATTAGGACCAGTAATTTTTGAGCTGTTGTTATGTGCTCCTGAAGCCCTTGCTGTAGCCTAAGTAATGTTCATAAAAGCCTTATGAGGAAATTGTTATTTTTCTATTTTACAGATGAGAAAACAGCAGAACACTGAGGATATGTGACCAAAGGACACATACAGAGATACAGAGTGGTAGGAACAGGCATCAAATCCAGGCAGTTTGAGAACACATCTTTCTAACTACTATAATCTGCCAGGTTTTTTTTTTTTCCACTGCTATTTTTTGTTGTCATTTTAAAAGTTTGTATATGCATTCTTCCTTTTTTATTGCAGAAAAATTGCTTTACAATGTTGCGTTAGTTTCTGCTGTACAACAACGTGAATCAACTATATGTATACATCTACCCCCCTTCCTTTTGAGCCTCCCTCTCACTCCAGCCCCATCCTGCCCATTTAGGTCATCACAGAGCACTGAGCTGAGCTCCCTGTGCCGTACTTAGGAAAACTGACAAAACAGACTTAGTTAGGCATGTGAGAATTTCAACTCACATTCACCATTCACATTTGTTCTCGATATCTGAACTATGCAATGCCACAGTCACTAGTTACATGGTGACTTTCTGGGCACTTGACATATGGAGTCCCTGGTGTTTCAGACTGTAAAGAATCTGCCTTCAATCCCTGTGTTGGGAAGCTCCCCTGGAGAAGGAAATGGCAACTCACTCCAGTATTCTTGCCTGCAGAATCCCATGGACAGAGTAGCCTGGCATACTATAGTCCACAGGGCTGCAGAGTTGGACATGACTAAGTGACTAAATGACTATCACTTTCATGTTCTTTCAAACTGAGATGTGCTGTAAGTGTGAATTATATCTCAAATTCTGAAGACTTCATACCACAAGTAAAGAATGTAAAATATCTGATTAATAATTCTTACACAATTACTTGTTGGAATTAGAGTATTCTGTGAGTTAAATAAAATATACTATTAAATTTATTATATTATTAACTATATTATTAAATTTGATTCATGGGATTCCATTTAATGTTTCAAATTAATTTTAACCTATTTGAAAACTAGAGCTTACATTATATTTCTATTGGACAGCATTGTTCTAGATATTTCACTTATTTGCCCTCTGAATTCCTAGCTCTAGATAGGCACTATCAAATAGTTAACATGCTCTCTTTAACACACTGTTTCCATTCAGACCTGAGCGCCAAGCTTGTGCCCCAGGCTCTCAGGCCCTGGTGTTTCCATGGTAACCTTGCCTTAGGAAGAGAAGATACTTTTGATTCTGAGTTGTAAAGATTTCCCTCCTCCAGCTTTATGTTACTTCATACTGATTATATGGTTATCTTCTCTATTCTTCTCCAAGGGTTTGTATGATCTTTGACCTTAGGAAATTTTAGGTCAGTGGTTCTCAGGCAGATGAACATGTAAAAATCATCTGAGAAGTTTTCTCAAATTACATAAGGCTATTACCCTGCAGTTTTCATTTGTTCTCCCCACCCCCAGTGAAGGACTATAGCTCTAATCTCGCCACTGTCTGATAAATGAGTTTGCTACATTCTAACTATTATATTCTCATGTATTCTCTGTCTTTTTCTCTCTACTCAGGCAGCTCTTCATACCTGGTATGTTCACCAGCTAGTAACCAAAGGGTTCCATGCAGTCCTACATCACAGTCTCTGAAATGCTGACTTTGGGTCATCTGTTTATATGGAAAGCTGATTGGTTCCGATCAGGATAATGATTACCTTGGGTTCACACATTTAATTTACATGAAAATATCCACCTGCCTACCGAGGAGACCTCTGGTAGACAAAAAGTATCTGCTTAGAGAAGACTATTCCAAAATCAGGATATAAATACTTTGTAACATACCATTCAAAGCAGCATAGCAAAGAAGAGAATATCCTCACAGAAAAAAATGAATAAAAATGAGAATCTGATGAAATTATTATAATTTAAGTACTAGGGACAAAAAGAAATATTCTCCAAATGTAGCTTTTGTGAGTTTTTCCCTTATTATTCTGAAATTTCTCCTCATAAGTTGCAAGGCCTCAAGGATGTAAATTTTGCACATAGGTAGTGTGTCATATGATAGAAAGGACAGAAATTTACAAGTTAGGGTACTCTCATTCCTTCATCTGTAAAACAGGGCAATAATGTCAATTTACTGATTAAATGAGATCCCTATAAATCTTAGTTGCTTCTCTAAGAAGAGCTGTTTTTAAAAGTCTAAGGTTGTTTACTTTCCCCAATTCTTCTCTCTGCATATAGTTCTCCACCTTATTTTCTAAAGCAGAATTGCAGAGATTTAATTTACTCCTCTAATTATTATTTGGGGAACAGGCTATAAAAGTACAGTCTCCCAAGGAGACAAAATTAGGACACTGATTACAGTGGTGCTCAGTTACACCACTTAAGTATACCCACATGAAGATAAAAGGTTGATATTCTACTAGCTGCTAATTAGTACATGGCTAATATCTTCAGAATTTGAGTAATTCAGCTGAAGTACTTTCCGAAGTATGCATCCAAATGAACTAGAACTTCTTAAAACTCAGATTCCTAACAGGCTAAATCCTTCTTTTATTCTATGTATCTCACTCACATTTAGTATGATATCCATTTACCCTATTGTGGTTTCTTCTTGTTTTCTTTGGCTCATGCATGCATGTGAGAGTTGGACCATAAAGAAGGCTGAGCACTGAAGAATTGATGTTTTTCCAATTGTGGTGCTGGAGAAAACTTTTGAGAGTCCCCTGGATAGCAAGGAGATCAAACCAGTCAATCCTAAAGGAAATCAACAATGAATATTCCTTGGAAGGACTGATGCTGAAGCTGGAGCTTCAATACTTAGGCCACCTGATGTGAACAGCTGACTCACTGGAAAAGACCCTGATGCTGGGAAAAATTGAAGGCAAAAGGAGAATGGGGCAGTAGACAATGAGATGGTTAGAGAGCGTCACCAACTCAATGGACATGAATTTGAGCAAACTCCAGGAAATAGTGGAAGACACAGGAGTCTGGGATGCTGCAGTTCATGGGGTCACAAAGAGTCAGACACAACTTATCAACTGAAAAAAAATGTTTTTCACCATTTCATTAATTTTTGATGAAGTGATCACTTACTTCTGTTGAAGTTTTGCCATGAGTTTGGAAGATGCATTAAGAGATAAAAGCTAGGATCAGAGATGAAGCTAATAATCATAAACATTTTTTTCACCATTGCTCAAATTTATTTTTAAAGATTATAATACTCAAACTTCATTCATTCACTCTGCAAATATTTATTTAGTATCCATAGTACATCTGGTCCTGTAAGTTCACAGAAGAATACATAGAATAAGAATTCTATAAAAATGAAAAAGATAAAAAGAAAAGCTTTTTAAATCTATGGTTTGATAGTAACCATAAGTTTTTTAAAATAGTGTTTAAACTTAAGTTTTTAAAGCTTATGAATTTATTTTAAAAGTTTGACTTCCATAAAATGAAAGTAAACATTTAATGAGACATGACTAGGTTGTAATTATTTCTGCTATTCTTGCAGATGAAGAATATTTTTTTCTGAAAATTTAACCAAAGGAATATCTACAACTAACTAAACTTCCACTAAATGAAATGAAATATAAATATATGAAAGTCCACATATACAGAGTTGTAAGTACTAAATAATTAAGAAAATCTTAGAAATAACATGAAATCATTACCTCACAAATAAAATTTTAATTCATTGATAAAAAAACAACAACAACATCGAATGTTGTCACTGGCTGTACCTGGGTGACTTGGCATTTGGTCAAACATTATTCTGGATGTTTCTGTGAAGGTAGTTTTGTTTTGTTTTGTTTTGAAGGTGTTTTTGGATCAGAATAACCCTTAGATCAGTGGTCTAAGAATAAAGCAGACTACCCTCCATAATGTAGGTGGGTCTCACCCAATCAGTTGAAGGAAAGCCTTAACAGAACAAAGACTGACCCCCCCCAGACAAGAAGAAGTTCTGGCAGCAGAATTTGTTTGAGTCCTAGACTCAAACCGAAATTCTCTCCTGAGTCTCCTGTTTATTCATCTACCCCATCATATTTTAGACTTGTCACACCTTCACAATCATGTGAGCCAATTCCTTAAGATAAGTATCTCTCCTTTTCTATGTGTACACACACACACAAACACACACACACACACACATATTATTGGCTCTGTTTCTCTGAAGAACTCTAACACACTCACTTTCTAATATGTATTCTCATATAGGTTTCACAAAAGTTAGGAGTGCTTAATGCTGCCTTTGGCCCTAGAAAGAAAGTGTAATCCATTTTGAACATGTGTTCTATTGAAAATTGTACCCCAAATTAATATATTGTTTGTAAACCTTTGTGTATTTATCTTAAAAATGAAAAGAGTTAGCAATGCTAGGCTTAAATATAGAATGATGATACAATATAAAAGTGCATAATTATAAGATGGGAGAATAAACCTAATTTTATCTCTGATAAATTAAAAATGCTCTCAAGAAAAAATGTTGCAAATTTCTTCTAAATTTATGAATCAGCACTTGTAAGTATTCTCATTAAAAATAGCATCTTTAGCTCAAAGACAAAGTTTCAAGAAGAGCTCTTAAATAAAATAGAAAAATCAGAGGGTTCTAGGTCAATGGTATCTCAGAAATCTATCTTTTCAGTTGCTTTTCAAACCCATCCACAAACACCAGCAATGGAGTGCACAATGAAAACACAGGGAATCCTAGAGCACTGAGAAACTTACCTATGAACACAAAGGCTTAAGAGAAACAACATATATTTTTCAGGGAAGGAATGATAAATAAAACTACTGATAAAGGCTAGTCAATTAGGACAATACATTTGTATCATATTTTTAAATTAATTTAGGGCCGCAAAGTGCTTTTCTGTGAAGAATCTCTAATCATGTTTGTATAAGATATATTTCAATGTCAAAATCATCATATGCCACATATATGACATTCATCATTTTGAGTACATATCAATTTAAAATAATATATTGATTTTTTTTACCTATCAGAAAAAAGGACTTAATGACTTAGTGCAATAATTTAAGTCACCCAATTTTATGAGACATATTCACAACCCACTTCTAAAGAATCAAACATAAGACAAAAATGAAGCCATAATGAATACAAAAGATATACCGAATGAAAGATTCACAAGTAACTTCAGAAACCTATATCACTGCCATTTTGGTGCACAAACATGCCACTTAAGAAGTAAAAGACCAAAAGTATTCAGTTATGAGAGACTTGTGGTCATATCATTGAGCAGAGATGTCTTAAGTTCTAGCCCTGTAAATAAAAGGAAGTGGTAAGGTCGACAGAACTATTTGGAATCTAAATCAATTAGTAAAACAGTTAATCATCCAATGTTTGATTAATGGTTCATGAATCAATCAGCCTAAGTAATTCTAATGACTGAAATAAGCACAAAGTTCTTTGTTTTAATAATACATATCAGCAAGAAAATAGGCATGTGACCTCGGGAAGGTAACGCAATCTTTTGAATCATAAAATGGGAACAAAGAAAACTGGTTCTACAAAAGGTAAATGGAAATGAGTGTCCAAAATATACCTAATTTGACATGTACTCCTTCATAATGTACAATTTGACACATTAAGGTTGTTTCTTTGCCTACACCAATAATGTTTTCCTGGTGTGAATGAAATGAAATCTTGGTTACTTAAAGAAGTATCTCATATCAAGAATTCTTATAAGCCCTTGACCATTTAGCAGTTAAAATATTTAATTAATTCATTAATTTGACATAGACTTTATGTAGAGTAATTCTTTTTTGTCATCTTTTTATTTTATTTTATTATTAAAATTTTATTTTTTACTTTATTCTACTTTACAATAATGTATTGGTTTTGCCATACATCGACACTGAGTATGTATAATAATGAAAATGAAAATCTTCAAATTTCAAATGGCATCTTTATTATTTGGGTGGAAATATCCATTTAATGAATTTCTTTCTGATGTATTATGTTTCTTAACCAAGAAGTATTATAAAATTACTTTTCAGAAAAGTAACAGAAGACAAGATATGCCAACTATGTAAAATATGTATTAAGTAAAGAAATCAAATTTCTGGCGCATTTGACACACCCTTGATAATAATTAACTCTAAGTACCAGACGGAAGGATTCTACAGTATATTTACCAGGGATCTCTTGGCCTTGTAAGTCCTGTCATACCAAGCAGCTTGTTCTCACGGCTCAGTAAAGGGATCCCAGGCTCCGAGATGTAGATCGCCTGCAGAAGCACCTGTGAGGCCCTATGAATTACTTTGTAAACCACCACCACATGAGCTTAGATATGGTGATTCACAAAGAAATCCACAGCACTTCACAGTTTGGGTACAGCTCGGTACCTACGAACCAATAAAATCAGGACCTGTATACCACCAACAACTGAGGGAGCACTTTCGACTACTTTTATACCCTTTAAGAAGACATTAAAATAGAAGGATAACAGATGAGCTATATAGAGTAATATTCACAGTCAGTTGAACTGTATGCCCAGTTTTGCATCATCATTTTTTATTTAGAGAAATATAAGATACACCAGTCATTTAAATAAACAGCTTAAAAAAATGTATACCTTCTGTATCATATAACAACTAATTTTCATTTAAAAGAATTTCTAATGCAACAACTAGCATGACACTATGCAGAAAGATAAACATATCTACTCATAGAAATAAGATGCATGGTTATTAATATACTTGCAGAAATAGGGAGTGAAATAACAAAAGTATATGTGATTCTCACATAGTGTGGTATATAAGTGTTGCTGTTGGGATAACTTGCTCTAAAAATATCCTTAGTTACTTGGCTTCACAGTTTATAATCACATAATCTTATATTTTATAAAAGTCATTAAGTGAATTTAGCTGTGTTCTTCTAAGTATAATAATAATACACATATTAAAAATGTTCAAATGAACATATTTTCATGTGACTTGTTGAAAATCAGGAATGTTTAGAAAACCAAATGCCACGTTAAATTCATTAGATCCAACTCTAGAATAAAACTATACCAATAAAAAATGGAGAAAATATTCAATAGAATTACTATTTTTAGTAAAATCACTAAAATCAACCACCCTTTATCTATGATTGGTCCAATGATAATATGTATTTTTTTAAATGGGAAGAAACAAAGATTTTAATTATAATTAATGAAAATAAAAGTATCTATAAATCTCACTGGCCCAGGAAACAGTATCAGTCAGGTAATACACAGCTATGAAAATGTCAACATTTTTCAAAGTACACCATCAAATGGTAATATTAATTAAGTTTATGTTACACAGAAACTTATGAATGTACAGTCCCAAGCAGTTTATCACTGTCACCAGCTGTCACTGCTTAGCACTCCCCTACTCATCTCCTCCAGGCCACACATACTCCAATTAGGTCAAACTTACCAAATACTGAACACTGAAAAATAATTAAATGCAAATAAAAATTGTAAAAATAATTATATACTCAAAGATATTTATTATATACCTATAACATGCCAGATACAGTTCTGGTGAGAGTCTGGGACTATAAAAGCAAACTCAGCTTAGCCCCAGTCTTCCAGGAACACAGAGAAGAAAACAAACAACTGAAATAAGAGCTTAGGTGTGCAATGAGAAAGTTCCACATAGGACTAACAGAGACCACATGGACTGGGCGCTTAATCCAGCTGAAAGAGGGTTACAGACAGCTTCTCTGAGGAAGTACATGTAGAAGGGAACAGGAGGAGTAGCAGGGGTTAGCCCTAGAAGAGGGGGATGATCTAGTCTAGGTGGAAGAGAAGATTTACCCATGACATGCGACAGATGGAATGTCTCATTTATATGCAATAGCTGATATAAGAAGTCTGCACTATACTTAGAAGTGCAGTGAAACAAGTGAGCATCAGTATATGGGGAGAAGGATGGACAGCTGAATCAGAAACAAGAGAACTACAGTGGAATGAGACAGCCTCAATGAAATGAAGACAGGATAAAAGAGCAGATTGACGAAAGTGAAAGTGGAGAGTGAAAAAGTTGGCTTAAAGCTCAACATTCAGAAAATGAAGATCATGGCTTCTGGTCCCATTATTTCATGGGAAATAGATGGGGAAACAGTGGAAACAGTGTCAGACTTTATTTTTGGGGGCTCCAAAATCACTGTAGCCATGAAATTAAAAGACGCTGCAGATGGTGACTGCAGCCATGAAATTAAAAGATGCTGACTCCTTGGAAGAAAAGTTATGACCAACCTAGACAGCATATTCAAAAGCAGAGACATTACTTTGCCGACTAAGGTCTGTCTAGTCAAGGGTGTGATTTTTCCTGTGGTCATGTATGGATGTGAGAGTTGGACTGTGAAGAAGGCTGAGCGCTGAAGAATTGATGCTTTTGAACTGTGGTGTTGGAGAAGACTCTTGAGAGTCCCTTGGACTGCAAGGAGATCCAACGAGTCCATTCTGAAGGAGATTAGCCCTGGGATTTCTTTGGAGGGAATGATGCTAAAGCTGAAACTCCAATACTTTGGCCACCTCATGCGAAGAGTTGCCTCATTGGAAAAGACTCTGATGCTGGGAGGGATTGGGGGCAGGAGGAGAAGGGGACGACAGAGGATGAGATGGCTGGATGACATCACGGACTCGATGGACGCGAGTCTGAGTGAACTCTGGGAGTTGATGATGGACAGGGAGGCCTGGCGTGCTGCAATTCATGGGGTCACAAAGAGTTGGACACAACTGAGCAACTGAACTGAACTGACTGAACTGAACTGAAAACAGCAGTTGGGGAAAAGCTTTCCAGATTTTAAAGAAAAATATCACACTTGGTCCCAAACTGGCCGAGCAAAGCCCCTCAAAGCATTAGGCCAATTTTGTTTTTGCTGGTCAATCTTACTGGTTGGGTTGAAGAGATACACTCAGAGATTGATACTGATTTGGAAACAAATCACTAATTGAAGAAGAGGTCTAAATGACTGTCAATA
Organism: Neotragus pygmaeus; assembly: GCA_006410875.1. NCBI lineage: Eukaryota > Metazoa > Chordata > Mammalia > Artiodactyla > Bovidae > Neotragus > Neotragus pygmaeus. Next base: position 606,874 of record SJYV01010826.1, on the reverse strand, counting down.
ACCACTCCACTCCCAATGTGAAATCAAGCTGATCAAATAATGTTAGAGAAATAATTTAGGATGGATTTAACAATATGTCATCCCTTTTGTTGTTTTTTTTTTTTCTCTACATAAGACAAGTATGTTCACCTTACCTGGTCGTATATGCTAGCTGGATGCTTTGCTTTGCTTTACTTTAGAATTTGAATGCAAGAAAACTTTAAGCATGCCCCTCTTATACTGCATTCAGCTACTTAAAAAAATTCTCCTACATTTTTCTGTCAAATATGCTCTCAGTTTTATATAAGAGGATAACTGATACATTCTGAGAATGAAATGTCCTGGATGAAGTTATTTTCTGGCACACTGATTGATTAGAAAACATCACTTTTTCCAACTATTGCACTATTTGACTTCAAAAATAGGTGAAGTACATTGTTTCTCAATGAATGAGCATACCACAGTGTTTTAATGTTTTTCTGTAAGGTTATTCAGAACCCCTGTGACACTATCAAAATTTTATTCAATACTCACAATGCATCAGTTATTCGTCCAATGCTTAAATGTTGAGGAGAAATAAAAATTCATAAGCCAAGGGATTCTGGGTACCATGGAGTAAGTATACAAAGGGATTTTACATTTGTAGTTAGGAACTGCATCATAAAACATTTGGAAAAATGTTATGAAAGGAATATCTCCAAGGTACTAAGTTTGTAGAGAGGAGTGAAGCAAATATTCAAGTCATCAAAGGCAGAGGGGGAAGAGTGGTATGGATTTGGCTGGAGAAGGGGACTACAGGATGAGATGGTTGGATGGCATCACTGACTGGATGGACATGAGTTTGAGTAAGTTCAAGGGGTTGGTGATGGACAGGGAAGCCTGGTGTGCTTCAGTCCATGGGGTCACAAGGAGTTGGACATGACTGAGCAACAGAGCTGAACTGAACTTACACAATACAGCATGTTTCATGCAATGAAGTTGACTGATATTTCTGTGTACTGATAATAAACAAATCCTAACAGCTGTTTGTGAGACAAGTCACTAAGATTATGACTAGCTTCATACTCTTTCCTCTTAACACCTGGAGGAAATATTGAGTTAACTGACTCTAGTCAAGGCTATGGTTTTTCCAGTGGTCATGTATGGATGTGAGAGTTGGACTGTGAAGAAAAGTGAGTGCCGAAGAATTGATGCTTTTGAACTGTGGTGCTGGAGAAGACTCTTGAGAGTCCCTTGGACTGCAAGGAGATCCAACCAGTCCGTCCTAAAGGAGACCAGTCCTGGGTGTTCATTGGAAAGACTGATGCTGAGGCTGAAACTCCAATACCTTGGCCACATCATGCGAAGAGTTGACTCATTGGAAAAGACCCTGATGCTGGGAGGGATTGAGGGCAGGAGGAGAAGGGGACAACAGAGGATGAGATGGCTGGATGGCATCACTGACTCGATGGACATGAGTTTGAGTAAACTCCGGGAGTTGGTGATGGTCAGGGAGGCCTGGCATGCTGCATTTCATGGGGTTGCAAAGANTCTGGTCCCATCACTTCATGGGAAATAGATGGGGAAACAGTGAAAAGTGTCAGACTTTATATGTCTGGGCTCCAAAATCACTGCAGATGGTGACTGCAGCCATGAAATTAAAAGATACTCCTTGGAAGCAAAGTTATGACCAACCTAGATAGCATATTAAAAAGCAGAGACATTACTTTGCCAATGAAGGTCTGTCTAGTCAAAGCTATGGTTTTTCCAGTGGTCATATATGGATGTGAGAGTTGGACTGTGAAGAAGGCTGAGCACCGAGGAATTGGATGTTTTTGAACTGTGGTGCTGGAGAAGACTCTTGAGAGTCCCTTGGACTGCAAGGAGATCCAACCAGTCCGTCCTAAAGGAGACCAGTCCTGGGTGTTCATTGGAAAGACTGATGCTGAGGCTGAAACTCCAATACCTTGGCCACATCATGCGAAGAGTTGACTCATTGGAAAAGACCCTGATGCTGGGAGGGATTGAGGGCAGGAGGAGAAGGGGACAACAGAGGATGAGATGGCTGGATGGCATCACTGACTCGATGGACATGAGTTTGAGTAAACTCCGGGAGTTGGTGATGGTCAGGGAGGCCTGGCATGCTGCATTTCATGGGGTTGCAAAGAATAGGGCACGACTGAGTGACTGAACTGAACTGAACTTAGCATTCCTTTTAACTGGGCTTTAACTGGTTGATGGATTTATCAGAGGGCAAATGCCAGCTAGCTGCCTTAAAGCAAGTCCCCTAGTTCCAAGTCAAAAGTCTAAACAGAAATTAGTCTACAATAGTTTACTTCCGAGATTCATCCTGATTTTCAGAGTCTTATAATTCAGTTTTCAACCCACACAAGCAAGAAATGGAAAGAAAAGAAACCGAAGGAAAAGTAGGGCTAACTTCACTATGCAGACCATAATATCAACTCTATTTAAAATAACCACTGCTGCTGATAGGAAGTGAAAGAGCTGCAGAACTGACAGGCATCTGCAGTTAAGGACTATATCATAACACTAATATGACACTTCCCGCTGGTAAACAGAGTGGGAAGCGTAGCTCGGAAGGAAACTTGCATCCTTTCCTGGCAATGAAAGCTAAAAAGAATGGAAATAATATAGCGAGCAAAATAATACACAACAAAGATAGAACAGCAGATGAAAAATGCAGGCACAGTAAATATAACCCTCTTGTTGGTTGGGGGATTTATCTCCTTTCTCTCAAAAACTCTTTCTCTTGCCCCTAAATATTTAAAATAATAGGGCAAATCAGGAATTTTTAAAAAATGACTGCTGTAGAAAATAATAATGTATTCACAGAAAAGTCACTAAGGAATAACACTGCACGCAGATGGTGGCAATGAAAGAACACATATTTTAGTGCTATTTCAAGGCATTAACGTTATAAGTTATTAATTTATATAATCAGTGAATGCAGTTGTTAACAATACCTAAGCTAAATATCTGGCATAATCTATGTCTTTCAATTTAGAAAGAAGCAAACCTACAAAAACTTATCCTTATGTCTCAGTGTAAGGCTGTAAATTGAAACTTATAAAATAATTGGGATTTACATTATTTGAAAAAAAACACAATAGTAAGTGCTTTCATTTAACAAGCTCTCACAAAGCACTTAACATTAATTCATGGAATCCTCATCTTAAAGATGGGAAAAGTGAGGCTCAGAAAGACTAATTTGTCCAAAGTTAAGAAGACTCTTGAGAGTCCCTTGGACTTCAAGGAGATTAAAACTGTCAATCCTAAAGGAAATCAGTCCTGAATATTCATTGGAAGGACTGATGCTGAAGCTGAAACTCCAATACTTTGGCCACCTGATGCGAAGAACTAATTCATTTGAAAAGACCCTGATGCTGGGAAAGATTGAATGTGGGAGCAGAAGGGGTTAACAGAGGATGAGATGGCTGGATGGCATCACTGACTCAATGGACATGAGTTTGAGTAAACTCTGGGAGTTGGTGATAGACAGGGAGGCCTGGTATGCTGCAGTCCATGGGGTCTCAAAGAGTCATACATGACTGAGCAACTGAACTGAAGTGAAGAAATATTGAAATAGTAGGGCCAGAGCTGTCTAAAACTTTTTGCTTTGTCCTTGCCCTGCAGTTCTGCAGCATGCAATTTTATCTGCAGCATTTGAGAAATCCACTGAGAAAAGAAAATTAAGTGAAAGTATAAAGTGTAAGTTAAAAATCATACTAAATACACTGTGGAATCAAATAAATATATGCACGAAGCGTATAGTGAAACAATTTGACTAAAAATAATAAAAGTTAATTTGCAATATTCAAATTAAAAATTTGCAAGGGGAATATCTAGTTTAGTCAAAATAAACCTTTCAGCATTTTATACAAAATATCCATTTACATATGAATAGATAATACTCCATTTATCAAGCATTTTCTTTGATTCATCATAGATGATCCCTATAAAACCGACAGAATATTTTCTAAAACTGGCTTATGCTATTAAATTTGCTTATACTTAATAAATTTACTTATATTTAGAACATATTTTGACTTACATGGCTTGAGTGGAGGAATTTCGTGTGTATAAATAAGCTCATATTAATGATATGTTATACTCTAGGAACTCTTTTCAACATTTAGTGGGTGCAGTTCACTGGCAAAGATCATTTGCTTAAGGAATAATATCTAGAGTCCAGTTTATGAAGTGGGCATCTACTTCTTGTGAACACCCTAGAATATGTATGCTGCTGCTGCTGCTAAGTCACTTCAGTCGTGTCCGACTCTGTGTGACCCCATAGACGGCAGCCCACCAGGCTCCCCCATCCCTGGGATTCTCCAGGCAAGAACACTGGAGTGGGTTGTGTATATAAAAATATTCTTCAATTTTTTCCCCACTACTTCAAGACTGATACCCTTAGAAAGTGGCGCTGTGGATAATAATGTCAATCTGCCACCCTGGGGATAACTCATTCTACTTAAAAATTTTCCCCCTACTTGGTTTTTTTTGAAGATCAATTGAATTATTCATTTATTTGAAGAACAGTAATAAGTACCTCTTTGGTAAGTATACAAGACAATACGAAACAAATAAGCATTTAAAAAACATGTAAATTTTCAGTGCTTATTAATCCCTCATTAATAAAATCTCATATTTGGAAGAGCAATCCAAGTGAACAACTGCAAACATATTTTCATTCCTATGGGTTGATTTTTTCCAAACCTTGAAGATTATATTTTTGCAATTGGACATTAGTTGTAGCACTCTGATTTTGCAGAAGATGATAGAAAAAAAGTGGAATGTATCATTTAAGCCCGCAACTCACAGTCTTTATAAGGTTTGAGTGACTATGTGCTGTGCTTCTCGCTCTGCCATGTTCGACTCTTTGCCACCCCACGAACTGTAGCCCACCAGGCTCCTCTGTCCATAGGGATTCTCCAGGCAAGAATATTGAAGTGGGTTGCCATGCCCTCCTCTAGGGGATCTTCCCAACTCAGGGATAGAACCCAGGTCTCCAGCATTGCAGGTGGATTCTTTACCATCTGAGCCACCAGGGAAGTCCACAATATTGAGGGACTATATTATATAATAACAGTTTATACTATTTTTAATGGAATTTGACCCTAGCTATTTTGATGATATAACAAACCATGCCTATATTTAACTCAGGGTTAATTGCTGAATATGAGATAAGTATCAACATGAATGAAGAACTTCTTAAAATACATGTTTATAACTATCAAGGACTAGGCAAAGTTAAAAATATGGATTCGAACATATTTTAGATTTGATACACATTTAATTATCTGTTCATTAAAGGTACTTTGAGCCTCTGCTGTGTGGGAAAACGTATGCTAGACACTAAAGGATTGAAAAGGAATCAAGTTCCAGCTTTCAAAGAGCTCAGAGCCAATGGGCAGACTGACAAACATGAAAACATATCTACTAGAGCGATAACTGTCACGGCAGACAAGCTCAGAATCTCACAGGAGGAGAGGCACCTAAGCAGAAATAAATAGCCAGGAAGGACTTTTTCTGAGGAGATGAAGCCCAGGTTCTGTCAAGTTGGGTGAAAAAGTCACTGATCCTGTGACTGAGGAGGATGGAAGAAGAATAACCCAGGGATAGAACTTGCGTCTCTTTTATCTCCTGCACTGCAGGCAGATTCTTTACCCGTTAAGCAAGGAGGGAAGCCCATTCCAGGTGAAGGAACTTACATTTGCAAAATCCAGGAAACAAAGTGTCTATGGGATATTTAAGAAAATACACATTAATTCTGTAAGGCTGAGAAGTAGCAGGCAGCGAGAAAGAACTCTTAAAGTTAGGCAGATCTCCAATGATTCGAATGGTGTGCTTGGCAGAACTTAACGCAAGTGATCAGATTCTGGCCAGTCCCTGTCCTCAAGGAGCCATAGACTGACGACTGGTGATTTTGGATAAATCGGAAACAAATATTCATCAGTAAAAATGGTTAAATTAATCATTAAGTTTACTATTATATAAATACTAAAATAAGAGATAATAATGAGGGAAATCTTTGCTGCTCTTTCAGTGCAAGCATGCATGCATGCTCAGTTGCTTCAGTCATCTCTGAGTCTTTGCAATCCTAAGGACTATAGCCTGTCAGGCTCCTCTGTCCATGGGGATTCTCTGGGCAAGAATAATGGAGTGAGTTGTCATGCCCTCCTCTAGGGAATCTTCCTGACCCAGGAACTGAACCTGTGTCTCTTATGTCTAATGCACTGGCAGGCAGGTTCTTTACCACTAGCATTACCTGGGAAGTCCAATCTATCAGTACATACTCTAAAATAAAGCATATAAAAATATGACCATAATAATCTCCACAAATTTAAAACAAAACTAAATTCTAGAAACATATGTATAATATAAACTCATTGCAAATATAGATGCTCATGAAAAACTCTGGAAGACATATGCCAACTTGTTTAAAATATTTGTATCTAGGCAACCAGTCCATTCTGAAGGAAATCAGCCCTGGGATTCCTTTGGAAGGAATGATTCTAAAGCTGAAACTCCAGTACTTTGGCCACCTCATGAGGAGAGTTGACTCATTGGAAAAGACTCTGATGCTGGGAGGGATTGGGTCAGGAGGAGAAGGGGACGACAGAGGATGAGATGGCTGGATGGCATCACTGACTCAATGGACATGAGTCTGAGTGAACTCTGGGAGTTGGTGATAGACAGGGAGGCTTGGCGTGCTGCGATTCATGGGGTCGCAAAGAGTCGGACACGACTGAGCAACTGAACTGAACTGAAGGTAACAGAAATGAACTGAACTGAACTGAACTGAAATGAGAAGTGGGAAGGGAAAGCAAAAGTGGAAGAAAAGTTAGCATTTTACTTCATATACTTGTTATTATTTGAGTCATATAATAATCCATTCAGCATTAAAAATACTAAAAAAGCAAATGTTTTGTAATATTTTATAACTCTAGGGGATCTTTCCAACCCAGGGAATAAACCTGCATTTCTTGCGTCTCCTGCATTGGCAGGCAGACTCTTTACCACTTGCGCCACCTGAAAAGCCCATTTTTTAATAATAATTACATTACTGCATATTTGTTATTTTACATACATATTTATAATATGATTTTTATATATTATAATAATATAAATGTATTACTTGCTATATTATAACAATAATATATTAATCTTAGGAACATTGTCAACTGAACACTCAATGTAACCAAATGATGCTTATATTTACATCTACAAACTCCTGAGGCTTTTATCTTTGTAGCATATAAGATGATGAAGTAAGACAAATTCTTTAAAATCCTACATGAGGAGTGAAATGAGCTTGAGAGACTGTAAGATCTAAGTTCAAATTCTAATTCTGACAGCTAAACTGGGTGGATGTTATTTCTATAAGCCTTACTTTATTGCACATAAAACATTTATAATACTTATTTCCTAATATTTTGAAAATGCTTGGTTTCCAGTAGGTGCTTAATAATTTCTAGTTTCATTGTCTTCTTGTACTCTAAGAAACCTTGTCCCAGTTGGAGATGAATGATCTTGTATTAGAGCTTGTATTTGTACCAAGATGTCTTTTACTGGACAGGAGTTTCACACTGCAGTCAACAATGTGGTGATTTTTTTCTCAGTTTATAATGTAATATTGCCTTTACCCTCTAACTTCAAAATCATCATAATTTAATGCTTTTACTCGTAAAATCATAGCGCCATAGAGCTGGAAAAGAAAACCTAAAAACTCACTTAGCTCAGGTTTCATACTTGCAGGCAAAATGATGGACATCATAAAATACGTACTGTGTTTTAATCATTTTCCCCAAAAAGAGATTCTAACATTTGTTTGAATGACCGATGCATTAAATGCTTAATAAGTCTTTTTTTTAAATAATATATTAAAGGAAACAGATGTGTAGAGGAGAAGCAAATTTCTTTTCTTTGGAATTAAACCATCTGCCCTTGCTTATTATATCAAAAATAGTGGAAGAAATGACATTTGATGTCAGGAAGGTAAAGATATACGAGCAGGACACAATGAAACTGTGATAGGGCAAAACTAAATGATGCTATCTTTTGAGAAACAAGTGAAAATGGGCTACAATTCTAGATATGATGGCAAATTCATGACAGCGTTCACCCTGTTAACAATTTCTAAATCAGCTATTTGACTGTGTGTTCAAGGCAAAAAGATTTCATCACAGTTGGATATACAGTTACAAGGGGCTGTCCCACAGTAAATAAACAACAAATGTATTCTGGCAGGTGGCCATGACTGTATTGTTTTGAGTAAACAGATACTATATTCTAGATACTATAAACAATTCTTAGAAAAATGAAGAAGAGTTTAATGATTGACAATGCGTAGCATAAAGATGACTTCCCTGGTGGCTCAGATGGTAAAAACATCTTCCTACAATGCAGGGAGACATAGGCATTTACGGTTTTACTACCAGGGTGGTGCACACCTAAGTTTTCCACTTGATAAAAGCTATGCAAAATCGGGCAGGTATTTACCAAGATGTAGAAATAGGGCAATTAGATTAACAGATGAAATAATGCTGAGTAATAACATTTTAATTGAAAAATAAGTGATATCCTTCCACTTGAGGCTTAGGATTCTATTAGCAATAATAAAAAAATTAATTATGCATAATCCATATTTAACATCTTGCTAAATCCTATGATCAAATTAAAAAATACTTTTTTGAATTGTAACAATAGCAGATAAATATTTTCTCCTTTAAGTAAACTTTCTCCAAATTCATTTCAGTTATAAAGCGAGTGTCAAAGTTTTGACTAAACATTAGCCCTGTTGGAGAAGAAAACGGCAACTCACTCCAGTGTTCTCACCTGGGAAATCCCATGGACAGAGGAGCCTGGCGGGCTGTAGTTGTTGGAGTCACAAAGAGTTGGAGATGACTGAGTGACTAACAATAACAACAACAACAATCTATACGATAGGTGACCAAGATCTATAATCCAAAAATGAGGCAGGAGTTAGAGTTGGTCAAAGTTTTCATAAATTCTACCTTCAGGTTACATTGATTACAATTTACTGAGGAAAGAACCATTTTTTTCTCTTTTGATGTTCCATTGATACAAGAATACTTGCATTCATTCACTAATCATGAAATTTGTTAATTAGTGCCCTTCAATACCGAGAAGACAGGTACTCTTCATAGAATACAAGTGATATAAATGCTTCATTAAAATTCCGTGACGAAAACTAAAACAACAACAAAAAGACTAGAGTAAGAATGAGCATCTGTGTACAACAAACAATAACAGGTGCTAATTGAAAATAATAATATTTTAGAAATCTATAAATAAATAATATGAGCCAAATAACTAAATCTAATATGATGGCTGAGAATGATAACTGCGACAAAAATGCTTGATTTAGACAGTTAAAAACAATTTTTTCACCTGATGACCCTGTAACATGAAGATGTAGGGAATATTTTGAGAGGAAGTACTTAAAATTATGAATATCTAGCCATTATTGAATTTTTTCTTTTGTCATCAAATCAAGGAACTATCACTATTTAATTTTAAAAGTCAACATTTGAACCAGCTTATGGAAAACCAATGCTGGCAGTTAAGACAGTTTAAGAAACTCTGATCCCTATAGTCATAAGGTCTACTTAATTGATTTGTCTATTTCTTACTGGGTAACTTATTATTAGGTTTAAAAAAAAAGAATTAAAAGTTAAAAATAGCAATAAGAGAAAACTATTTTTCATATGTAAAATTAAAATTACTGACATTTATAAGGCATTGTTCTAAACATTTTATATGGACCATTTGATTATTTCAACAGTGATAGCAAAAGGTACTCCAGGAGACCCCAGTTTGATTCCTGCATTGGGAAGATCACTGGCGAAGGGATAAGGATACCCACTTCAGTATTCCTGAACTTCCTTAGTGCCTCGGTTGATAAAGAATCTGCCTGCAATGCAGGTGACCTGGGATCAATCCCTGGATTGGGAACATCCCCTGGAGAAAGGCATGGCAACCCACTCCAATATTCTTGCCTGGAGAATTTCCATGAACAGAGCACAGCACAATGTAAGTACATGTTATTAAGAGGTAATTTATATTTGTATTTGTTGAACAAAATCTTACATATTTCATTTTATACACTGTAAAACTAAGGTACAGTGAGATTATGTTGCGAGCCATAAATCCTTAAATTCCAGTGGTGGAATCAGGCTTTGGATATAGAAATTGGCTCAAAAGCAGTAGTCTCCAGCCTTGTTGGCACCAGGGACTCATTTTGCACAACCTAGATCTCTCACAAGCAGAGTTCACTATAGTGTTCACTCTCCAGTTAGATCTAATGCCGCCACTGATCTGACAGGGAGCAGAGCTCAGCCAATAATGGCAGTGACGAGGGGTGATTGTAAATATAGATGAAGTTTCACTCATTCACCCTCCATTCACCTCCTGCTTTACAGCCTAGTTTCTAAAAGGCCATGGACCAGTACTGGTCTGTGGCCTGCAGATTGGGGGAACCCTGTTTAGGAGTCCATACTTTTAAATACATGAAACTGCTTCCTATTCTGTAGACTTGGCATTTTAGATAATCTCATCATCCTTTTGTGACTTTTAAGGTTTTGTTTTCATAAAGACTGATGAAAGTGAAAGTTGCTCAGTTGTGTCCGACTCTTTGTGACCCCATGTACTTTACAGTCCATGGAGTCCTCCAGGCCAGAATACTGGAGTAGGTAGACAGTCCCTTCTCCAGGGCATCTTCCCAACCCAGGGATTGAACCCAGGTCTCCCTCATTGCAGGCAGATTCTTTATGAGCTGAGCCATAAAGGAAGCCCAAGAATATCGGAGTGGGCAGCCTATCCCTTCTCCAGTGGATCTTCCCAACCCAGGAATCGAACCAGGATCTCCTGCATTGCGGATGGATTCATTACCAGCTGAGCTATAAGAGAAGCCCTAAAGGCTTTGTTACCAATTCCCTAATCTAGAGTTTGGAAGTCAAATGACAGCTTTATGTGATATCTGTTCACTCATCATTTACTCAGTTAATTAGGTAACAAGATAACAAGCCTAGTCAGTATCACCATAGAAATGTCTTCTATGTTCTCATCTCAGAAAGAGAATCTTGGGCTGAACTACTGATTTGACACAGTTTAAGCCCAAAAATGTAAATGGAGATCATGATTTTACTTTCCTTTGACAGCCAGAATCTCAAAAATAGACTCTGGTTTGTCTCAGTTAAATTTTTTCCTGTATTTGTATTTTGAGAAACTTTAAACCTGCAGAGAAGGTGAAACAACTGCACAACAGACATCTCTCTGTTTACCTATTTTCAACACTAACATTTTAACACATGTACTTGATCTCTTTTTCTTTTTCTAAATACCTGATGCAAGTCTGCATGTATAAAACATATGTGCATATATACCCTTCTAGAACCACTTAAAAGCAAGATATAGAGAGCATGACAAACATTTTGACATTGATCTCCAAAGAAAAAAGGACACTCACTTAGATTTTTAATATATCACTACCTCAAGAAATAAAACAATTCCAGTATCGAAAGAAAAATAACACTGTTATAATAATACTGCCTAATATACAGTACATATTGAAAGTTACCAATTGTCTCATTGATGTTCATTATAGCTATTTTTCTTTTCTTTTGTTGATCCTTTACCAACTGAGCTATGAGGAAGATTCAAAAAGAGCCATGCACTGCATTCACTCAGCATGATCTTGAGTGTCTATATTCTGTTGAATGGTTGCCCCCACACCCAGCCTTTTGCTACTTTTGACTTTAATGGCATTGAGGCATTTAAAGAGTTGAGGCCAGTTGTTGCTTAAATGTCCGATAATATAGATTTGCCTGACTGATACCTCACTATTAGATTCAGGTTAATTTTTTTTAAAAGTATTTATTAATTTGGCTCTATTGGGTCTTGCATGGAGCGTATGGGCTCAGTAGTTGCGGCATGTGGGATTAACTGCCTCACAGCACATGGGATCTTAGTTCCCTGAACAGGGACCGAACCCATGTGCCCTGCATTGGCAGATTCTTAACCACTGGTCCACCACAGAAACTTCCTCAGGTTCAATATTTTGACCCCCCAAAAAAAATCCTAGGAAAGTATTGACTTAATTATAATATTAAGATTTTCTTGCATGAACATGTATGTTTTAAAATGTTCCTTGGCCTTTCTAATCAATCTTCATATTTTCTGGCCTTGATGCTCTCTCTATATTTATGGTCTTAATTTTATTTCATGTATTCTTAGAAATGGTGTACAGATCTCATGTAACAGAGAGGGTATTAATCAACAACTAACTTAATCAATTAATAACTCCCTAGCTAACTTTCATAATTCATAGCCCCNTGATCCCTGGGTAAGGAAGATTCTCTGGAGTAGGGAAGGGCTACCTGGAAAATTCCATGGACTGAGAAGTCCATGGGGCCATAAACAATTGGACACAAGTGAGCAACTGAGCACACACACGTATAACTGAAATATATATGGATATATCCTTTTTTGTATTATTTTCCATTATGGTTTATTACAAGACTTTGAATATAGTTCCCTGTGTTAATACATTAGGAACTTGTTGTTTATCTATCTTATATATAAGCTCATCTTTAAAGTTCAGAAGTGGTTCATTTAAGAAGATTTAGGTTCCTAAAGTTCTGTGGCCTCTCTTTTTAATGTAAATGCTTTGATTTTCTCAGCTATGCTTGGTTATGCTGAAAGTTTTCACAAATAGTTTGTATTTCCAGGAAGAGATTTCTTTCAATGCTAATATCTACTTTGGCAACTGAAATCTTACAGGAACAGAATCCCCTCTGCTGTTCCAAATATCCTTACATCAGATAATTTTCTTACCTAAATGAAAATTATTTTCATTATCATTATTGCCCTTCCAAAGCATTCCATTATTAGAAATATTTTTGAATTTTTTTGCTTAAAGGTAGGTAAAGTGAAGTAGGTCTGAAAAGAAAAGTGATGAATCACAGCATCCCATATCAGTAGCACATTGTGACCTACTTGTTGGGGTACTAGAATACCTGTAACCCCTGGGGCTTTCAAAATTGATTATTTTAAAAGTCTTACTTAGTGTGTGCAAGCATGCTATGTTGCTTCACTGATTCTTTGCAAGCTAAGTTGCTTAAATGACTCTTGGCAACCCCAAGGACTATGGGATTTCCCAGGCAAGGGATATGGGATTTGCCCTTCTCCAAGGGATCTTCTAGACCCAGGAATAGAACTCATGTCTCTGACGTCTCCTGCATTGGCAGGTGGGTTCTTTTTTATCATTACTGCCACCTGGGAAGCCCATAATTAAATGGTACAGTCAATAAAAACAATGTCAGAGTTAAGAAGAGCTCTCCTGAAGCTGCTGGGGGTGGGAGTCAGGGTAGAAGTTCTAGCATGGAGGTGAAGGACAGGCAAAGAGCATACATTAAAAAAAAAAAAAAGATAAAAGAACAACTTGCTTTGTTTCTATGAAGTAACATGTAAGCTACATTAGNTTAAGAAGAGCTCTCCTGAAGCTGCTGGGGGTGGGAGTCAGGGTAGAAGTTCTAGCATGGAGGTGAAGGACAGGCAAAGAGCATACATTAAAAAAAAAAAAAAGATAAAAGAACAACTTGCTTTGTTTCTATGAAGTAACATGTAAGCTACATTAGGAGTTACTACTTGGATAAAGTGAAATAAACTCAACATAATACTTTTAAATGGAATGAAAAGAGAAAAAAAGGAGGAGAAAAATAGAAATAGAAGTCAGAGCTCCTTCATATTAAGGACGGAAATGAGAGGATATGCAGACTTTTAAAATGAAGAGGATCTCTAGTATTTCAGACATTTAAGATTTATTCACCAATGAGTTAGTCCCATTGCCATAAGATAATGGAGGGCAGGGTAAGGACAAGAGGAAAGCCTCTGTATGATCTACTGTGAGATCCACATACCATATAGTATTACAATAATAGTGCACACTGTTTTACAGACACTCTCCTTGTCAGTTTTTATCCCCAAATTTGGCGGAACAGCTAAAAATAGATGCTCAATTGATGTCTGTTGACTTGAAGTTAAATGATATACAAGTTTCATGGTATTGATCTCTGTCTGGAAAAAGACAGCAAAAATTTGTTATCTCTAGTTACTAGGGGCAAGGGTCAGATGTGCTCTCTGGATGAAGGCAATCACCTGTCATAACTTGTCACTGGCCTAAGAAAACTGTTGGCATTAGGGCAAACTCTATGTCCAGAAAAGTGGTTCTCAACTACTATGTCCTGACTGTATCTGATATTACACTAGAGTGACCAGCAATTCATTACTAATATCAAAGAGTAGTGTTAGCGGATGACTTGTTTAAGTGCATGTTCCAAGTCCGTGAGTCTGTTTCTGTTTTGTGAATAAGTTTATTTGTATCATTTCTTTTTTGAATCTGCATATAAGCAACATCATATGATATTTCCCTCTGACTTCATCACTCAGTATGACAGTATCTAGGTCCATCTGGTCACCAGGAAGGAAGTTTGGGGGAAAGGGATAGTTAAAGAGTTTGAGACTGACATGTACACACTACTATATTTAAAATGGATAACCAACAAAGACCTACTGTATAGCATATGGAACTCTGCTCAATGTTATGTGGCAGCCTGGATGGGAGGGGAGTTTGGAGAAAAACGGACACACATATTGGTATGGTTGAGTACCTGGGCTATTCACTGGAAATCATCACAACATTATTAATCAGCTATACTCTAATATAAAACAAAAAGTTTTTAAAACATGCATGTTCAAGATGATACTTCTGTCACCTTTCTACTTTCTGATATAATAAGCTTTTCATAGTGCATGTTACAGCCAACCTACATGCTTAAAAACATGGCCCACATATTATTTTATCTAAGTCACAGTCATCAGTATTATCTCACAGGGACAATCAGCTTTAGGAAAACATATATGGGGGAAAAAAGCTGAGAACTGTAATGCCCAGTCATGATGGTGTAAAAAGGAAACCTACTGGCTAGTAATTGACAGTACTTTTGTCCAAAAAATGTCCTTTCAAAAGATCAAATATTTGTCCATACTTATGCCAGGATAATTAAAATCAACTGAAGAAATCCTACTGAAAGAAACTCCATAGCTGAACTTTTTAACTGGAAAAATAAATAAAAGCCACATGCTATTTTAGAAAGAAAACAGGAAGCAAAAAATAACCTGGGCTTCAAAGTAAGGAATTTAGTTGAATCTTTAGAAAATAAAATTTTGAGGAATAAAGTAAGTCATTGGGATAAACTTTACTACTCATTATTAACTGAAATACAACCTTAGGTATCTATTTTTCACAATTGAATTTGAAGGTCTTTAGACATGGCCATATTAGTCTCTACTGCTCCCTAATGTTGTATACATATGGTCAACTTTATTTGTTCACACTTCAAAATATTTAAGTCTGTCACCCTTCTTTAAAATATACCATAAATAAAACTATGTATACTTATGGAGAATGGAATGTAACCCACTTAAGTATTTTTACCTAGAGAATCCCACGGACAGAGAAACCTGGCGGGTTATACTCCATAGGATCACAAAAAGTCAGACATGACTGAAGCGCCTTAGCAAGACACGCACTCAAACTATGAAAAAAGGATCAACTCTGTGTAGTTTCATAAAAGTCTGCTTCAACAAGTTTAAAAACAGATTCATGCTGTAAATATTAATGCCAAACACAGCCCACTAAACAATAGTGAAAATATAAATAAGTAATTATATAATTTGATACTATAAATGAATACAAACAGAAGAAATACTTTCTCAGAAAAAAAAAAAAACCTGAAAACACTGCAAACATTTATAGATTTTTAAAAGTCCAATTAAATAAAACCCAGAAAAGAGTTTAGGGAAATACTAATACATAAGCATGTAATTTTTCTTTTTTTTTCCTACAAGGTCCATAAATTCTCACTCATATAAGTTCTCTCACTTGTTTCACTGAATACCTGAAGACTTGTAAAACCAGAAGGACATCATTTAAAATGGTTCTTACAAATCACCTGCTCAATTTACAAAGATATTATCAAGACTTACTCTAGAAGAGACCTTCCTTCCACCAGACACCTCACCTGAGGGGCTGATCAAGGAAACCTACCTGTGCCCATGATGAGCTGATGAAACAACACTTGCCTCTGTGAACTACTTTACATTTCCAAGATTAAATTTTTCTGTGTAGAACTTAAATTTGTACTCAACATGTGGAGGCGTGGAGGAGAGCAGGAAGTGCCAGTCAGAGCATACTGTCCATGGCAAAGCAGGAGAAATCAGTAGGAAGATTTGTGGGTGTTCCCGGGAACTCATCAGCCTCCTGTTCATGTTCAATAGGAGACTCACAAGTTCCTGCAAATGCACACAAACTTAGTAAGCAGGTACCCTCGGCAGATAGGCAGATGCTGATACTTCCTCCACATCAAGTGAATACAGTATCTTTCCCCCCTGGAGTGTCCTCAACAGCTTGGGATTTCGTCCAAGCAGTGTGATGGGCATCATGGTCCACTGGTCACTTTTATTCAACTATTAAACAAATATTAATTGAGCATCTCCTATGCTAAGCACGGAGAAGGCGATGGTACCCCACTCCAGTGCTCTTGCCTGGAAAATCCCATGGATGGAGGAGCCTGGTGGGCTGCAGTCCATGGGGTCGCTGAGAGTTGGACGCGACTGAGTGACTTCACTTTCACTTTTCACTTTCATGCATTAGAGAAGAAAATGGCAACCCACTCCAGTGTTCTTGCCTGGAGAATCCCAGGGATAGAAGAGCCTGGTGGGCTGCCGTCTATGGGGTCGCACAGAGTCGCAAACGACTGACGCGACTTAGCAGCAGCAGCAGCAGTGCTAAGCACTGCTCTAGTATCCAGGCACATAGTAATTAATTTTTTTTGCTATTATGGAAATTCTTTTGAACACAGTCTAGTTCATTTTCAATCTGTCTAACTCAAGCTTTGGTCTCCCAATGCCAAATGGCAAGCGGCAGTGTTTAAAATTTCCTTTGTCATAACTGTTGAATTTAGAGCTCATGGTACAATGAGAAGAAGCTATAAATGGAGACTAAGAGATCTGAATGCTAGTTTGCTGTTGCAACTGCTAAGTCACTTTAGTTGTGTCTGACTGTGCGACCACATAGACGGCAGCCCGCCAAGCTCCCCTGTCCCTGGGATTCTCCAGGCAAGAGCAGTGGAGTGGGTTGCCATTTCAACCTAACAACTTCCATGATCAAAACACAACCCTTTTTGACTTCAGTTTTCTTACTTGTCAAATGATTATTTGGACTATTTCACTTTACTTCCAATCTAAATGTAAATGTCTAATTATAAGGTAACTAGAAACAGAATAAGAGTATTTATACAGAAAATGCAATGCTATTGAAGTTGTGTTTTTCCAGGAAAGAGAAAAAAAATGGGTTCAACAATCACCATAAAGTTCAAATATATAATTGATTATTGGTATGTTTTTCCACCAGCTAACATCACTGAAGATGGTGATTGCAGCCATGAAATTAAAAGTCACCTACTCCTTGGAAGGAAAGTTATGACCAACCTGGATAGCATATTGAAAAGCAGAGACATTACTTGTCAACAAAGGTCCATCCGGTCAAGGATATTGGTTTTTCCAGTGGTCATGTATGGATATGAGAGTTGGACTATAAAGAAAGCTGAGTGCTAAAGAACTGATGCTTTTGAACTGTGGTATTGGAGAAAACTCTTGAGAGTCCTTTGGACTGCAAGGAGATCCAACCAGTCCATCCTAAAGGAGATCAGTCCTGGGTGTTCGTTGGAAGGACTATGTTGAAGATGAAACTCCAATACTTTGGCCACCTGATGTGAAGAGCTGACTCATTGGAAAAGACCCTGATGCTGGGAAAGATTGACGGCAGGAGGAGAAGGGGACGGCAGAGGAAGAGATGGTTGGATGGCATCACCGACTCAATGGACATGGGTTTGGGTGGACTTTTGGAATTGGTGATGGACAGGGAGGCCTGGCATGCTGTGGTTAATGGAGTCACAAAGAGTCAGACATGTCTGAGTGACTGAACTGAACGTAGAAATTATTTTTCTCATATGGAAATAAATTATTGATTTGTTTTTTCACTGGCTTCTAACATTGAAACTTTTTTCCATGGGGTTTAATTTTCCCACAGGATCTTAGATATAGCTCAAATCTTACAAGACAGGCTCAGTTCTTGACCAAAAAGATGAAGCAAATTATCCAGGCTAATATTTGCTCAAAACCAGATTTTAATCTTTGGAGTTTTTCTGAACTTTAAGCTGAAGAAAATTTAGCCCTTGCTGGTTGATTTAAAATGGATAAATTCTAGTACCCTTCTCCCTATAAAAAAAGCAAATGTACACGCAAATATGCCCACATACACATGCAGAAACACACACACACACACACACACACACACACACAGAGTCTCCAGTGATCCTTCAAACTAAAAGTGCATTGCTGGTGAAAACTCAAGCTGGGTATAGCACAGTAAACAGATTTTCTTTATTTTGCTATTTGTATGCCTTTAAAGAGCCAGTCTGTTAAATGCTTTATGGGGAGGTTTAATTAAAGGCTCCAATTAAAATTCCAAATTAAAATTCAAGAATACTTGAAATGGCTTATGCAAATAAGGGTAGATTACCTTCTTTATCTAAGGAATAGGCATCTACTAGGCAAAGGCATCATCTCATGTTTTCTATTAGTTTTCACGCCCGCAAACTCTTCAGCAGCTAACAAAGTCAACTGCAATGTTGATATTATATGACATTTTTATTTTAAAAAACCATAAATCATTAAAGTCAGAAAACATTTATTGAATTGTTTCCAAGTTTTAGATTAGGTCACCAAACAAATATAGAATTATTCCTTCTTTTATAATGTTTGCATTAAGGTTTTAATTAATGACAATGTATAGGTTCACTGTGTCAAACGTACATCACAGATTCATATATGCAGAGATGAACAAGGAGCAAAATTGTGATCATTAAACCCCTGTTTGATTTTATCCCATGAAACAGGGGTAAATAGCATCAGTCAACAACTAGAAGGGAATGTTAGTGCAGTAGTGTACCAGTATGCCTTACTATGCAAGGGTTTAGTGGTCTATAGTTAGAGACCTATATCTGAGTCCTTGAACCATCATGTACTACGTGTCTGTGTGGGAATGATATTTAATATCTCTGAGCCTCAATTTATTCATCTCAGATCGAGATACTAATATTACCTATCTAATAGTGTGTTTTTCATTCTTATTATCATTATCATGATTGAAGGTAAGAAGTAAAAGGGAGAACAAATTGGATTCTACAGTTCTGCTATTGACTTAGTAATGTGAAAATCTTGAAGCCAGAAAGGAACTGATAGAGAATAAAAATCTCAAGAGTATCAGTCAAATTAACACCTGTCTCATTATACTCATAAAACTCTACTAATACCATTATTATCACAATGAACTCTTGTACCTTTGGGTTGAATATGGTTTTTATTCCCAAATAAAATTGTTTCCCAATTACTTGAAAAGTTATTTAAGATGATGAAAAATTACACACACTCTATGTATGTCGTATAAAAAAAAATCATTCATTGACATTATTACAGTTCTTTTACAATTAAACTTTCTGCTACTTATCAATAGTGAAAGAAATTATCTAGGGAATAGTCATGCACTTAATGAGGAAAATGATCAAAAAACAAAAGAGATATAAATATTTCTTAAGCAGACAGCAACATATTCTAGAATGGGAATTTCGACTAAATGAAAGCTATAGAGAAAGTGTTAGTCACTCAGTCATGTCCAACTCTTTGTGACCCCATCGACTGTAGCCCACCAGACTTCTCTGTCCAGGGGATTCTCCAGGCACGAATACTAGAGTGGGTTGCCATTCTTCTCTCCAGGGGATCTTCCCCACCCAGGGACAGAACCCATATCTCCCACATTGCACACAGATTCTTTACCATCCAAGCCACCAAAGAAGCATATTTCATATTTCCTTTAGTTATGTGTGTTTTCTCTATAAATAAGCTATTCATACTTTTTGACAATTCTGCTATTATTCTATTTGGTTGTTCTTATATTGATTTTCATGAGCTATTTATATCTTTATCATGGTTAATAGCAATCTATCACATGTTACAAATATTTGCTTCCAGTTTTATGCTTAAATTTATCTCTATTTGTGGTGCCTTTCACTATAGACATTTAAAATGTTTATATAATTAAATCTATCAATCCGTGCTTTTTTATGAATTTGAGTTTCATTTCTTTGCTTAGTAGGAACTTTCTCACTCTAATATCAAAATAGACTGCTGTACTTTCTTCTGTTATTTTTCACATTTAGATAATTTAAAGTAACTTTTTATAGTGAGAAATCATGGTATTTTGGGGGGGGCGGGGTGCAACCAACAGCTAGCCATGTCAGCGTTTTATAGCATTTTATTTAGAAGTACATAATTTATTTATTGATGTGACAGACAGCTTATAACATGATTTTAATATGTATATGTGTTTATATATATGAATCTCTTCCTTGATCTTTTATTTTGCTGAATTCATCTACTTTGATATTGCTGTGTCTTTGTCAGTCTTTCCCTCTCATAACTATATACAATTATTTAGTTTGATAGGACACATATCAGTAAGGAGGCAATTGTAGTAATTTGAGAAATATCCCGATAGTTAAAATGGTCTGAAAGAGAGGTGGAAATTTGATAGACATTATAAGGTAGTCAGAGCTGAAAAAATATGAGCTTTATTTGGATGTGATAGGAGGGGGAGCCAAGGGTGACATCTGTTACTTTATAATGGGGTGAATTTTGATACTAATATCTGAGACAAAGAATGTTGAACAGTTTTAAGAATAAATATATTGATTTCAGTTGTTGGCATGAAGGATTTGAGATGACTGCTGGCCATCTACATTTAAATATGAGTTACTCAAGTATACTTATTCCCATTTTAGGAAAGATCTAAACTAGAGATAAAGATTTGGACATTATCATCCTAAAGTATTAATGAAATGCTTAGTAATCTATGATATTAAGTGTTCAGGACAAAAAAAAGAAGACAGTCCAGGAATGAATATTAACAGGCACCAACATTTAAGAAACCAAAGTGGCAAGGGGGAGAGGTAGAGGAAATGCAGAGTAGTATCATCTGAAAGTCAAAGGAAGCAAGCATTTCATGTAACTCTTGATATTCATGCTAGCTGCTTATCAAATCAGTGTAATTTATAGTTTTTTTCTTACATTCAGTTCCAAGATGAAATTAAAGTTGAATTACTTGGAAATTGGTAGCCTTGTATTACGTATGACTTTATTTTAGTTCATGTTTTGCTGTTACTGTATTAAATGATAATATTTTCCAAGAGCTATTGTGAATTTTATCATATGTATCATTATTTCAGAGCCAAGACAGATGTGACTATTTATACATGAGATGTCAGCTAGAATATGAGCAAGATATAACCATATAACAAGTTATTTATAAACCTGTATTGTTACTTCTGTGTACTAGTGAAAATTTAAGTCTCTGTACTCAAGTGTCATAAAAAATGAGGCAAAAAGTGAACTACAGAAACTTTAGCTAAAAAGCCATGTGGTTTAGTAAAAAATATACAGGTGGGGTAATCAGAAAGACTTAGATCTGAATCCCAGCTAAACTTTTCTGAGGCTTAATTTACTCATATTTAAGATAATATCCATATATTATTAATATGATAATTATATAAAATAATTTAGGGATTTAGGCAGAACCATTACTTTTCCCCATCTCATAACTCTTTAAAAATATAAGTGCACTAAATCTACAAAAATGAATCTTCTTCTGTTTTCTGTGACTTACTGAAAACAGAATATAAAAGGATTTCAGAAAGCAAAGATGGCTTTATAAATAAGAAGTGCCTGGAAACTTCAAATCACTCATGTAAATGTCCCTGACAAGGCTTTTGAATTCATTAGCAGCTTACAATCCAATTAATTTTTGAAGGTATTAGTGGGTGGTGACGAGGTCCCAAAATAAAATGTTTCCATGGGCAAGAGGAAGACATAGGGAGAAAAGGGTGTTTCATCTTTTTGTCTCAAAGGTTAAACACGTTAATATACAGTTTGGTCTATAACTAGTACTAAAGTGAAGTCATGCAGTCATGTCTGACTCTTTGAGACCCCATAGACTGTAGCCTACCATGCTCCTCCATCCATGGGATTTTCCAGGCAAGAGTACCGGAGTGGGTTGCCATTTTCTTCTCCAGAGGATCTCCCCAACTCAGCAATCAAATCCAGGTCTCCCACGTTGTAGACAGACACTTTACCGTCTGAGCCACCAGGGAAGTCTAACTAGTATTAAAGCTTCAAGCATACTTATGCAACATGCATTGAAACTCATATCCATTAATAATTGGCCAGAATCTACATTAGAACATAGAAGCTAAAGGAGATTGGAAAGAACAGATGTAAAGGTAGTTTTGGGTACTGGAGGAATGTTCCACAAAGACTATGACAGAGACAATACTTGGCATACACCATATTTTATTTTTGATATTTTTCCTTCCAATTCACAAAGAAAGCTACACTTTCGGCTCTCTTTGCTGGGACCACATCGTTTGTTCTGGCCACTGAAGGTTGGATGGAAATGATATGCCCTATTTCTAGATAAAAAGTTCCTTTCTAATTCTCAGGGCTCACCCTCTACCTACTCAGCTGTACTTTTTTTGATGTTTTTTACTGCTTATTATTATTATTTTTTCACAAAGACTTGACAATATTAGGATCAATAGATTTGTCACAGTTTCTGCACAAGTGTTCAGCACAGAAAATAGAGTAAAGGCAAGTTGGCCCCAGTGTCAGGCTGCTACATGAAGTTCCAGAGAGGAGAGACACACCAAGGCAATGCTTAAATGGGGCAGGGTTGGGATGGACCAGTGATCGTGAAGGTTTCAGGACCCTTCTCAAGACCTGGCATGCACTGTTCCCTAAAACAAAACCACCCATGATGGCCATGGCAAGCTCTTGAACTTAAACATAGTCAGAGATGTTAAACAATTACAGGAAATAACAGAAAATACTGTATTTTCCTACCTTTAAAGAGCTGGATAAGAGTGAATGTTCTGGACTCAGGCTACATGGCTTTGAATTTTGGCTTTAGCACTTTCTGCTGCTGCTGTTTAGTCGCTAAGTCATGCCTGACTCTTGTGAACCCCATGGACTGTACCCTGCCAAGCTCCTCTGTCCACGGGATTTCCCAGGCAAGAATACTGGAGTGGGTTGACATTTCTTTCTCCAGGGGATTTTCCCAACCCAGGGCTTGAACTGGTGTCTCCTGCATTGGCAGGTGGGTTCTTTACCTCTGAGCCACCAGGGAAGCCCTACTTTCTACTGGCTATAATAACCTTCTATACCTTACTTCTTCTTCTGTAAAATAGGAATAATAATTCTCTCTCATTACAGGGTTTATGAGGATTAATTTAGATATTACATATAAAGTTCTCAGAATAATGTCAGAAAATAATAAACACTTAAAATGTTATTTTCATAACTATTTTCCATGCAAGCATTTTTCTATACTTTCTCCTATGATTTTCATCTCTATCTGTCTATCTATCTATATCTATAGTTGCCATTCCCATAAATGAGAGGACTTTTTTGGAGTTGGATTTTGTTTCACTAAAAAATAAAATTTTATAATAATTGAATCCAATGTTAGAAAGTACTATCTTTCCAAGAAATTAGATCCTCAACATTAGAAACATTTGGAAGATAAAAAAGTGAATGTCAGTAATAGTAAAGGAAAAATGCTTCCATAGGTGGGAGGGTAAAAAAAAGACCTCTAAAAATCTACATTTGAAATCTATATTTCTAATGTATTTTGTATTTTAGCATGGCCCTAAATTTGTACGGCTTTTTAAATTAACTTTCATGGGAACAGAGTTATCTTGAAATGATTGAGAAATTACTTGGAACAATTTTTAAACAATTCATTAAACTTGATTGATGAAACAATAGGTCAAATCACTATGTATGAAAAGGATAGCCTGTAAAACTTTCTGTAGCAGTTATCATCTAAAATAATTCGGACAAAATGTGGTTTCCAGATAAGATAGACAATAACGTGAACAAGCACATGGGAAAGTCAATACAATGAAGAAGAGTACAAGGTGTTACACTGACTAATTCACTGACACTCAGAATTTCAATGTGACAGTTCATGTTAATGTTAAAGAGTGAGGAAACCCATAAAACAGCACTGTACCATGTCCCCATGGTAGAGGTTCATGGTTAATATTGAGGCTATCCTTCAGCCAGGCTTTATTTTCTCCAGATACTGGTTCAAAATATGAGTATTGACTAAATCATAACTAACAGAATCCTCTTTTTTATTTATATGTCAAAAAAGGCTAAGCTTGATATGGACATTTCTAGGCAAAGGGTTGATTTTTCCAAATATTTACCTGTATTTTTTGACTTCCTGAAACACCAGCAAACCCCAAAATTCATATGCAAATTTTGACTTTTAAATTTCATCACTGAAAACTTTTGTTAATGTAAATATAGCAGAAATTCTTACTTCCCAACCCTTCTCAGAACTAGTTACACTGGTGAATATTATTAAGTGAAACAAGCTAAGGCACAAATTAAGTTTACAACAAATGTTTACTGCGTTCTACATGGTCAAATATTGGCAAATGCAGAAAGAGGGTTTAATCAGTACAATCCACATACAAAACTAACCAACATAATAGGGTATTTAGCTGAGAATTTAGAAAATCATTGACAATGAAATCCTGTATCTTCTATTGTGGTGAGTCTATTAATTTCATTCCACTAAAAAGTGAGCATTATAAATGTGAAGGATGCAAAAGAGGTATAAAATAGTTTCCCACTGGGAAACAAGATATACATGAAAG
This sequence comes from Neotragus pygmaeus, assembly GCA_006410875.1. NCBI lineage: Eukaryota > Metazoa > Chordata > Mammalia > Artiodactyla > Bovidae > Neotragus > Neotragus pygmaeus. The sequence goes on along the minus strand of SJYV01010826.1, from coordinate 581,972 downwards.
ATAAAACAATATAAGACATTCTCTAAAATAAAAATTCTTTGATTTTCGGCTTCATGCCAGTTCTGTGGGCCTAATCAGTAGAAAAACTGATATTTTGTTTATTTTTACTTTAACCAGCCATTGGTAATTAATACATGCCTGAGCAATACTCATCTGAAGCAAATCTTCTGAGTGAAGACACAGAATGTGAACAGGCTAAGAAAGTTTGATGAGTAACTATTGTAATCAGCAGACATCTTTTTTTATGACTTCCGCTTCTGGTGGAATTTCTAGTCTTAATGGAGCTCTTGAGTTTCTGTTATCTCTGGATAATGGTAACCAAATCAATAGAGATATTATGGGTGAGTAGACAAAGCTATTTAGATAGTAGAAAGTAGGGTAGAGTAGAAAGGGGAAGAGAATAGAAAAGTCTTTTTTTCCCCACAGGCGGGTAAGGAAACATCATGTAGGTTTGATTCCTGGTGTGGAAGATCTCCTGGAGTAAGAAATGGCAACCCACTCCAGTATTTTTGCCTGAGCAATCCCATGGACAGAGGTGCTGGTGGGCTACAGTCAGACATGACTGAGCATGCATGCACACATGCAGAAGGAAACATCTAAAGAGCAGCAAGATGCTAGTGAGCAACAGAGGAAAGTAAGGGAAGTCGGGATAAAATGCTGTTACCATGAACAGTCTGGTAGGCAACGGGGAGAAAATACAGACCTGAATGTTGGTGTGAGATAATAAGAACAGATTCTAATAAGACCACTCTGGAAAAAGTATAGAGATGTTTGTGTGTCAGTCTGACATTTCAAGTCAATTGATGTATGTATAACTTAAGTGAAGTTGTTTTAATCCACATTTATGGCAAAGACCAAAAAAGGTGTTTTTAAAGTTGTTTTGATATGAGAGTGAAGTGGAATATGGATAACATTATCTCAAATCCTGTCACTGATAAACTCAGCTGCTGAGAGGCCTCACTGGGGGCTTATGGAAAAGAACAGGCGAAGAAGCAATTATGTCCTGAGGACATTTTGACTATAAATGTTGAAGATTTGTGAGGAATATCTGAGAGTTGGGTTTGGGAAAAAGCTACCCTTTGCTGATCTAGCTCTCAGAGGATCTTGGAACATAAGCTCTTGCCCTAGTAAAGGGGCTCCTCTCTCTGCAGTGAGGTCACAAGCAGTGCACCAGCCGCAAATGAGATCATCTTGCTGGTCAACACGACACTTTGTTCCCTAGTAACATGCTCTAGCAGCAAGGAACTTTCATTTCGGTGCTGGCAGCTGGACATCAGCTCTTGGTTGGCAAAGTTATCTCTCTGGAGAAGCAACTTTATTAAAAAAGTACACTTCAATGGAATTTGAACCTTATTCTGTCATCTTGCCTTGCCTGGAACAATAGTGCAATTAATCTATCACTTTTTGGAGTATGTTATTTCTTTACTGACTTATTAAAGAAATAAAAGAAAAGTTGAATATGACTTAGTTAATGAACAACAAAGAGATACTACTCTATGTGTTATTGGCTTGTGAAATTCCCACACTGAATTTGTATTAAGTAAACTATTGTCAAAGACAACTTAAGTGTCCAAACATAATCTGCTGTCAGATAAAATAAAATAAAACAAAACAATAATAATAATAAACAGAATAATAAAATAAAAATTATTTTTATTTTATTAAAATAAAACAACAAAAATAATTAAAACAACAATAATAAAATAAACAACAGAATATATGAAAGCAGGAACACAGGAAGAGAAGGGGTCAGTTCAGAAGCTACAGTCACTGTGTTGGCACAAGGTAATATTAGCCCAGCTGAGTATGGTGGCAATGATAACATGACAGGTGTTCTGAAATTGCAAGCATCTAGACTTAGTGACAAATTGTATACACATGCAGAGAATGAAGAAGCAAAGATGCATGAGAATTTTCCTATCAGGGTGACCAGGAAAATGAGGATGTGGTTGATAGGGACTAATGAAAATGGAACTACTTCTGGAAGAAACTCCATTTGAGATGCTTAGAACTTCCAAATTAAATTGGACTTAGAGATCTGGGAATACATTTTAGTAATTTGGAAGGTATCTCCACATAGAAAATAAATGAGTACCTAAATCTAGGTTAGTTTTATTCAAGGGAAAAGAAAAAGAAGCTGTAAGAGGACTGAGGGAAAGAGGTCTCCTTAGCATTACAATCCTAGGGACAGAGGAACCTAATGTGCTACAGTCTATGGGGTTGCAAGAGAGTCATATACAACTCAGCAACAGAATAAAAAACTACAACAAGCATTATTTTGCACCAAAATGCATTTATGTATATTTTTGGCTTAAATGATGCTTCCAATTTATTAATCTATTCATCATTGGCATTTTATAGAAACCATGAAATTTCAATCATGGGAGACTACACACACATGTATATACACACATAGGCCCAGACATGCATACACATGCACACACACAGAACACGTTGAAGCAGGTGAGACTGCTGTATTATCCAAGGTGTGGTAACTTGTGTGGTGTACNTAGAAACCATGAAATTTCAATCATGGGAGACTACACACACATGTATATACACACATAGGCCCAGACATGCATACACATGCACACACACAGAACACGTTGAAGCAGGTGAGACTGCTGTACTATCCAAGGTGTGGTAACTTGTGTGGTGTACAATGGCCTACAATGAAATGTGCTAAGGGAGGTCTGAAGATAATGTGGAGCAGATATCTGGTGACCTTGTGCACATTCTCCTGAAAGTCAATTTCATTTTATTGCAGCAGAAATAAGCTGCTGTGAAAAGAACATCAAATTTTATATGACTTATTATTTCCTCAATTTTTCTCTCTCAAGTAAAATGTGGTGTGGGAGAGTGGTGTGTGAGAAAACAAACACAAATACCATGTTTGTTGCCCTTCTACCCTCTTTCCATCCTCATAATGAAAATTCAGGAAGATACTTATGGTCAAACTCAAGATTTCATCCAAAGAAACTTTGCTGGGAAAAGTTAGGGAAAAAAAAAACAAACTATGAATACAAACTCATATAGGGATATATGCACACTTGAAACACGGAGAAATCTAAAAGGAAAATGATTTAAAATGGTGAGGCAATATTTAGAATTTATAGAATCAGGAACCACAAAGGAACTTACCTTAAAATAAAGTTTGTTCTGTTAAAAACTGATATGTTAATTATATATGCATTTTTAAAAAATTTATAGTCATAGAAAGAATAATTTCATTTGTCAAGGTTCTTTTTTAGCCTTGGCAGCAAAGAATTCAACACTAAGTTTCTTGCTAAATCACAGCCATTATTGGTCTATGTTTCTGAATACTTCTTTTCTCATTTTTCTCATTAGTTTCCCCTTTAACTGTCTTTTGGTCTATGCTTTAGGTAATAATTAACTTAAGTCTTTTGGAAAAGCAATTAGAGCAAGAATAATAAATAAGAAATGAAAAACAAGTAGATTTATACACATCTTCCCAGGTAATTCTGCTTCTCAAATCATGTGTGTATATATATATATATATATGTATATATATATATATATGATTTTATTCTATCTTTGCAAAAACAATATAGCTGATTATACCACTCTACTCTGTCTGATGTATGGTATGTAGCAATCGTTTCACAGAAGGATATGCAAATATGTCACTTCTTTTAATGAAGACAAATGTTGCTTGCATAGATCATTTATATCACAGCACAACCAGGGTTTATCTAGCATTTTACGTACTAATGCTTATTGCAGCTTAAGTAAATTAAAACAGTTGTCTCTAAAGTTACCATTCTATCATTACAATGATGAAATGAATGGAAAGCAATTCTATAATGCAGATAATCAGTTTTCTCTAATTTCTACTTAGTACATTGGTAATATGTTGTGTTTTTTTTCCCCTAAGTAAGAAACAGTGATTACTGAGTGTTAAGTGTGTGATTGCCTATTGCCTACATTTGCAGAGAACAAATGGAGTACTTAAACTCTCACGCTCCACTGACTCTTGATTTCAGAACAAAATTAAGGATAACTATAAATGAATGTCAGTGTCTTGGCCTTCAATATCAAAGCTCACACATATACTGGCATCTGTTGATTTAGTCTCATAAAGTTAATTTACTCTCATTTCCTGTCAACTTTTTCTTCTGAGTAACTGCATCACCTAAGTAGATCATAATCCATGACAATTGAAAATTGCTAAAGAATTACAACTCCAACTGAACTTGAAACTCTGAATAGGAAAAATGAAATACATACTATTCAAGAGTGAAAAATGTATGTAGATGCTTTGTTTTAAAACTCATAAAGCTATATGTGTGCCAAATTATTTAGTGAAAGCAGTAACAAAGAGAAACTAATTGAATGATATGGAAACATTTAAAAAAAAGCAAGAAGCAAGTCAGTTCTAGATAGTACAAATATTCTTGACCAAAGTTAAATAAAGCCATGCCATTAACTGAACTACCTCCTCTGTAATACTAAATTAATTAAAAGGTAAAATGATATTCCTTCCCTCCCTCGAACTACACTGGTATTCTGTACCTTTATTGTGAGAAGTTGCAACCAATGTTTACATGGTATCATAAAAACTATAAATTATAATATCTGCAAAACAAGATAAATACTATATATTAATCTCTTTATCAAATAGTCATCTCCTGGGGACTAAAATAGATTTGATTGACTTCATGTTACCCACCACACTGAGCACAGTTTCAATAGTTCTCATGTATAAATGCTCAGAAAATATTTTCTGAAATTACCAAAAAACATATGTTAAAACAGCACTTGACTATATTAAATTTTAACATAAATATATTTAAATACATATATTAAGGGATAAATGCAAATGGATCATGTCACTTATGGATATATTTCTTTAGAAAAATTAGCAAAAAGAAACTATTCTAGAAAAGGAATATCCTTTGCACACTACAGTTATCAGTAGGCAATGGGGAAATGAATGTTAAAAAAAAATGATACAAATGAAGAAGAACAGAAGTAAAATATAAAGCAAAAAGAACTGGTGTCTCTAGCATCCAATCACATGAAAGAAGATATCTTAATTTTTCCTGCTTCTAGTCACTTAGGCAGAGGGAACTGAAAATTCTAGTGGTAGGAGGGATTTAAAATAATAAGAGAGGGAAAACAGAGATTGTGTAGATCATATAAATAAAGAAATATCATGCAAATAGAGGAAGAGAAAACAAAGAAAGTGAAAGCAGCTGAGGGATAGAATATAGAGGGAAAGCATATGTGATAAAAATTCAACCAATGATCACATATTTAAAATTGTATTGGGTTACTTATACAAATTTTAACTTATAAAAATTTACACATATATATGTTCATGAGCCTATTATCTAACGGCATTTTCCATGAAAGAAAAAATATGAAATAAATGAAACCAAAGTGCCTCAACCTTATCTGACCTAGCTTGGTGAAAATACTGTCATTCTTTTTTTTTTTTTAAGTGCATTTGACATTCACTGATACATGTTTAGAAATGTTCACTGCAGGTGAACATTCTTCCATAATCAGAATCATATCCATATTTTCATCAATATTCATTCTCTTATTAACAAGTAGAAAGAAAGGGATTATGAATACAATACAAGTATGGCTGCCCTGGTCTGAAAATAACAAAGAAATGTGACTATAAAAGTCTCCTTGATCCATTATTCATCATTCCTTACATCAAACAGCAATAATATAAAAGTGCTTCAACTTTCTCAAATTTAATACAGAGCAAGTATGTGACAAGTGATTTCAGAGAGTACTCCAAACTCCTAAAGAATATTCAACTTAATAGGATACTGTTCTGAAATGTATTAAAAAGTTAAAGCCATTCATAAATTGAAAGGCATAGTATAAAAACAAATACTAGGTAAACTAATTAATACCAAATAGAGAGATATGTGTGATCTATCCAACCATATGATCTAATGGTATTTTCCTGGCAGTAACCAAGTGATTTACTCGTGCTAACTGCTTCAAACATCATATCATATACACCAGACATGTATGGTTTCATCTTAGCTACAGACTTAATAGTCAGGAGCTCTTGACTCAGCCTTGAACACCAGTGAGCAGGCACTGGCTCTAGGAATGCCAACACCCTGTAGCCAAAAGCCGGGGAGCTGGTTCCATCCATCAGTGGACTAGCATTAGCCCCAGGACCATCCTCATCGACTGGTGGAGAGGCACCATCCCCAGGACCACCNCTGCAGCCAAGAAATTAAAAGACGCTTACTCCTTGAAAGGAAAGTTATGACCAACCTAGACAGCATATTAAAAAGCAGAGACATTACTTTGTCAACAAAGGTCCGTCTAGTCAAGGCTATGGTTTTTCCAGTAGTCATGTATGGATGTGTGAGTTGGACTATAAAGAAATCAGTGCCGAAGAATTGATGCTTTTGAACTGTGGTGTTGGAGAAGACTTTTGAAAGTCCCTTGGACTACAAGGAGATCCAACCAGTCCATCCTAAAGGAGATCAGTCCTGAGTGTTTATTGGAAGAACTGATATTTAAGCTGAAACTCCAATACTTTGGCCACCTGATGTGAAGAACTAACTCATTTGAAAAGACCCTGATGCTGGGAAAGATTGAAGGCAGGAGGAGAAGGGGACAACAGAGGATGAGATGGTTGGCTGGCATCACCAACTCAAGGGACATGGGTTTGAGTAAACTCCTGGAGTTGGTGATGGATGGGGTGGTCTGCTGTCCTGCAGTCCATGGAATCGCAAAGAGTCAGACACGACTGAGCGACTAAACTGAACCGAACATCATCTGCTAAGCTGCTACTGCTGCTGCTAAGTCGCTTCAGTTGTGTCCAACTCTGTACAACCCCATAGACGGTAGCCCACCAGGCTCCACCGTCCCTGGGATTCTCCAGGCAAGAACACTGGAGTGGTTTGCCATTTCCTTCTCCAATGCATGAAAGAGAAAAGTGAAAGTGAAGTCGCTCAGTTGTGTCTGACTCCTAGTGACCCCATGGACTGCAGCCTACCAGGCTCCTCCATCCATGGATTTTCCAGGCAAGAGCACTGGAGTGGGGTGCCGTTGCCTTCTCTGGAACATCATACTCAACAGTAAAAAACTGAAAGCATCTCCTCTAAGATCAGGACAAGATAAGAATTCCCAATCTTGCCACTGTTATTCAACATAATATGCTTGAAGTCCTTTATGGATGCAAAATTAATATACAAAAATCTGTCATTTATACGTATTATTAAGGAACTATCAGAAAGAGAGATTATGAAAATGACTCATTTATCATCACATTCCTAGGCAGATGGTCGGTCCTACATTTCAAAGTATACATAGGTATACATTCCTATACTCCTAGATACACATACAATAAATATATTCATAGGTAGGTAATAAAATATTAAATTCCTAGGCATTTAATATTTCATCCATTCATGGGTATTTAATATTCAATAAAATATGTCAATATTGTAATATTGTATATATTTAATTATATTTGTTTTATTAAATATTAAATACCTAGGAATAAAAATAACTATCTAAGCAGGTAANCAATAAATATATTCATAGGTAGGTAATAAAATATTAAATTCCTAGGCATTTAATATTTCATCCATTCATGGGTATTTAATATTCAATAAAATATGTCAATATTGTAATATTGTATATATTTAATTATATTTGTTTTATTAAATATTAAATACCTAGGAATAAAAATAACTATCTAAGCAGGTAAATGATCTGTACTTAAAATACTATAGGACACTGATGAATGAAACTGGTGATGACACAAACAGATGGAGAAATATAATATGCTTAATGATTGGAAGAATGAGCATTGTCAAAATGACCATACTCTCCAAAGCAATCTACAGATTCAGTACCATCTTTATGAAATACCAATGCTATCTTTTGCAGAACTAAAACAAACAATAAGATGCATAATTATACTACAATTATGAGATTTAAATGACATTTTTAGATTATAAAAAAAATAAAATAAAATAAAACAAACAATTTTGAAATTTGTATGGAAACACAAGATCCAAATAGCCAAAACAAACTTGAAAAAGAATAAAGTTAGAGATATTATGCTCCCTCATTTAAAATTAGACTACAAAGCTATCAAAATAGTATGGTACTGGAACAAAACAAACAAACAGATCAGTAGAATAGAATAGAGACTTCAAATGATCTCACACTTATATGTGCAATTAATCTATGACAAAGGAGGCAAGAATATATAATGGCAAAAAGGTAACCTCTGTAATACATGGTGTTGAAAAATTGGGTAGTAGAGTTAAAAGAATTAAACCAGAACACTTTCTTATACCATGGATAAAAATAAACTCAAAATTAAAGGCTTAAATGTAAAACCTGAAATCACAAGTCTTCAAAAGAAAATATAGGCAGTATATTCCTTAACATCAGTATTTCCAATATTTTTTTTGGATATGCCTTCTTACACAAGGGAAACAAAAATGAAAAGAAAATAATAGAACATCAAACCTAAAAGGTGTTAAAATCAATAATTCATAAAACTGAATACCAAAAAAAAAAAAAAAACCCCAAAACCGTCCAGTAAAATTTGGGCAGAGACCTAAGTAGACATTTTCAAATAAAGA
>SJYV01010826.1:537620-572425 GCA_006410875.1 Neotragus pygmaeus | reverse complement strand
TGGAAAAGACTCTGATGCTGGGAGGGATTGGGGGCAGGAGGAGAAGGGGATGACAGAGGATGAGATGGCTGGATGGCATCAGGGACTCAATGGACGTGAGTCTGAGTGAACTCTGGGAGTTGGTGATGGACAGGGATGCCTGGCGTGCTGCGATTCATGGGGTCGCAAAGAGTCAGACACGACTGAGCGACTGAACTGAACTGATTTCCCTCTATGGAAGCTCTGCCTTAATGACTTAATCACCTCCCAAAGGCTTCATCTCTGTCCACCCCCCCATCTCTTAATACTATCACATTAGGCATTAGGGCATATGGGCATTAGATTTTCAATATAAATTTTGGGGAGGACACAAACATTCAATTTATAGTAGGTTCTTACCTCGTAGGACAGGAAGGCCTGGCGTGCTGTGATTCATGGGGTTGCAAAGAGTCGGACATGACTGAGCAACTGAACTGACTGAACTGACCTCATAGAGTTGTTATAAGTATGAAATGAGATAAGACATGTAAAGGGCTTGGCATAGTACCTAGCACATAATAAGCACACAATAAGTGTGAGCTCTCATTATTATTACTGTGCCCAAAAGAGGCATTAATTAGTATATTCATTGCAGTATTATTCATAATATCAAACAGAAACAAACAAACAAAAAATATCCTAGAAACAACCTAAATATCCATCAATAAGGATTTGATTTACTAAATTATGCCATATGTTATAGTGCTATGCAGCCATTAAGAAGAATAAGAAAAACATATAGAGGGAACAATATGGATTAATTTCTAAGTTATGAACTGTATAAAATGTATAATTCCATTTGTGTAAATAAAAAAGGAAATATGCCTCTCTCCACACACAAACACACGCATACGTATGTGTGTGTGGTTTTTTTTTTTTGAAAGGTTATTCAGTATCCTGAAAATAGTGTTTATCTTTGGAGAAAGAGTCAGGTAGGGATAGAGGGAAAGATGGAGAAGAGAGTTTGATTTTCATTGCATACTTTTAGGTACTGTTTGATTTTTTATCACGTCAGTTCAGTTCAGTCACTCACTCATGTCTGACTCTTTGCGACCCCCAGGACTGCAACATACCAGGCTTCCCTGTCCATCACCAACTCCTGGAGCTTGCTCAAACTCATGTCCATCGAGTCGGTGATGCCCTCCAACCATCTCATCCTCTGTTGTTCCTTTCTCCTCCTGCTCTCAATCATTTCCTGTATCAGGGTCTTTTCCAGTGAATCAGTTATTCACATCAGGTGGCCAGAGTATTGGAGCTTCGGCTTCAGCACCAGTCCTTCCAACAAATATTCAAGGATTGACTGGTTTGATCTCCTTACAGTCCAAGGGACTCTCAAGAGTCTTCTCCACCACCACAATATATATATATATATATATATATATATATGTATATAAAATCATATATTCTTTATGCATTTATCTATTCATGGCTATTTAGATTGCTTGTGTATAATAATTATTGTATACATATGCATATACACACTTCAGCCATTGAAAGAATAAAATCCTATCGTTTACTACAACATGAATGGACTTAGAAGGTATTATGCTAAGAGACACAGTCAGATAAAGAGTAATATGGCATGATTTCATCTATATGTGGAATCTGGAAAATAAAACAAAGGAACAAACAAAGTATCTTAACAAAATTTAACACAGAGGAACAGAGACAGAGAACAAACAGGTGGTTGCAAGATGAGAAGTGACTGGAGAAAGAAGAAACAGGTGAGGGAGATTAACAGATACAAAATCCCAACTGCTAAAGAAGTGGATCACAGTTATGAAATGTTCAGCGTGGAGAATATAGTCAATAACTACACAATATCTTTGTATGTTGACAGTAACTAGAATTTTCATGGTGATAATTTTTAAATGTACAGAAATCCTGAAACATTATGTTGTATAACAGGGATTAACATAGTATTGTAGGTCAAACATACTTCAAAACCAAACAAAAAAAATATAAAAAAAGAAATCAGAATTCTCGTTACCAGAGGTGAGTTTTGGGTTGAGGGGGAATTGGATGAAAATCATAAGAAGGTACAAATTTCCAGTTATAAATACTGAAGATGTAATCCACAAGATGATAAAATAATTAATATTGTTACATGTTATATATGAAAATTCAAAGAGTAAAGCTTGAGTTCTCATGACAAGAAACTATTTTTTTATATCTTCTTAATTTTGTATTTATTATGAGATGATGGATGTTAACTAAACCTTTTGTGATAATATAGTTTCATGATGTATATAATTCAAATCATTATGCTGTACATCTCACAGTGCTGCATGTCAATTACATCTCAATAAAAGTGGAAGAAAAAGAATAGAGAAAAAAGAGACAAGTTCTTCTTGAATATACCATGTGAAGACCATGTACTATTTGTTTGATGTCAGATCAAAAAAGTTATACTGTGATCACCATATAAATATTCCCCACTCCTTACCTTCTGGGTTCATGATAAGACACCACCTTCTGACTTTCCTGAGGGTGGAAAGAATCTCTTGAGCCATGAGAAGTGTTGTTTGTCACTCAATTGTTGATGCTAAGCCCTCCACATCTCTAATTTCCTTCTGGCACCACAAACAGCAACACTGTACATGGGGGCAGTTGAGTAACTGCACTGAGTAGGGGCCTTCAGGCTATCCACAGTGAGCATGGATACAAACAAGGAGTGAACTTCTGTTGTTTCCAACTCTATTGTTTCAAGGATGTCTATTATGAAAAATAGTCTATCTGGACCAATACATAGATCTTCTATATTCAGTAAAAATTCACACTCAATTTCAGGTGAGTTAAACAAGTATTTTTCTCTTTAAGATGCCTCCCCAGGATTACATATTCATAAAATAATCTATATTTTAAGGCAGATAAGGTCACACATATTTTCCTAACTTGTCAGAAATCACTCCATTATCATTATAATAATGCAAATACTTTACTAATATATATGCCATAATAATCATTATAAATTATTTTATTTATCCAGATGTCTATATGTACAAAGGAAAATGCAAAGAAACATAACTTCTTATTCTAACCAAACATGGATTATCTAGTCTGTGAAGAGAGACTAAGGCAAAAGTAAGGTTTCCCGGTTTACCGAAATATTAACCTTCATTACCACTTCTATTTTGATTTAGTTCTCGTATGGCAAAGCCAATAGAGTATTGTAAAGTAAAATAAAGTTAAAAAAATAAATTAAAAAAAATAAAATAAAAAACCATACGTGAAAAAATAAAATAAAATAAAACTTTCATTGTAGTGGAGAATAGCACAGCAGTTTGAAATATTCCTTGTGCATTCTAAAATGCATAACTGTAGATCACTATTATAATAGATGGCAGAGTACAAACAACAAATAGATAAATGATAGATATGCAAATAAATAAATGAATATATAAAATATATTCAATAATTATTTATTGAGCACTAATTATATGCAGTGCACAAAGATGCTGGGAACAAAATGTGGTATCCTCGGAATATAACAGTTCACATGTAAACTTTGGCTTTTCACATCTAATGAATATAAACATATAGATGGCAATATCAAAACCTAAAAAATTCGATTTAAAAAAATGATATGATTATTTAGTCAATTAGCAGAGCAGGTAATCATCACAGATTATTATATATAAGCTTTCGATCTCTGTTAAGCTTAAGAAAGTTAATATTTAGCTAAAACACCAGGCATAATATACATTCTTGTAGCAAAACTTTGAGCTAATACAAAACAGGGCCACTAATGAAACTGATATGCAATAGGACATATAACACATTTATGCTCAAAATGAACAGCTGACTTAGACTGTGAACCTGAGCTTCACCTGCTTGAAAAGGCTGAGACTATATTTCCCATTAAGTTGCATCTCTTAAAATTTTAATTTTAGGAAGCTTGATGATTACAATTAGGTTTAAGTTTATGACACCTTCCAGGTGCATATCCCATTCCCACCCCATCCTTTTTATTTTCTTCTTTAACTATTTAGATAAAAAGTCAACATCTTAAAACTCAGGGTTGGTATAAATTCAAACCAAGCAAACTCCCTTACAAACATCTTATTAGGTCAGAAATACATCTTTACTACAAATCAAGCCAAATAAACCACTTTCAGTCACACAGAAATTCTTGATTCAATACAACTTCTGTTATAGACAGAGACACACACACACTCTTGGGGCCTGGGGCAGGCTGCCCCAAAAGGTACCTCAATGGTATATTGATTATTTTGAGTTAAAAGGGCCAATGAAAGAGGAACAATCTGACCCTCCTTTGTCTCCTTGAAAGCAGGAAATAAATCTCTCTTTTGAAAGGTATGCTCCTTGCATTTGGAAACAGAAGGACACGCCTATCACCAGAAACAGGGAATTTGAGTCTAGAATCCTGTGTACGCAAACCATGTTACTTCTTTATTATCCAAGTCAAAAGTCTAGTTAGATTCCTCATGAATTAAGTGGCTGAATCCTAAGTTTCTTTGTCCTGTTAATTCTTTATCCTATTTTTTTATAAAAGGTATAAAAGCTGCCTGCTTCAACCACTTCTTAGATCTCATTTCTATGAGACCTCCATGCTTATGAACTAAAAGTTTTTATGTTAAATGCATTGTGTGTCAATTTTATTATTGGTTCAAGTCATAACAACGCAAGAGAGGTTGAGGGGAAACTTCCCCCTCCCTGATATACACACACATACAGACACACACACACACGCACGCGCACGTGCAAAATTCATGCACACAACTACAAAATACAGAAGTGCTCCTTTGTTGACATGAAATTAAAGAAATACCATGGTGCTCCACAGAGATACAGGTCTGTCTAGGGTGCTTTATCACCCAATATTTTAAGGAGAAAGGTCAGCAAGAAATAACTTTTATGAATTTTGCCAACTGTACAGAGAAAAAAAATTAACATCAAATTATTCATTACATACTAATTGTAATTGGTCATTACATACATACATACACTACATACTAATGAACAATTTAATGTTGTTCGAAGAAGGCTGCCACCTTCTTTGGGTCCACCTTGAAAAATAGTAAAGGAAGTAGGCAGTCTTTATCCCATTTAGACTAGGAGATTATGGTCTTAGGCAGCTTTGAAGTAGGAAGGTCATCTCAAGGTGAGCACTTAAAGTTCTTTCAAGGTAAAGAATGCATCTCTGTGTGCGTGTATAAGTGGGCTTGCACACACAGTTTGGACTGGTACTCCTTAAACACGAAGCTAGGAAAAAAGATTCAATCGCAGTACTTTGAAAGCTATGCATATTTGTAATTTCATTCACTTAAGACTTTGTCTCATGTGTTTTCCAGAGCATAATGACCTCTTTTTCTTCTCCACTGAGATAGATTTCTCACATATAGCTTATAGCTAGAGATCCCAACAAGAAAACCAAACGAAAGCTCTGAGTGACTGCTAAGGTATATAACACAATCTGCTACTGCTACATCACTTCAGTCATGTCCAACTCTGTGCGACCCCATAGGCAGCAGCCCACCAGGCTCCGCTGTCCCTGGGCTTTGCCAGGCAAGAACACTTGAGTGGGTTGCCATTTCCTTCTCCAATGGATGAAAGTGAAAAGTGAAAGTGAAGTCGTTCAGTCGTATCCAACCCTCAGCGACCCCATGGACTGCAGTCTTCCAGGCTCCTCTGCCCATGGGATTTTCTAAGCAAGAGTACTGGAATGGGGTGCCATTGTGGTTGTCTAAGGAGAAGACTAAGTGTGGGCAGCTGTGACCCACGCACTAAATGAGGCCAAGAGGAGCTACCCCACGTCCGAGGTCAGGGACAGAAGCCGGGAGGACCCCATGCCCTAAGGGCGGCGGCCAAGAGGAGTTACCCCACGTCCGAGGTCAGGGGCAGCGGCCGAGAATGTCAGGTTGCGATGGCACAGGAACGGCTGAGAGGAGCTACCCCGTATCTAAGGAGTGGTATCTNCATACCTAAATGTTCTAGTGGTTTTCCCTACTTTCTTCAATTTAAGTCTGAATTTGGCAGTAAGGAGTTCCTGATCTGAGTCAGTCACCTCCTGGTCTTGTTTTTGCTGACTGTCTAGATCTTCTCCGTCTTTGGCTGCAAAGAATATAATCAATGTGATTTCGTTTTTGACCATCTGGTGATGTCCATGTGTAGATTCTTTTCTTGTGTTGTTGGAAAAGGGTTAAATCCACAGGATCCACTAGGCAGACTCTGTGTCTATGGAATATATAAAAGGTCTTTGAGAGCTCCCACAAAAGAAAATGCACCAGTTCTGATAGCTGTGAACATTGGAGGCAAGTACACTTAAGAATAAGACCAGATTATAATCTGAGATGCCCCCACAGCAGGTCCAAAGTTTGGCACAGTGTTGGAGGTCATTCTAGGGTGACTATGACTCCCTGTGAGGGAAAGGGCTCTGATTAAAGAAAAATATTTATTATTCTTATGTTTTGACTTGTTCTCTATATTCTTTTTTTTTTCTTTCCNACAGCAGGTCCAAAGTTTGGCACAGTGTTGGAGGTCATTCTAGGGTGACTATGACTCCCTGTGAGGGAAAGGGCTCTGATTAAAGAAAAATATTTATTATTCTTATGTTTTGACTTGTTCTCTATATTCTTTTTTTTTTCTTTCCTTTACTTTCCTTCACCCCCACTCATGTTGTAGTTGTCAATTTTATTGGCAGTATGAAATCTAATTAAGCTTTGTAGCTTTTTTTTTTTCTCGGTCACATTTTTATTGTTTTTATAAACATCTGCCTTTATGTTGTGGTTTTTCAGTTCTGTGGAGTTTTCCTTTTTTTTCCCATCTTTTATCTTTAATTTTTTAAGTTTATTATTATTTTTACACATTTATTCCTTTGATTTTCCTACTGTTGTTTTCCCCTTGCAGTTGATCTTGATTGTATATAAATCTTCTTTATCTATGTCTATTTAATTTTGCTTATCTATTCTTTCTTTCTTTCCTTTCCTCTCAGAATATACATTAGTTTTATTTTCATTGCTTTATTGCCCAACTGACACCTTGCATCAGTTTTGTTTTCCAGTTTGAGCTTTAGTTAGTTTTTTTCTGATAGATTTAATTTTTTGGTTTCCTGTTTACTGGGTCAGTCTATTGTACTTTATCTTTGTTGGACTCTTTTTTCTTTGCTCATGGATGTATATGTATATGTGTACGTTCCATTATTTGAATTATTATTTGCCTGATTTTATAACTGCCATTTGTCTGGGGTTCATCTTTGTTTTCTCATTTTTGGGTATTTGCTTTAATCTCACTTAATGCCGTAACGAACGCGTGTGGAATCTTCCTTCCTGGCCAGAGCTCAAGCCCGAGGCTTTGGCGTGGCAGCGCCAACTCAGGACCCAGACCACCAGGGAACTCTAGGGAGCATCACACAACAAGCTAGTGAGAGATTACGGAAGAGCAGAGAAACGCTGCACAAATGAAGGAAACACAGAAGCCCAAATAAATGGAGAGGAAATAGACAAACTACCTGAAAAATAAATCAGAATAATGACAGTAAAGTTGATCAAAAACCTTGAAAATAAAATGGAGAAAATGCAAGATTAAATTAACAAAGACCTAGAAGAATTAAAGAATAAACTTACGAACAACACAATTACTGAAATTAAAAATACTCTAGAAGGAATCAATAGTAGAATATCTGAAGCAGAAGAATGAATCAGTGAGCTGGGAGATAAAATGATGGAAACAACTTCTGAAGAGCAGAATAAAGTAAAAAGAATGAAAAGAACGAAGGACTATCTCAGAGACATATAGGACAATATAAAATGCACCAACATTCGAATCATAGGGGTCCCAGAAGTAGAGAAAAAGAAAGGATATGAGACGATTTTTGAGGAGATTATAGTTGAAAATTTCTCCAACATGGAAAAGGAAATAGTCAATCAAGTACAAAAGGCACAAAGAGTCCCATACAGGATAAACTCAAGGAGAAACACTTCAAGGGCCATACTAATCAAACTAACAAAGACTAAACACAAAGAAAGACTATTAAAAGCATCAAGGGAGAGGCAACAAGTAACATACAAAGGAAATTCCATACACTTAAGAGCTAATCTTTCAGCATAAACTCTGCAGGCCAGAAGGGAATGCAAGGATATATTTAAAGTATTGAAAGGGAAAAATCTACAACCAAGATCTCATTCAAAATTGATGGAGAAATAAAAAGCTTTTCAGACAAGCAAAAGTTAAGAGAATTCAGGACCAACCAACCAGCTTTACAACAAATGTTAAAGGGACTTACATAATCAAGAAATACAAGAGAAGGAAAAAAAAAATCTACAGAATCAACCCCAAACAATTAAGAAAATGTCAATAGGAACATATATGTAAATGATTACTTTAAATGTAAGTGGTTTAAATGCTCCAATCAAAAGACACAGAGTTGCTGAATGGATACAAAAACAAGACCCATATATATGCTGTTTAGAAGACACACACTTTCAGTTCAGTTCAGTTCAGTCGCTCAGTCGTGTCCAACTCTTTGTGACCCCATGAATTGCAGCATGCCAGGCCTCCCTGTCCATCACCATCTCTCGGAGTTCAGTCAGACTCATGTCCATCGAGTCCGTGATGCCATCCAGCCATCTCATCCTCTGTCGTCCCCTTCTCTTCCTGCCCCCAATCCCTCCCAGCATCAGAGTCTTTCCCAATGAGTCAATTCTGTGCATGAGGTGGCCAAAGTACTGGAGTTTCAGCTTTAGCATCATTCCTTCCAAAGAATTCCCAAGGTTGATCTCCTTCAGAACGGACTGGTTCGATCCCCGTGCAGTCCAAGGGACTCTCAAGAGTCTTCTCCAACACTATAGTTCAAAAGCATCAATTCTTCGGTGCTCAGCCTTCTTCACAGTCCAACTCTCACATCCATACATGACTACTGAAAAACCCATAGCCTTGACTAGANCGCTTACTCCTTGGACGAAAAGTTATGACCAACCTAGATAGCATATTCAAAAGCAGAGACATTACTTTGCCGACTAAGGTCCGTCTAGTCAAGGCTATGATTTTTCCTGTGGTCATGTATGGAAGTGAGAGTTGGACTGTGAAGAAGGCTGAGCACCGAAGAATGATGCTTTTGATCTGTGGTGTTGGAGAAGACTCTTGAGAGCCCCTTGGACTGCAAGGAGATCCAACCAGTCCATACTGAAGGAGATCAGCCCTGGGATTCCTTTGAAAGGAATGATGCTAAAGCTGAAACTCCATACTCTGGCCACCTCATGCGAAGAGTTGACTCATTGGAAAAGACTCTGATGCTGGGAGGGATTGGAGGAGAAGAAGGGGATGACAGAGGATGAGATGGCTGGATGGCATCATGGACTCGATGGACGTGAGTCTGAGTGAACTCCGGGAATTGATGATGGACAGGGAGGCCTGGTGTGCTACGATTCACGGGGTCACAAAGAGTCGGACACGACTGAGCAACTGAACTGAACTGAACTGAAAGAGAAGATTCCGGAATTTTCACTCTTCTTTTTTCAAACTCTCATCCCTCCCTGCTCTTGGCTGACCAAACATTTTCAGTCAGTAGGTAACTTTTTCTCTGTCATTGATGAGCTAAATTCTTATAGTAAAACATAAATAATTTCTTCTTTTTTTTATAATATAGGTGGATTTGAGCCCAATACAGTATCTTTAAGTGAGTAAACATAATAATAGCATCAACAGAGTAATTTACATATTCTATGTCCATGTTACTCAAGCTACATTCAATGAAATTAGTTTTGTCCCACAGGTGGTTAATTACGATTTCTAGGATAAAGCAGTTTGTATCAGATAAATTTAGATTATTCTACATTATATAGTATTATACAGTTATCTTTATTGAAGGATTCAGATCCTTAAATGTGCTGATGTGCATTATAAATCTCCAGTGGTTAGAGAATATGCTGCTGCTAAGTCACTTCAGTCATGTTCAACTCTGTGAAACCCCAAAGATGGCAGGCCACCAGGCTCCCCGGTCCCTGGGATTCTCCAGGCAAGAACACTGGAGTGGGTTGCCATTTCCTTCTCCAATGCATGAAAGTTAAAAGTGAAAGTGAAGTCACTCAGTCATGTCCGACCCTCAGCAACCCCATGAACTGCACCGTACCAGGCTCCTCCATCCATGGTTTTTCTAGGCAGGAGTACTGATGTGGGGTGCCATTGCCTTCTCCCCGTTAGAGAGTATAAAGACAACTTTAATCAGAAAGTTTATTGGATTCCCCATATGATAGGTATAATATGCTGGGCTCTTCTATGCTGTGTTTCCTCCAATATTAAATTCGTTCAATTCTTGTGAAAATCTGAAGTTACTTATTGTTTTTAAATGCTTGCTACATAGTCACTATTAAAGAAATAGGATGCATATAATTTTGCTATTTGCCTGACTTACTGATCTTGGACTCAAAGGAAGATCTAAACCTTAGTAATCTTCATGCAGCAAGTCTAGGTAAACAAGATACTCAGCACTGAGAAGCACAGAGTAAATCACATTTCAGGAGTTCACAAGGAAAAGCTAGAGGGGGATTTCTAAGGACAGGCATTTCAACAAATGTTTTCCCCCATAATCTTCATGCAATATAAATCATTACGTTGCTGCAAATGATAAAAACTGGGAGCAAATCATTAAATATCATAATAAGAGAACATGACTTAATTATTCAGAATGTATTTTATAGAGTTACATTGGTAATATCTATACTTCAGATCTTATTGTACAACTTGGCACCATAAGGATCATACAACCTATAATATTCCATCTAGATTTGTTTTTGCTATTCAAAAGATCATAGTACTAGACATATGTTCTGAATGAAGAGCAGATATAATTTGTAGTTTTTCCTTGAATTTTAATGTGGATTTTTTTTCTTAATTTCATGGAATATCTATTGTTATGTTGAGGAATACAAATGTCTCATGAAATGTAGTTTGGGAAGTTTTATTCTGAATTATCCTCTAGCTAAACAATTATTAATAGGCAGAATTTCTTTGATGACTTTAACAGCTAACTATGAGAAGCTCCAAAATGTACTAACACTGATTTTATCTGTTTATCTAGTAATTTCATCCCTGGATGTATGGCATAAGGCAGTAGGAAGACAGGGCTAATGCAAAACATACTGTTATCTCCATTTCTTCTGCCTTCTCTCATAACCACATGACATCAATGTTTTTTCCTCCAAGATCTCAAAGAGCGTCATCATGTTACCTCAGGCAAGCTGACTCTTTGGAAAAGCATATAGGCAAGTGATTTAGCTAGATAGGAATAGAAGTCTATTCTAGTTTGCCATTGCTTGCAATTTGATTGATCAACAAATATAATAGTTCAATAGTATCAGAGGGTAGAAAAAATTATTCAGTTAAACATGCAAAGAATATATATCTACTGTCAAATAGTTTCAATCAGTGAGAGTAGACAAGGTCAGAAGCAAGTCTTACGAGAATGAAGTAAAATAGAAAATTAAGTCATACTTAGTATTGATAGTCGGCGAAAGAAAACATAAGCAGGACAGGTGTCATTACTTTCACAAAGTAAGATCATAAGAACATGTAAATTTTTGACAACCAAATAAAATAACAGAGTGAATAAATTTTCTTTGTAAAGATCCCCTCAAATAAAAGCAAATGCTTTGGACAAAACATGATTTCTTAAAAGTTTACAATAGTACACAGACATATGATAGCCACTGCCTTTGAACTGTAGTTTTAAATCTGTTACCTAAGTTTCATAGTTTCAATTTATTCTGAAAGAGAAAAAAATTAGAAGTCACAATTTATTCTACTCTCACTTTCCAAGAGAAAGTTGACTTTGCTGCTCAATAGCTTGAAGCAAGAGAATAGCTCATTAAAACACAAATGGATAAAAAAGGAAACCTTTAAAAATAATCCAATGTTTCTAATTCACAAAAAAACTATTTTATGCTTAAATAGATTTGTGTGTACAAACAAACAGTATTCATGTATAAGATAAAATAAACAATTCTACCCAAAGGGAGGTAGATTAAATAATTTAGAAAGCGCTTACTAGATATTATAATATCTAGAGATAAGAAGCGGAGAAGGCAATAACACCCCACTCCAGTACTCATGCTTGGAAAATCTCATGGACAGAGGAGCCTGGTAGGCTGCCGTCTATGGGGTCGCACAGAGTTGGACACGACTGAAGTGACTTAGCAGCAGCAGCAGCAGCAGCAGAGATAAGAAGAGGCTTCTCAGGTGGCTCAGCCATAGATAAAGAATATGCCTGCAATGCAGAAGATGTGAGTTCTATCCCTCAGTTGAGAAGGTCCTCTGGAGGAGGGCATGGCAACCCACTCCGGTATTCTTGCCTGGAGAATTCCCCGGAGAGAGGAGCCTGGCAAGCTGCAGTCCATCAAGTCGCAAAGAGTCAGACATGACTGAAACAACTATGCACACGTGCACACAGAGATAAGAAGCTTTCTTGTAATAACCAAATGGAAGAACCATGTGAGAGACAGCAGAACACAGTTAGAATAAGTCTAAATCCTTAGTGACATCAGAGTGTCTCTATGACATATTGACCCTGGGCTGCCTAATTTCAGGCTTCTGTGACTTGGGAGAAAAACACATTTATGTTGTATTTTAGTCACTGTTATTTTTTATACCTCATTCACAGAGGTTGAATGCAATTTCAAATTGAAATGCTTGCCCTATCAGCATATTATATTATTTAAAAACTATGACTATAATCTCTCTGAGTTAATGGTATGATCTAGCTACCAAAAAAAAATTTATAAAATTTGGCTATAGTAAACAGGTATTGTACTCACAAAAAATAATCAAATAACAACTCCGTTATACTATGCGTCTCAGAGATTGATTCTGGAAAACTGTGTTCATGTCTACATGCATTATTTTAAGGAATATACTGACCAATAACAGTTAAAACTATTCATAGCATAGTACTTAATGAAGGGAAATCCATGTCATATGTTGGATGAGGTGGTAGAAGAGGAATTTTTAACTCAAAAAAAAAAAAAACAAAAAAACCAGCATTTGGGCAAGCATAAGACCTGTCACAGTTTTTGAAAGAATGTTGTAAAAAAATAACTTACTATTTAATGGTGCTTTATAGAATAAAACTATAACCCATGTATGTAAGAGATGATGTTACTCTATCAGTAGAATATTCTACCATGCACTAGCCACTCCCTCATGTATTGAGTTTCTTGCTACCTGGAATATGGAAAGAAATGCTTTATCAGCACCTTCCCGGAATATCACAGGAGGTATTTCTATAATTCATATAGACTTATCCTTATGATCTTTTGGAGTCACTCTAATAATGAAAGCCTTTAAAAATATTTCAATAATTAAAAGAGAATGTATTGGAAGCAAGGGCTTCCCTCATAGCTCAGATCTTCCAGACCTCTTCCCTAGGTCAGGAAGATCCACTGGAGAAGGGATAGGCTACCCACTCCAGTATTCATAGGCTTCCCTTGTGGCTCAGCTGGTAAAGAATCTGCCTGCAATATGGGGACATCTGGGTTCAATCCCTGGGTTGGGAAGATCCCCTGGAGAAGGGAAAGGCTACCCACTCCAGTATTCTGGCCTGGAGAATTCCATGGACTGTATAGTCCATGGGGTCATAAAGAGTTGGACATGACAGAGGGCATTACACTTCACTTCAGGAAGCACACAATGAAGGGACAGTATTTGTGAGGATTTAAATGATTCAATAACTTTATAAGGATGTAAATATGATTAAAAACAAATTATAGGGGAAAGGTATATATATACATATGTATGAATATATACATACACATGTATGTCCTTTTATGAATTTTAAAACTACATCTATTCTTCAGATACTGATGTGAAAGTTAGACTAAAATCACATAAAACAGAGATATCAGAGGCACTATATCTGAAACACTATATTTCAACTCAGAGTAACACTCCAGCCCTCTTCTGCCCTTACCCCTGTACACTTTCTCCATTCCTCCACCTCCATGTATATTTGTTACCAGTAAGGAAAACACAAGAACATAAGCAACAACAACAGAACTACTACAAAATGCTCTTTTAATCACAAGGTAAAATACAGTGAGCTGGCTATTTTCAAGAGAATCCACTGAGAGAATAAGCTAAGGAGAAAATATGCTCAAAGATTTAGGTAGAGTAAGCCCACAGATATATTGAATTCTAATATGTGCAACTATAAAAGCTCTCGGTCCAGTCTATGAAAAATAGTCCAGAATTATGTAACTAATAGTTCAAGATAGACATTCCTCCAATGCTTACCTTACATTCCCCTCAGGCATCTGGAGGGTATTCATCTTCCTACAAGTCAAAGTATATGAGCCACAGAAAATGGCCAGACATGCAATTGCACTGGTTGAACTACTTCCTGTTACTAATGAAGTGAGGCTGATGTGCCTAATGAGTTTACTCCCATTTAACCTGCCCTATGGTTATGCTTGATGGTTCAGCCATGAATCTGCGTGATGATGATGATGATGACAATCATGGGACACATTTCTTATCATTTACTACATTTTCTGCCTCACTAGTCAGTAAGCCTACATGTCAATCCCAGACACCATCAGTATAGAATCTCTTTTCACTGACACTTTTGCCCCAAGAAGCATGATATATAAGATGGCATGCAATCTACTGTGAATTACTGTGAATGAGTAACATCAAGACAAAGTCCTAGGACAGTAGCACATGAGTCAACAGTCAATATTAAGATAGTCAGGTCCATGTATCATTTATACAAACCTACCACATCCAGAAATCATTTCTAGACATGGATTCAAAGTTAGAAGGGACATGTAGAGTTTTTTTTTTACTCAGGAGTATTCTGCAGAAGGTTAGTATATGAATACACAAAGACAAGGAAGGTTATTTTTTGCTGTGTACTAGGTATCTATTTTTTTATAAAAGTGATATGCTACAGACAATTCTAAAACAATAAGAAAGGAAAAAAATTCATAGCTCAGGATCCCAAAACAACCACAGCTAACATTGCATGTTATGTCCTTTTAGGCTTCTTTTGCTAAACATATATTTTATATAGTTACAATATGACTGTAATGTGCCTTTATTATGCTTTACACATTTAATTTAAATAGAAGCACATCCTCATGTTTTACATGAGATCAGTAAAAAAATCTTCCCAACCCAGGGATTAAACCCAGATCTCCCCACATTGTAGGCAGATTCTTTACCAGTTGAGCCACCAGGGAAGCCCAAGAATACTGGAGTGGGTAGCCTCTCCCTTCTGCAGTGGATCTTCCTGACCCAAGAATCGAATCAGGGTCTCCTGCATTGCAGGCAGATTCTTTACCAATTGAGCTTTTAGGGAAGCCCCAGTAAAAAGTATTATGACAACAAATTGTTGCAATGTAATATATAATCCATCCTCCTCTATTATGAAATTTTATTTCCAATTTTTTCCTATTATAAAAAGCATTATGACTAAAAATTTCACTGCAATTGTGTTTGCATATTTTTTTTCACATTTAAGATGAATTTTTAAAAACAGATTCTCAGAAATAGAATTTCTTAACGGCATGGGTATTTTAAAGCAGATCTACACAGGCTGAATAGCAGGAAACTGCTCTTACAGATCAGAATACATTTTCTTAAAGCACCTGATAAAGCCTAGTATCAATAAAGAATTTAATTTCATAATACATCTGCATATGTACAGAGGGCTAGTATAATCTATTACGACTTTTAAATTCAGAAGTTCAGATTTACTATTAATTCAACTGAACTGACTTTTTTGAAGAGGGAAATGTCTTTTCTCTCACTTCCCCTTGCATCTTTCTTTCATAAAATGTCTGTGTCTATATCACATTCTCTCAGTACTTCATTTTTCATTAGGAAACAATTAATTCAATAAATTGGTCAATAAAGCTATGATGGCTGGAAAATATCATTACCCTTTCTCAGTTAATGCTTTTTCATTTTACTCAAGTGTACATATCCACAGAACATCTTCAAAGAAATTCCTACTAAAGAATGCTTTGNAAAAGAGAAGAACGACACAACCAAACATTCCCTAAAAGGCAGTCACCTGAAGTCCACAAGGCCAAATACCACCATTACCAGCTACCAAAAAATGAAGCCTGGAGCCCCAGTCTACTGACAAATTGCTAAGAGCTGACAATTAACTACTAAATCATCATATGAGAAGTTCAAGGCCTAATATTTCTTAGGAGAACCAAGCACCTAAAAGAAAGCCTGGCACACAGACCCGCCAACATTTGCTGAAAAAACGTGTAAATGCATGTGAGTTCATACAGTGAAAAAACTACTTTCATCAGATTACCTGAGGAGATGTGTATAAGAGACAGCTGCTAGTCTTTGCTATATCATCTACACACCCACCCACCCACACACACCCACACACACACGTAAGAATCTACATAATGAAACTGAATTATTCCCACACATATGTCCAGGATCAGCAAAGTCTTAGTGTAACTTCCTGGCCAAGTTCTTCAAAGTTCTTCTTAAGTCATTCAATCCCTTTTAACGTAACATTTTCAAATCTGTAAAGTGTAAATAAACCTACATTTTCAGTCATGAGATTGTAGGTGAACATTGTTAAAGCAAATGTAAAACTCTACACAAATTTTTGTACAGTAGTTTGCAATAATAGAAAATAGAATTATAATAATAATGAAAGCAAAACCACTTTTATTGTGATGGGGCTCAGGTCAGGCTTTGAAAAACTATGCAAAAGTGCCATATGGATTATTTTGAGTTACAATTACTGAAGAAACAGCAGGCGCAAGAACACCTTGGCCATCCTCTTTGTCCCCTTGAAAGCCAGGAGATAAACCTTTCATGTGAAAGGTACCCTCCCTGTACCAGGAAGCAAACAGACATCCTTATCATCAGAGGTAGGGAATCTGGGGCTCAGACAGCTGTATGAATAAACCTCGCTCCTTTTTTACTAATTTGCCACTCCCAACACAAACTTCTTTATCTTGTCAGTTCTTCACAAATTTATTATTTCTTTCTCTGAACGTTATAAAAGCTGCCTGCTTTGGTCACTTAACTGTGGGGACCTCTTATCTTTGGGGCCCCTGTCCACAGGGAATTAAATAGTTTTTTTTTTTTCCTCCTGTTACTGTCTCATTTCAATTACTAGACCAGCCAAAGGACACTAGCAAAATAAAAGAAAAAATTTCCTCCCCAACAAGGGCACAGTCAGAAAGAAAAAAAAAAAAAGTAGACAAGTTTGATTTAAGGGTATACTTAAAACGGCCTTATCTTGTTCATAATGAGATTAAAACATTAACCCCTAATAAGCAGTTTTCAACATAAAAATGTCTAAACACTGATAAAAGTAAGACACATCCAGTGTTCATTTACATTTCCCTTATAAATGTGCAAGGGTCATTTGTGAGTCCTTCGAGGTCCTCCCATGGCACATAGGCCCATGTAGCTGATTCGACTGCTGCTGTGCAGAGGCTCTCAGGAATCTGGCAGGGCTGTTAAGGCTCTTCCACTTAGCCACAGTGACAGACTGAAAGACAGGGAGATGTCTGATCATGCCAATAAAATGATGGCAGATTTAGTTGAGACTATTTCAATAGAAAGAGAGAGGGAGGTACTCTTTTCTAGGCATCTGAAATTTTGAGATGGGACCCGGTGCAAATACCTTGGAAGGATGAGGAGGAGAATCTCTCTGACGCTGGACAGAGAATCAGAATAAGGGTGCAGAGGCGAGACAGAGGAGGAAGGGAGAAGGAGTAGAAAGAAGCCAAGTCTTGAGATGGTAAAATCAGCCATGTCTTATGCAAACATGCCCAAAGCTTCTAATCGCCCCTCTATATCCTCTCTCGGGTCTCTTCTGTCTTGCTCAGTGTATGGACAGGGGAATACATCTCTCTCTGAGACCTGTAACAAGGAACTTCCCTGCCTTGGGCTCCAGGTCAGTTTCAGGATTTGCATAAAGGAGCAGGACTTGGAAGACAAAGAGGAATAGAAGGCTATTTAATGACCCTGAGGTGTTGAAACAGGTTTGCTGTATACCTTGTACTGAAGTCTCAGCTCTTGTCAGGTGATGCCCTCCACGTGGACCTGTATTCAATTCCCTTTAAGTGTTCTCTACCCTCTCTTTCCCAGGCCTAGGCTTAACAAGAGCTCTCTGCTTATACTCCCCAGATTGATAACCGATCTGCCTTGTGTGGTTTCTTTTTATCCTGTCCACATTTCTACATATTCTCTTGACTAATCATTTCTCAGATTACCCAATCTGAGTAGTCCATTTCCAGATTGGGCCCACAATGACTAACAGGTCCTACACTGGACATTTCAATTACCCGAACAGGAACATCCTTATTTTGTGTTGTTTAAACCACTGCAAACTGTTTTCTGGCACTTGAAATAAAGAATCCTAAGAGATGAAAGCACCGTTATTTATACACTCACTAATAAATTCAGAAGTCTGGCTTCTCCACAAAGTGAAGTGAAGTTGCTCAGTCATTTCTGATTCTTTGCCACCCCATGGACTGTAGCCTGCCAGGCTCCTCTGTCCATGGAATTCTCCAGGCAAGAATACTGGAGTGGGAGCCGTTCTCTTCTTCAGGGGATCTTCCCCACCTGGGGGTCAAACCAAGCTCTCCCACGTTGCAGGCAAATTCTTCACCATCTGAGCCACCAAGTAAGCCCAAGAATACTGAAGTGGGTAGCCTAACCCTTCTTCAGTGGATCTTCCTGACCCAGAAATCAACCTGGAGACCCCTCCATTGCAGATGGATTCTTCACCAGTGGAGCTACAAGGGAATCCCTCAAAGGCTTACTTATGAATGAGGCAAAGCAACATTCAGACATTTAGATGGCAAGACTGAATAAGGTTCTTTGAGAAAGCAAAAACATTTTCAGTTTCAATGGATGCCTATTGTAAGAAAGAGCAATTAACCACAAGACATAATTAAGCTGCTGAAAAATCTTATTGTAAATCATGGCTAAGTTAAAATCATCTCTGTGCTATTTATTTCCAAGGTAACTCCAGAGGTTAAAACACCAAATGGGATCAAAATAAGTAAATAAATGAACAAATAACCAAATGAGTTTTTGCTGGTGTATGTATACAAAGTCTGTAAACTCCTTCACACACTTTCTCTTAATTGCCACTATCCTATGAAACAGGTAAAACAAGGACTCTGGGCTATTTACAGGTGTGTTAGCTAAACAATGACTCTCAAAGGTGTATAGGTCTTAATCCTTGGAATCTGTGAATATGTTACCTCATATGGCAAAAGAGACTTTGCAGATGTGCTTAAGGTTAAGGTTTTTGAGATGGAGAGATTACTTGGGACTATCCAAGCAGACCCCAGATATTACAAAATATCACCCTAGTTATTACAAGAGTCCTTGTAAGCAGAGGGGGATTAGATTACAGAAAAAGGCAATGCAAAGCTGAAAGTACCTTAACTGCTAGGTGGCTTTGTAGAGGGAGGAGGGGGCCAGAGCCAAGCAATGCATGGAATGAGGCTCTAGAGGCTGAGAAAGGAAAATTTCCCTTTGTCTCTTGAGACCACTCTCACCCTATGTACTATGCTCTTGCTATCTTGGCTTTCTAAAGTTCCTTAAACACTCGATTCTGTTCTTTGCATAAACGAACTGCTCTGCTCAAATGATTATTGTGGCCCTTTGGCTTTGGCCCAGTAAAACTGATTTTGGATTTCTGACTTCTAAACCTTTAAGAGTATAAATGTGTGTTGCTTTAAGTAAAGAAGCTTATGGTGATTTGCTAAAGCAACCACAGGAAACTAACGCAGAGGAACATATCTAGTGGGCTATTTAAATCCAAAGGGATTGAATGTCTCTATCTACAATCACAGTTTCTAAGAAAATAGTCACCAGTGAGTGATCTAGGCTTCCCTGGTAGCTCAGTGGTAAAGAATCCACTGGCTAAAGCAGGAGACACCAGTGCAATCCTTGAGTCAGGAAGATATCCTGGAGGAGGAAATGGTAACCCACCCCGGAATTCTTGGTAGAAAATCTCATGAACAGAGGATCCTGGCAGGCTACAGTCTATAGAGTCTCAAAGAGTCAAGACACAACTTGGAAAGTAAATAATGAGTGATTCAGTCCACATATTTACATACGGAAACCGTGGCATATATTTATTCATTTTAGAACATTTGCATCTTGATTTAGTGACTGAGCACTTGCCAGTTTATCTATCACTGTATCCTTTATCCTGTAAATTCTTAGATGGTAGCAATCACATTCTCTTAACTAGTTTTGTGAAGTTACCAGCAGAGCTCCTTGGGACATCAGCTCTTAGTGAGTTCTAGGTCAGCTCATTCACAGAAAGATCTACTGTCTCTGAGTCTCACTAGTGGCTTTTAAATACAAGATTTTGATGGTTGGGTTGCCTTTGGAGTAGCATCAGTTTCTTGATTACTAACCTGAATTCTCTCACAGATCAAATTTAGGTTTAGAAGCTTTAAAAATAAACAAGAGAGAAAATCTCTTAGCCCCTGTGGACCACTAAAAACTGATCAGCCAAAAATACTTCCCCTGGTATCTGAAAATGAGACATCTGTTTGGGACTTGGTATGGTATGTATGCTATAAGAGTGGATCCTGGAAAGAAAAAAGAAATGAATTGTTTGGCATAAAATAGGACTGGAAGAGGCCACTTAGGGGACAACTGAATACAGACAGCATGAAAAAGAAGCTCCTCACTCAGGAGCTGGTGGGCTGCTGTCTATGCGGTTGCACAGAGTCGGACACGACTGAAGTGACTTAGCAGTAGCAGCAGTAGCACTCAGGAGCTATCAACTAACAATTACCAAAGAAGGAGGTGTAAAAGGAGAAGACCTGATCCAATTATAAGAGCAAATAGACAACTTCTGGGCAGAATCAAAAAAAGGTCTCAGAGTTAATTCTCTAAAATAAGTCAATTATTAACTGTTGTTGTTGTTCAATTACCAAGTCATGTCTGATTCTTGTGACCTCACTGACTGTAGAATGCCAGGCTCCTCTGTCCATGGGATTTCCGAAGCAAGAGTACTGGAGTAGGTTGCCGTTTCCTTCTCCAGAGGATCTTCCTGACCTAGTGATTAAACCCACAGGATTCTTTACCAATGAGCTACCTGGGAAGCCCATTTATTATTAATATCTAGGAAGCAGCCAGATAGTATTTGAAAGTAAAGAGGAACAAATAACTGTTAAACCTGACAAGCTCAGTTCTAAACAGGACATAAAAAGTAAACATATTGGGAGAAATGAGGTAGTCGGTGTCCAACTCTTGTGACCCTGTGGACTGCAGCACGCAAGGTTCCTCTGTCCATGGGATTTTCTGGGCAAGAATATTGGCGTGGGTTGCCATTTCCTCCTCCAGGGTACCTTCTCTACCCAGGGATCAAACCCCCTCTCTTAGTTCTCATGCATTGACAGGCAGGTCCTTTACCACTAGAGCAACCTGGGAAGCACCTTAGGACGCACCGTTACAGACTGAAAGGACCACACTTGGCCTAAAAATGTGAAAGCAGCACAAAGGAGCCAGAGTGTTATCTTCAAAGGAAATCAGATCACAGCACTTCTAAAAACCCTCCAAAGGAGTCACTGGGCTCTCTGAATATAATTTAAGCACCTTAGCACATCCTTTTATGATCTGACCCCTGAAAACCTCATCCTACATACTATGCTCTTGCCATTTTAGCTTTCTTTAGCTCCTCAAACACACTCTTTTTCACATCTGTCCTTTGCACAAGCAAACTGATCTGCTCAGGTGATTATCTTCCTCAAAGAAAACAACAAAAAATGTGGTTCACCATGCAGTATAACAGGCGGTTCTATGAGATAGGAATGTCCTAACTGTACCTGCTTGGAAGGGAAGTGTGACATAATATCAACACATGCTACACCTCTCCCTTTAATTCAAGATTACAGAAAGAAAGTTTGCTACAACTGTGCTGTATATAAATACTTTTAAGGTTCTGAAATACTGGAGCAGAACTGTACAATCAAGCACTAGCGCAGTGCTCAGTCACACAGTCATGTCTGACTCTGCTATCCTGCGGACTGCAGCCCACCAGTCTCCTATATCCATGGGATTTTCCAGGCAGGAATACTGGAGTGGGTTGTCATTTCCTTCTCCAAAATCAAGATTAACCTTAACCAAAAAGAGGTCTTGCTCGGTCCTTGGCTCCTGAGGGATCCTCGGAGCATCCTTCCTGAGAAGAGTGTTCCTGGTTTACCTGAGGACCCTGAGACAGATTGACAGTTTAAAGCTGTGATTTATGGGGGAAGCTTTGGGCCATTGGTATCAGCTTGACATCTGGAGGGGCTGGAGATTAATAGTACGACCTAAAGGCAGTCAAACATGTGCACGTGACTAAGCATCAATAAAATCTCTGGACACCAAGGCTCCGGGGAGCTTTCATCGTCACCAAGTAAACCAGTGCCGTCCTGACTCCACTGGGAAAGGACACATGGAAGCTTAACATGGAGAACCCTCCTGGTCCATGCCCACCTCATGTGTCTCTGCCCATGGCTAATTTAACCTGCATCTGTGCTGTAGGAAACCACATGCACAGATTTTCATGACTTCTGCTGGCCCTTCCAGTGAATTAGCAAACCTAAAGGAGGACACTAGCTTTCTGAACTTTGTAAGAATAATTTGTTTCTAATGTCAGCTTTGAGCTTCTGAGGCGGCTCAGTGGTAAAGAATCCGCCTGCCAATGCAGGAGATGCGGATTTGATCCCTGGGTCAGGAAAATCCCCTAGAGAAGGAAATGACAACCCACTCTAGTTTTCTTGCCTGGGAAATCCCATGGACTGAGGAGCCTGGCAGGCTACAGTCCACGGGGTTGCAAAAGAGTCTGACATGACTTAGTGGCTAAACAAGAAGAACAACGTTAGCTTTAGAAAACAAAGAGATTAGGGTCATCCTTAGAACCTTTGATGACTTCTCTCTTCAAGTACAGCTAAACAACCAAAAGCTCCTTCACTTCAAACAGTACATTTACGCCAGACTGAGAGCCTGAGTCCAGAGAAAGTACTTGTCCCTGAGCAGAAATGGGGAGCCTAAGAGGACAATGAAGTGAGGAAGGGCTTGCTGTGCCCATCCTTCTATCTAGATGTCCCTAAAAGATGTCCCTTCTATCTAGATGTCCCTGTCTTTTAAGACTTACAGGTTAGCATGACTCTAGTGAAGTTGTCACCACATTAGCATTTTTAGCCACTGTGCTAAGATGATCTTAAATCAGAGTGGAGCAAGCCCTATGAACAGAAAGAGAAAGGTTAGCAAGTCTAACCTGTGCCACAGGGATACAGGGACTGGTTATTTGTTTTAAAGCCATGATGGTTTAAATAATGAGTCAACTGCACTTACATCTATTCTTGGTACATGTAAGAATTACGGTGTATAACTATATACATGGTATTTCACTTCATGGGCTATTAAACCAATTTCTGTGAGCAATGTAGACCACACGCAATTTCCACTTGCTCTAAGCTCAGCTAAAATATAACTCCAGTGAACTGTTTTTCTTTATTATTCTAATGATCCATGTAACAGAAATACCTCCTTCACTGTAAGCTCCCTGCGCCCTTTCTC
Source organism: Neotragus pygmaeus (assembly GCA_006410875.1). NCBI lineage: Eukaryota > Metazoa > Chordata > Mammalia > Artiodactyla > Bovidae > Neotragus > Neotragus pygmaeus. The sequence goes on along the minus strand of SJYV01010826.1, from coordinate 548,866 downwards.
AGTGCTACCCTCTTCTCATTCATCTGCTTTCAATCTAAATATCACCTCCACTGAGAAACCTTCTTTTGCTGTCTATCCAGATTGTATCACCCTCTATCTGCACAGATTTCTTTTTCCTCTTGAACCTGTTTTTTCTTTTTAACAGCAAATATCACGATTTGTATATCTATATTTATATTCTGTTTAGTTTTTTAAATACCTTAAAGCTTATGTCTTCTTGGCTTACATTATATCTGCATCATGGCACCATACCTGCACAAATTCTTTAAATGATTTAATTTGGCACTCTGAGCAGGTGGAGTAGCTCTAGATAGATCTGATTTCTTAGGAATATATGTTACCCGTTCTTTCCATGCCTACTTTGTGGGCTTTCCGGCACTTGGGTGTTCAGTTCAGTTCAGTTCAGTCGCTCAGTCGAGTCCGACTCTTTGTGACCCCATGAATCGCAGCACACCAAGCCTCCCTGTCCGACACCAACTCCCGGAGTTTATTCAAACTCATGTCCAGCGAGTTGGTGATGCCATCCAGCCATCTCATCCTCTGTCATCCCCTTCTCCTCCTGCCCCCAATCCCTCCCTGCATCAGGGTCTTTTCCAGTGAGTCAACCCTTCTCATGAGGTGGCCAAAGTACTGGAGTTTCAGCTTCAGCATCAGTCCTTCCAATGAACACTCAGGACTGATCTCCTTTAGGATGGACTGGTTGGATCTCCTTGCAGTCCAAGGGACTCTCAAGAGTCTTCTCCAACACCACAGTTCAAAAGCATCAGTTCTTTGGTGCTCAGCTTTCTTCACAGTCCAACTCTCACATCCATACATGACCACTGGAGAAGCCACAGCCTTGACTAGCACTTGGCATTGCATATGCAAATGAGAGAAGAGCACAAGACCAAATAGTTTCCCAACTACCTCTAGCCCTCCTCATGAAACAGACTGAGAAAACACGGTAAACCAATTAATCCACACAACATCTACTCTCTAGGAAGAGAACCAATCTAACAAGAGAAAAGGTGGGAGACAGAAGGAGTTAAACAATCAAGACAGGTGCATTACTGTACTGGAGAGATTTTAGTTCTCTGAGTCTGGTTCCTGGTCTGAAAAACAAAGAATCCTTCTGCCTCAGGATTGCAGTGAGGATTATAAGAAATAATAACAATAGCAAATTTAAGACAACAGTTCATGAGCAATATACTTGGTAAGTATCAGTTCCCTTTACCCTTACCTCATCTATGGAATATTAAAAAGAACTGACACCTGTTGAGTACTTCCTTAGCACCAAAAACTGCCATTGGTGATTTATATGTATTTATTCATTTCATTTTAATAACTCTGTCTGGCCATTGCTCTTAGTTTCCCCATTTTACAGATGAGAAAACTGAGGTACACTGATGTTAAATAATTTGTCTAAGGTCACACAGCTCATAAGTGACAGAGTTGTTCCACAGCCAAGCAGTACAACTCTAGAATCTGTGCTCTTCACCAATATACTCTGTTGTCTTTTCATGAAATTGTTAGTAATTACTTGTTAGATATCTGCTTTGTACTAAGAGTTAGTAAGTATCTCACCCAATCTTTGCAATATAAAGTAAGGTACGCTCATTCCAATTTTGCAGGATCTTCAGGTTCATGCAAATTCAGTGACAAAAGCAAGACTTCTCAGCTTATAAGCCACAACACTGTAATTTGAATAAATGGGTATTAAATATCTGCTTTAAAGGTGCATTTCCTATAAGATATCACTGAAGCATTATTGTGGATTTGTCTGGTGATAGAAGCAAGGTCTGATGCTGTAAAGAGCAATATTGCAAAGGAACCTTGAATGTTAGGTCCATAAATCAAGGCAAATTAGAAGTGGTCAAACAGGAGATGGCAGGAGTGAACGTCGACATTCTAGGAATCCGCGAACTAAAATGGACTGGAATGGGTGAATTTAACTCAGATGACCATTATATCTACTACTGCAGGCAGGAATCCCACAGAAGAAATGGAGTAGCCATCATGGTTAACAAGAGTCCAAAATGCAGTTCTTGGACCCAATCTCAAAAATGACAGAAGGATCTCTATTTCCAAGGCAAACCAGTCAATATTACGGTAATCCAAGCCTATGCCCCAACCAGTAATACTGAAGAAGCTGAAGTTGAACAGTTTTATGAAGACCTACAAGACCTTTTAGAACTAACACCCAAAAAAGATGTCCTTATTATTATAGGGGACTGAAATGCAAAAGTAGGAAGTCAAGAACACCTGGAGTAACAGAGAAATTTGGCCTTGGAATACGGAATGAAGCAGGGCAAAGGCTAATAGGGTTTTGTCAAGACAATGCACTGGTCATAGCAAACATCCTCTTCCAACAACACAAGAGAAGACTCTACACATGGATATCACCAGATGGTCAACACCGAAATCAGATTGATTATATTCTTTGCAACCAAAGATGGAGAAGCTCTATACAGTCAGCAAAAAAATGACGAGGAGCTGACTGTGGGTCAGATCATGAACTCCTTATTGCCAAATTCAGACTTAAATTGAAGAAAGTAGGGAAAACCGCTAGACCATTCAGGTATGACCTAAATCAAATCCCTTATGATTATACAGTGGAAGTGAGAAATAGATTTAAGGGACTAGATCTGATAGACAGAGTGCCTGATGAACTATGGATGGAGGTTTGTGACACTGTAGAGGAGATAGGGATCAAGACCATCCCCATGNTGGGTCAGATCATGAACTCCTTATTGCCAAATTCAGACTTAAATTGAAGAAAGTAGGGAAAACCGCTAGACCATTCAGGTATGACCTAAATCAAATCCCTTATGATTATACAGTGGAAGTGAGAAATAGATTTAAGGGACTAGATCTGATAGACAGAGTGCCTGATGAACTATGGATGGAGGTTTGTGACACTGTAGAGGAGATAGGGATCAAGACCATCCCCATGGAAAAGAAATGCAAAAAAGCAAAATGGCTGTCTGGGGAGGCCTTACAAATAGCTGTGAAAAGAAGAGAAGTAAAAAGCAAAGGAGAAAAGGAAAGATATAAGCATCTGAATGCAGAGTTCCAAAGAATGGCAAGGAGAGATAAGAAAGCCTTCCTCAACAATAAATGCAAAGAAATAGAGGAAAACAACAGAATGGGAAAGACTAGAGATCTCTTCAAGAAAATTCAGAGATACCAAGGGAAAATTTCATCCAAATGGGCTCGATAAAGGACAGAAGTGGTATGGACTTAACAGAAGCAGAAGATATTAAGAAGAGGTGGCAAGAATATACAGAAGAACTGTATAAAAAAAATCTTCACGATCCAGATAATCATGATGCAGTGATCACTCACCTAGAGGCAGACATCCGGGAGTATGAAGTCAAGTGGACCTTAGAAAGCATCACTACAAGCAAGGCTAGTGGAGGTGATGGAATTCCAGTTGAGCTATTTCCAATCGTGAAAGATGATGCTGTGAAAGTGCTGCACTCAATATGCCAGCAAATTTGGAAAACTCAGCAGTGNAAGAAGGGGACGACAGAGGATGAGATGGTTGGAAGGCATCACCAACTCCATGGACATGAGTTTGAGTGAATTCCGGTAGTTGGTGACGGACAGGGAGGCCTGGCATGCTGCGATTCATGGGGTCGCAAAGAGTCAGACACGACTGAGCGACTGAATTGACTGACTGACTAGGTATTATTCATCCAGGGACAAAACTCCTCTCCAGATGTGAACCTATGAAATCAAATAAGCTATGTGCTTCTAAAATACATGGTGGAACAAACACAGGATAGACATTAGCATCCCGAAAGGGAGCCATGAGAAAGAAGAAAGGGGCTCCAAGCAAGTCCAAAATCCAGCAAGGCAAATGTTAGTTCTTAAGGCTGGAGAATAGTCCTCTTCAGCTTTATGGTCTGCCCCCGGGTGCAGCTGGGTGGAGTCCCACCTTTCAGTCTCACTGGGACAGAGGCCTTACCTTTGCTGCCCTTCAGCCATGGTGGAGGCCCTACCCTTTGGCCACAGGTGGTAGCCCTGTCCTTGGGGTCTGGGCTGATCTCTGATTCACCCTTGGGGTCATCATTCTTCTCTTTTCTTTAAGGATAAGATATGTTCACAGCTAGATAGTGGAGAGCTCTTTGGTCTGGTCCTATAGAAGCCCAGAAGCCCAAAATCCTTTCTCTATTTCATATTCCCTTTTGTCCAAACTGGCAGTCAGTGTCTACACTGATATAATCCCATCTGTATTCCTGACTTCTGCTGAGATACCTGTTGGACTCCATAGATAATCTCTTCATGAAGTGATTGTCCAGCCAAACCCTTGGTGTTCTCACCAAAACATGATTTCTCATTTTTTACAATGTGGAGAGGCAGATACTATCCCAAATGTTTAAGTTATGATTCCTTTAACTTAATTATTCCTTCTTCAATTCATCTCTCTGCTCTCACAATTTACTATAAGTTGTGTAAACTGGACGCTATGATATCCATTAAACTAGTCATACCTCCATGACTTTGCCCATTCTGGAATATATGTCTCATTAATCAATAAGATATGTTGGGCAGAAACTGAGCCTCCAAGTAGGGACTACTGAGCAATAGGACATTGTGCTCCATCATATTTATGTAAAGACAGCTTATATTTAAAGACAAAAAAATGTGCTTTTTTTGATTATCTTCCTACACTTTAGCAAATTCTATCTGTGTAACTGTATCCCTTTTATAATTCCTTGAGAACACATAGGGTGCAGAAACAGTAACTGTGGGGGTGAGTGAGGAAGAATGCCTTAGTTGGAAGGCGGCTAGAAGACCCTAAGTGGGCTGATNAAGATATGTTGGGCAGAAACTGAGCCTCCAAGTAGGGACTACTGAGCAATAGGACATTGTGCTCCATCATATTTATGTAAAGACAGCTTATATTTAAAGACAAAAAAATGTGCTTTTTTTGATTATCTTCCTACACTTTAGCAAATTCTATCTGTGTAACTGTATCCCTTTTATAATTCCTTGAGAACACATAGGGTGCAGAAACAGTAACTGTGGGGGTGAGTGAGGAAGAATGCCTTAGTTGGAAGGCGGCTAGAAGACCCTAAGTGGGCTGACAGTGAAGACTGTGACATACACGGAGATCATTCATTCTTTCCTGTGCTAAGACCTCACTCAAAAGACCTACTATTCATTCGCCCTTGAGGCTGCAGCCATTTTTCACAATTGGCTTCCCCAGACCACTACATCCTATTATAAAGCCCCTATTTTCCAGAAATGCAGAACTTCCTATTTGTGTCATGCCATGTTCTTTCACGGGATTCTCTGGTGGCTCAGATGGTAAAGCGTCTGCTTGCAACGTGGGAGACCCAGGTTCGATCCCTGGGTCAGGAAGATCCCATGGAGAAGGAAATGGCAACCCACTCCAGTACTCTTGCCTAGAAAATTCCATGGATGGAGGAGCCTGGTGGGCTATAGTCTACAGGGTCGCATGGAGTCAGACACGACTGAGCAACTTCACTCACTCACAAAAGTCTCTCTCCTGTCTGTAAAGACTCATACTACCAGCACCAGATCAAATGACTTATTTTCTATGCTGTCTTCATAATACATCTAAGCAGTGGCAATCACTGCCCCCAACTATGCCTTCACAGAAGTTTACCTGTGATAATATAATTGGCTATTCATCCATAGGCTTCCTTCTCTCACTTACATGTCAGGTCTTGAGTATAGAAGTTTATTTTACTAATTTCTCTATATTCAAAGCTAAGTATAGTACCTGGTATATTGTTGTTTGTTAGTCACTAAGTCATGTCCAGATCTTTTGTGACCCCATGGACTGTACCTCACCAGGCTCCTCTGTCCATGGGATCTCTGTCCATTTACTTCCAGAATATTGGAATAGGTTGCCATTTTCTTCTTCAGGAGATCTTCTTGACACAGATATTGAACCTGCATCTCCTGCTTGGCAGGCAGATTCTCTGCCACTGAGCCACCTGGGAAGCCCATCTGATATAGAGAAGATACTTAAGAAATGTGTGCAGGATAAATGAATAACCTCAGTGCCTTTCTGTCCCCACCCATTTACATTTTTTTCTGAGACAAGAGTTAGTGTTTACCTGTATTGACAAGGTGTTTACCTGTACCAACATGAGTTGGTTTTAAGACCTGTAGTCCTCTACAAACCAGTCTGGAATAACTGAACCAAATTCTGTTTCAGCTTTATTAAGATTAAATTCTCTTTATTAATGCAACCCAGCATTGCTTGTGGCTGTGTTTAACTTGTCATAGCTGCAAAACTAAACATTTTTCACTCTGCATGAGAAGATCAATATAATTATAAAAATCATTTATGAAGTACTATGTTACATTTCATAATTTCTCCATTGCCTTGTGCCTGCCTCTGCTGTGGGTCATCATCTTCCCCTTTAGACAATTACTGATGACTGCAGTTTCAAAATCTTGCTTGTTGCTGGTTAGCTATTTGCCAGAACTGTGTATTTTCTTTCCTGGACAGTCGGGTAGATTCTATAGCCCATCCTCTATTGCATTGGAGAGTTTTCTAGCCAAAGGAACTTGAGTGAAAGTATGAGACACCATTTCTGAGCCTGGACCACGTTATGTTTTCCTATGTCTTTTTTGCTTCTGTTGGCTGAATGAAACTAAACAGGATGGTTCTGGAAGTCACATTTTGAAACTAGACAGCCACGAGATGGAAGGAGCCCAGACCTTTGAATCTCTGCTCTAGTGGGAGCTGACCAATTACCAGCCATTAAAGTTTTTGACTACAAATGACTAAAATAAAATTCTACTCTGTTCAAGCTATTAGACATTTCGGGGGTTGTTTGCTATTGAAGCTAGTATCATCTTAAGTCACACAGCTGCTTTACTTCAGTCATATGTCAAGATATTCAACAAAATTGGAGCGGCTAATGAAATAAAATGGCCCCTAAGACAATATATGTGTATATGTGTAAGAAATCAGAATGGGGAAGGAGGTTCTGTGGGGCTCTGGCTAGTGACTGCTGTAACTATGAAGGATTGCTGACAGGCCTCCCATTACTGCAGAATGCTCCTCTTTGACAGGCAGCGCTCAGGCAGCTTGTGCTCCTGCTGTTTGCAAAACTTACTTTGAATATACAATGCCAATTATAGGGACTGAACATGTCAAGATTTTGACAGGTGTCTACAGAGTTATGCCATTAATTTTATTTATGTACTTTCTGCTTTAAATACCCTTGAAAAGAAGAAAATTTTCTAACGCACCTTAAAAAGGGACACAAATTGACCTCTTCATCCCAAATTACCACCTCCCCCGACCATGCACACACACACAAAACAAACAAAAAGAGAGAGAGAGAAACGAAAACGGAAAGAAAGAAAGGAAAAAGTCAAGTTGAGGGAAAATAAGCCGATTTAGAAATGGAGTTTAGTATGGACATAAAATAGCTAAAGTATCTTGAAAGTTCTCAAGCTAGTCATTAGCTGCAAAAGCTATAAAAAAGTTCAGAGATTGTGACCAGTGCCAGACAAGGCCTGACATTTTTTTTGAATTCTAGGGTAGCAGAGCATTTATTAGTATCTAGATATACAGATTTAATTATGGTGCAATCACGATTTTACTGTCAGTCTTCAAAACTGAGATAAAACACACTCTTCTCTTATTTTCAATGATCATGTGATATAGCTTGGAACAACAGATAATGACACCACCACAAGTGCCAAGGAGACACTTACATGGTAAAGATACTGTGCAATTAAATTACCTAATACTGTGATAAACCCAAGCAGGATAAAGTAAGCTCCCCAAATCGGAAAATAAATTTTCAAAACTAGACAAACTTGTAAATGCTCTCATATTCTCAAGAGATAGCTAAAACTAATCATTTTGCTTTCTACATTAGGATAAAATTTTTACTCATTTATTCAGTACATAAATCCCAAAGCCTATTATAAGCATTAAAAAAATTTAACTCAGATAAAATTAATAGTCTACATATTATCCATTAATTCTTCAATGAAAAAAATGGTGGCAAAATCAACTAGAGAATAACAGCATTGCAAAATACTTGAGTGATATTTATCCAAAAGGCAAATATCCAGTGCCTCAAGAACAAGCCTGAAAATGCTTGAAGGCAGGGGGTGTGGGAAATGATGGAGACTGGGAATATGTTTACTCTTATTCACTCTCAACAGCTTCCCAGAGGAACAATGCTTGAGAGGAGGTCTTTAAGTGTATTCATATTTTTCTTTGAAATATTTTTAAAACATGCACACCACATACACACATTACATACTCCCACACCTTATTAAAGTTGACATCAAACACACATTTGGCACATGTTTGTATATGTACAAAGCATATAATTTCTGTGTTATTATATAATTGATATATACTTTAAATATATGTTCCTTAAAACCTTGGATATATAGATACTTGAAGCTTCCATCTTATTGAAAGGACTCTGAAAGAAGATCAAGTTCCATCTTATAAAAAGAAATTTTAAAGAAGGTCAAGGCAGATGAATAGAACATGGGTCATGTAGCAGAAAACAGGTAGATTAAAACAGTAACCTTGCCTTAAGCGTGTCATTTGAAAGAAATAAGGTGCTCTCCCTTCATTTCTTCTTTAAGCATCATTAGAAGTAAAGACATGAGTAAGAAGCATACCTTTGTGCTATTAAGTGAAAGAGGAACAATTGTGAAAGGGGAGGTAGAAAAACTAGATTTGGCAGAACGTAAGTGGACTCTCAACTGGACCACTTTTAAGAAAGAACATATATGGAAACTGAAGATTCAGAAGTTATTTCCCTGAAAAATATCTGTATTTGTGTATCATCTTCACTATTAAGTTACTGTATACTGTAACTGAGAAGCAAGTAGAGTCAGTGATGGGATTCAACAGCAAGAGGAACCAATTTATGAACAGCATTCAACTATAGCAATTGGCTATGAACCAGAGTTCTGCAGCAAGAACTGCTGGTTGCCTGGGCTCTGACATCAGAACCACCTGGGTAGGAATCCTTATCCAGTCTCTGCCATTAGCTAGCAGTGACATTATGGAAAAGTCATATAATCTGTCCAAGTCTGGCTCCTCACGTTTTTGCATTCAACTGAAGTAGAATCTCCAGCAAACATTTGCTGATCTTAGCCCTTCTCCCCCTCAAATAACACTGAACAGCTGCCTCTCTGCTACTTAAATTTCATATTATTATAATTAAAAGTTAGAGTTTTTTATACTTATTTATCTTTTCTACTAGAGAATGAACAACTGGAAGGCTTATTGATACCTTCCTTCTGATTGCTTAAAACAACATCTGGCACAAGTAAATGCTAAGTCAGTGACTACTGTATGTGGTCATTATACTTATATCCGTGCTTTGCTACTGCTGCTGCTAAGTCGCTTCAGTCGTGTTCGACTCTGTGCGACCCCACAGATGGCAGCCCACCAGGCTCCGCCGTCCCTGGAATTCTCCAGGCAAGAACACTGGACTGGGTTGTCATTTCCTTCTCCAATGCAAGAAAGTGAAAAGTGAAAGTGAAGTTGCTCAGTCATGTCCGACTCTTAGCGACCCCATGAACTGCAGCCTACCAGGCTCCTCCGTCCATGGGATTTTCCAGGCAAGAGTACTGGAGTGGGGTGCTTCAGCAGGGATTAAATGAGATACTCTGTGTAGACGATTGAGTTGAATTTGCCAGCAGGTACGTTCAGGGGTACAAGAAGCTGTCAAGGGAGTAACAGAGAGAATGAAAAAAAAAAGGAAAAAAACATTGCCTTGTAATAGACAATCAACCATGAGGATATTTTAAGGTATATACCAAGCATGCACTCTATTAGTCAGAAGGTGCACAAACTGTATTGTTAGAAGGCAAGACAAAAAGCCACAGGATCTCAGTCTAGTGCATGTGTGCAAATACAATCATCAAACTAGTTTTTGGTAGGGAGCATTCTGTGCACCGGAAAGTCTGTTAAAGACTCACTCAAGTCTAAATTACAAAGCTAGGAGAACACTGTGCCCATAAGACACCAAGACTTTCTTTGGATATAATGAAAATAACTATAGATTTAAAATCTTCTTTAAAGATCCAAGCAGATGTATTAAATGTGAAAAAATTAAATTTAGTATTGTCCTGAATGCAAAATGAGAATAGATCAGGTGAGGCAAGGAACAACAAAGAAAATCTTACAGACTATAGATTTGGACATTGTTATCTAGGTATCAGAAGCTTAAGAAGTTTACTTAATGTAAGCTATAGAAAGTTTTATTTGGATAGCCTAGTGTGCTTATGTGTGTGTGTGCGTTTTAAAATCACTTTGAATGTCTTTAAGCAGGACTAGGATTCTGAAGTTCAACTCAGGGTTCATCATTCCTATTGTCTCCTAAGTGCCTCCTTCATACTGTAAATGCATAAAAGATAAATGCAGTTGCAAAGAGACTTGAAGACAATGACAAATTTATGTATTTCTACGGAAGAGGATGGGCTGAAAAGAAAACAGATCTAGAGGAAAGTGGTCAGGAAAATAGTGTAAGGAATATGAGGAACAAGGTGAGATGCTACAAAGTCTAGATAAATAACATCTAGGCAACCACCAATGTTCTTTATTTGGAGGACCTGTGCTTTTTTTCAGGCTAAGATTGACTTCCCAAAGGAGTCATAGTATGCTAGGCATGCATGGCTAACACGTTTATCAAAGAATGCATTCATTCATTAGGGTATTTCTTCCACCATGTAGAATAGCTTAATGGCAATAGCTAACAAGCCTATCTATCTTTTATGCAAAGTTTCGCAGAGAAGCTGTCCTGGACTGTTTGCTCTATAAATTAAGCCAGGAATCCAGGTTCCCATTTTGTTCTACCTCCAGACAATTGTCTTTGTTTGCACAATAAAAGATGGCTCACCAGGACATCTCATGCTATGTTCATTTTCCAAGCTACTAGAGGAAGAAGCAAGAGAAGCATGTACACTCACCCTTTAAGGACATGACCTGGACACAGCCCACATTACTGTAGCTCCCGTCCCATTGGAGAACCTAGCCAAACATAAATAAAAAGGAGACTGGCAGTTTCATCCATCTCATTAGAACTGATTCAAATTTATTCTTTTTAATGGCAGAGTAATACTCCATTGTGTATATATGCCACAGCTTGCTTATCCATTCATCTGTTGATGGACATCTAGGTTGTTTCCATGTCCTGGCTATTATAAACAGTGCTGCGATGAACATTGGGGTACATGTGTCTCTTTCAATTCTGGTTTCCTTGGTGTGTATGCCCAGCAGTGGGATTGCT
>SJYV01010826.1:479643-534666 GCA_006410875.1 Neotragus pygmaeus | reverse complement strand
GAGAATCCCATGCACAGAGGAGCCTGGTGGGCTACAGTCCATAGGGTTGCAAAGAGTCAGACACAACAGAAGCAACTTAGCATGCAGACATTTCTTAAAGCATATGTGTGAATAAGTATTTGTAATCCTCACATATAAATAGTAATAACCATATAAGAATTTCTCAAAAGTAAAGATCCAGGTAGAATGGTTTATTTATTAGACTAAACTTAGTATTCTGCTTGCCAGCCAGGGTTATATTCTTGAGCCCTCAGTGTGATCTTTAAGATATAACAGATTAATAATACTTGCTCAGTATTTCAGTTTTCAATATGACACTTTCTCACATACAACTTGGGAGTAAAAGAAATATTAAGGTCCCCAATATAAGTATAGGAAAATCCAGAAATAGTAACCACATATTTTTCAAGAAGACTCAACATATTTTGAACAGTGTAGTCCTAGGCAGGAAACTTCAGTTTCCACGGAGAGAAAGGGGAATTCACAGGCAGGAAAATGTAGCTCTTCTAAGACCCTTTAAGGACAAAGATTACCCATTATCATGAAGATCATCATCATCAACTAAAGAGACAATTTTCTAGCGAATGTAGAGGGTGGTAAAGAAGAAAGAGGCACCTAATCAGCAAGTCATATTTATGGTTTACATTAGTTGGGATACTTTAAGAAAATAGTTGCAACAAGGAGACCACTATGTTAATTCAAGGCCTATCAACTGTATAATTTTGGAAATTCATTTAATTTATCTTTTTATTTTTCTTATAAACTAAAGAGACTTGAACTTAATCAATCATTCTTAATCAGAGATTTGGGCATCCATTAACATTATTCACAAATATTTCCAGGTCTCTCCCATTCCAGGCACATGGAAGAATACAATCTTCCACTACTTTGAAGTTAAACGTAGATGTTTGACTTGCATCAGCCATGGAACGTGAGAAGTGTTATTTTCATGCAGAACCTTTAAGAGCATGATTTGTCCCTTCCCTTTTCACTTCTGTTATGGTCCATAATATGACTTATCCAGATGAACTTTCAGTTAGTGTGGATCCCTGCATGACTAGGGTGATTAATATCTCTGCTGACCTACACTTTCCATGTGGCATGAGCAAGCCACACACTTTCATAATAATGGAAAGCCACTGAGATTTTGGTGGGAATTTCTGTTACTGCTGCATAATCCAGCCCATCCTTTTAGATAGATTACTGTAGGTAAGATTCACCTAGGTAGATTTTCCAGTAAGTAAAAGCTAGTGCTCATTTCAGAACTACACATTTCTTTAACGATAAATCTTTCTGGATAGAACTACAATAAAACGATGGCTTCTTTGATACCTTTTACATCATAAGGTCTATTAGTCTGCCAGGCAGAATTACAGGTGCTTTTCATGTGCTATCTCTTATTTCAATGGAATATTGCAACAACCTCCAAGTATAAGTAACAAAAAAGGGAAGAACATCAACTTTCTTGAGTTATATACCAATTACTTATAAAGGAAGAAACGGCATTGGTTCAATTAACCAGTTGTCAGCCATGACCGGGTATTTGTACAAAGGAAGCCTACAACAGATTTTCATTTTATAGCAAAGGTGAATAGGAAAATTATAGTACACATTTTCCAAATCAGTTTTTCTATATCATTCAACTTCCTTGAAACACCATCATCTGGGTAGCTAGTAATGACTTACATAAATCTTTCTAAGTGTAGTGGAAATATAAGAGAAATTTCTTCAGTTTGGTTTTCCATCTGAGGGAAGGCAATTATGACTCTTTTCTAAATAGCAGTGTAAAACCTGAGAGTGCTGCCTTCACTATAGCAATCCTTTGACTCCTTACCTACCACAACTGCAAGAGGCAGCATGGCAGCAGAAAGAGCAGAACATAGAGACACAGCACTCTTGTGTCATTTATTAGCTGTATCATCTTGGACAAGGTTTTAATTTCTCTGAACTTCCATTTTCCACAACTGCACCATGAGGATATTACCACCTACCTCCTATGACTATTGTGTTGACTTATTAAGTAATATATATTATGTACATATATACACAGTAGGACATTAATAATAACACATTTGAGTTCCCCATTCCTCTTAAGGAAACAAAAATTTTGATGTTCAATCACTAAGTTGTGTCTGACTCTTTGAAACTCCATAGACTGCAGCATGCCAGGCCTCCCTGTCTTTCACTATCTCCCAGAGTTTGCTCAAATCTCTATCCATTGAATTGATGATGCGATCTATCCATCTCGTCCTCTGTCTCCCCTTTTCCTTTTGCCTTCAATCCTTCCCAGATCAGGGTGTTTTCCTATGAGTTGGCTCTTTGTCAAACCAAATATAATCATGACAAAATAATAAAAAAAGCTGTTTTCAAAACCCAAACTTATGCACTGTGTTACATACCATCGAAACTTATTTTACACACACAAACACACACACACATCCACACACACACATTTCTCATCACATTCTCCAGAAACCAATCCAATATATTAAGAATCATTTCATCTTACCACAACATGAAACAATTTCAGCGCGAATGCTCCAACTTCATTTGGGATACTTCACATTCAAGGGCTCTACATCTTGAAACATTCTCCAATGAATTCTCTAAATGAAATGAAACAAAAACACTTGGGAATATGGAAAAATAAAACTTAGCTCCTTCCAATAGTGTTCATGTCAAATTTCTCATGTCATTTTCCATCTGGCTGCTTTTGCTCCAATTCTGAAAAAGATCACATATATATTTCTAGACTGCAGATTCACAATCTCATCTGACGTATCTATCCCAGATGACAATATTGCTTGCATTTTTGGATAATGAAATTCATTCTGTTTGTTTCTGTAAGCCAACAGATATTCTTAAATAGATATTAGAAAATAGTAATTGGGATATAAAACAACTTTCACATCAAACTGAGTATTTTTACTCAATCTGTTTCAAAATAAATGATCTAAATATCAGTAACAACATATAAATGATAAGAGAAAGTATGACAGCAATCAAGTTACAGGAACTGACAGAGGAAAAAGATAATTTAAACATTATAGCTTTTCTCTTTTTAAGATGCTTGTGGATGTCCTTCTAAAGGATGAATGCATAAAATAAAATCATCACATGAAAATGAAACATATTTATTCATGCCCATAATCACTTTTATTATTATGAAAAGTATAAAACTTTATACATACGTATACTGTTGTTGTTTATTCACTAATTCATGTTTGACACTTCTGAGTCCTCATGAACTGTACCCCAACAGGTAACTCTGTCCATGGGATTTCCCAGGCAAGAATACTGGAGAGAGTTGCCATTTGCTTCTCCAGGGGAACTTCTCGACCCAGGGATCAAACCCGGGTATCCTGCATCTAGAATATATGTATTCTGGAATCTCTGGTGGCTCAGAGGAGCTACAGTCCACAGGGTCGCAGAGAGTCAGACATGACTGAAGCAACTTAGCATGCATGCATGCAGTGGTAAAGAATTCACCTGCAATGAAGGAGATGCTGGTTCAGTCCCTGGTTTAGGGAAGATCCCCTGGAGAAGGAAATCAGCAACTAAACCACTACCTCCATATAGACTCTAGACTTGACATTTTGCAAATTGAAACCTCATTCATAAATTTATGAGGTATTATGCTGTATCAGAAGAATTTGGTAATTTTAATGGTCCCATTCTTATGTATTTTTCTCTTTCTCTCTTATTCTCTCTCTGTCTCTCTTTCTTTCTCTCTCACAGATACACACATACACATGCACACACATACTTTAGAAGTCAAATTTACTGTAAAAAAAATTACAGTGTAATCACATAAAATACAATGATTCACATTTATTCATCAGCCCAGGTCTATCCTTTTAATAGCTATGTTGGTTTCCTTATAATAGAACCGTCTACAAAAAATTAAATAAAATCTTGGTTATGCAAATCACACTAATGAAAATACTGAAAACCTGATTGTGTGAAACATCTCAAGCTTAAGGAGGCATGTCATAGTGATCAATTTTAAATTAGTCACTTTAGAACAAATTGTGTTGCTTCACTCTCCTGGTGGCTTCCCGAATTTCTATTTCTGCAAAGAACAGTAATTACAATTGTACTGGGTGGAACAAGTGAATCTCTTCTCTCAAAATATAGATATGAAAATGAATCTACTGGGCCCATCCAATAATACTGACATCTCAAGTCCTCTTGACAGGTTCACTTCACAGACTGTGAAGGAAGCAGAATGCTGCTCTAATTTCCCTCTCAATAGAGGCTAGATAAGCATGTTGTCAGTTTCTAAGCTATTGTCTCATAGCCCACAGACCAGCTTCTGTAATCTGCATTGAGATTTCAGGGCTGGGTTTCTGCATATCACATCGCCAGCTGACTTCCGGAGGCACTGGAGAGAGCTTGATGGGGGCAAGAGAAAGGGCAAGAGGGACTTGTTACATCCTGTTCATTTGCTCTCAGTATTACCTTAGCAATCATTCTCTACTTTCTGAACAGAAAGCAGTTTCTGTCCACCGATTTGTCAAGGTCATCGAGAATTGGCTCCTTCTGTCCTCTCGGAGGTGTCAGCACTGAGCTATTGGCATCCCCTCCGACAGGTCTTGAGTTTATGTGTCCTAAAGCCTATACACTGGGTTCCTCACACACCATCACTGGTTGCACAGCACTGCCTCCAAGAAATACAGACCTCACAACCACAGGGTCCCTCTTCAATGCTCCTAGTAACCTCAATTTTTCCTTTAATTCCCCAAACCCTAAAAGTAGAGCTTTTTTTTATAGACATGGTCTCTATATAACTCTTTCTATTTCAGTTCCCCAGCAGGTGTTTAACTTCTCCTTTATTTTACATTTTCTGTGTTAAAACAATAGGAGTGGCTTCTATCTTCCCAGACAGACTCTGTAATATAACATACATTTTATTTTTCAGAGCTTCCCTGGTGGCTCAGATGGCAAAGAATCTGCCTGAAATGCAGGAAACCCAGGTTCAATACATGGGTGGGGAAGATCCCCTGGAGAAGGGAATGACTATCCTTGCCTGGAGAATTCCATGGACAGAGGATCCTGGTGGGCTACTGCATCCATGGGTCACAAAGAGTCAGACACAACTGAGTGACTTTCACTTTTAATTTTAGGTTGGAGGATGAAAGAATCTAACATCCCTTGAGATGTTTTCATTTATTTTATTATTTAATCTCCAAAAACCTCTATGAAACAGGTATGGTTAGCACAATATTTAGGTTAATAAAGAGTGATAACACTTATTGAATTATTATAGTGTGTTATTATCTTTCCATATTTTATTCTATTTGATATTCATAAACTTTCTGAAAAGAGAACATATTAGATCCACTTTATGGATGGAGAACTGAACTTGAGGTTAAATTATATGACACATTTTTGACAAGTAGGTAGCCCTAGAATTATAATATATGTGGGTGTGCACCCGTGTGTAGAATATGGAAGGTTTTCCTTCTCTTCTGCCATGACCTGGAGGCCACACTGATTGCTGATGAAAGTAATCAGAGATGCCCTGCACTGAGTAAGGACAGATCTTTGCATCTGCAGTATGGAGGAGAGGGGCCTGGTGCTTAAAATACATTGTCAGTGCTTTTGCTTTGCCACTTACACACTCAAGTCAGTATGGCCTGGAGAAACCTAGCATATATGAAAAGAAAGAGACTTCAAAATATAATTTTCCCCCTAAGCATAACAATGCATGGCTTCCTGTGTCTGCGATGAGAAGGCATTAATTCTTCCTAAGCTGAGCCACCACTGATCTTTTCTACCATACTCTCACGTCCAGATTACTAAAAAACACAGTAAAGATCCACTTGGCCTTTAAATACAAAATCAAAAAGAACTCTTTCCTAAGTCTTTACACTATTATCGTGAAATATTAGGAGAGATGCAGTGCCATGTTCGTGATAAGTGAATAATTCAAGCAGTGGTTAAACGATGAAATGACTCTATGTCACTATCAGTGTTCACAATGCATGAGATGATCAAAGGGGAGGAGGGTGGTCCTATTTTGAGGTCTCAAATCAGTCCATAACAAGAACATGGTAGTTCTGAGCTGCTGTTCTCCATTATGGAAACAAAAGATGTCTTGGCATCTGGTACCTTCAGGTACACCTTGGGCTGTATGAGACTGTATGTAACTCTGGGTGAGATGGAAGAAAATGCACTGGGAACATGTAATGTCTCTCAGTGTCAGCTGTTCTGATGTCAAACAATAAAGTGAGATTTCTAAAAAGTGTGTTCCTGCCTATTCTGGTGAGTTTTTAATACTTTCTAATTGGGATCTGATTTTCCTTTTACTAAAATTATAGGATTTTGTCTTGACATTCACACTGTTTCTCTATCTGTAGTCATGGGGTGAAAAGAAAGTGTCAGTTGCTCTGCTGCTGCTGCTGCTGCTGCTAAGTGGCCTCAGTCATGTCCGACTCTGTGTGACCCCATAGACGGCAGCCCACCAGCCTCCCCCGTCCCTGGGATTCTCCAGGCAAGAACACTGGAGTGGGTTGCCATTTCCTTCTCCAATGCATGAAAGTGAAAAGTGAAGTGAAGTCACTCAGTCGTGTCCAACCCTCACCGACCCCGTGGACTGCAGCCTTCCAGGCTCTTCCATCCATGGGATTTTCCAGGCAGGAGTACTGGAGTGGGGTGCCATTGCCTTCTCCGGTCAGTTGCTCAGTTGTATCCAAATCTTTGGGACCCTATGGTCTGTAGCCTACCAGACTCTTCTCTCCATGGGACTCTCCTGGCAAGAATACTGGAGTGGACTGTCATTTCCTCCTCCAGGGGGTCTTCTGACCCAGGGGTCGAACCTGGGTCTCCTGCATCACAGGTAGATTCTTTACTGTCTCAGCCACTAGGAGTCCTGGAACCACAGTGCTATTTCCCAAACTATTCTTCTTAAGGCCTATGCACCAGAAGATTCTAAAACAACTCACATACTGAAATTTGGAAGCTACTGTATAGTCTCTGAATGTTTTTTTGAGATTCAGAGCACCCTTATAATTGTAAACATTATGAGGATCCAACAATGAAAACTTTTGTTTGAGCACAGTCTTCTCTTCCTTTCACACTGCCATTTCTTGGGATGACTGCATTACTCTGAACACAGTTTGGGAAATGCTGAATTTGGTGCTCTCTGATATCCCTTATGACATCGGGATTCTGTAATTCCAAGCAGAGGAGCTGTTTAATACCATAGAACCAAATGGGATTTTGTCCTAAAATAGCTCTAGCTGATTCTGTATTTCAGGTGTTTAGAGTAAGCAGATTCAGGAGCCAGTGGCTGAAGGCCATGGAGAATGGCCCATGATTCATATTCCGGATGCAGTAAGCATCATATTAAAATACTGTGTGTGTGAAGCATTCCCTGGGAGGTACCCTTTACTTACCACCACTTAATTTCTAGGTCAACGAGCATAAGGGGAAATTTTCTTTTGCAAAGATCAAGGAACAAAAGGAGGATCACAGAAATGAGCTACCCACCCGCCAAGCAGTGCAATGCCAAATTGCAACATATACATATGGATCCAAGTGAAATCTGGCAGAATCAGAAAGCTTTACCCTGGAAGAAAACCAGAAAGAAAATGCTGTGCCTGAAGTAAACGTTAATGTTTTATCTTATGGCTCTGTTCCTTCTTTAAGCTCAGCATTCCCTAGATTCTCCTAAAGTTTATGATTCTAGTTTGACTATTGTCTGCCTTTTATAAGTGAGGCTTCCCAATTCAAGGCAGCAATAATTAAGTCCATGCTTATCCATCTCCCTATACCGTTAAGCTTTAGAGGATAAACTCTTGACTTTATTATACAAGGAGAGCAGCTTCCATTTTCAGGGTACAAACTACTTTTTCACATTTTTTATTGTTTTGATTGGTTGTATCACTTTATGTGAAAAGATCCCAAATCACACAACAGAGGTGAGTCTAGGAAAATAAGATTTACCTAAAGATTAGGGAAGAACACATTCATAAATCACTTTGCCCTAGAATTTCCACTTACCACCCTAATCCAAATTTCACCAATTTGAATAGAAATTAAGATGCTACTGATCATTTATTAAGTACCTGTTTTGTTCTAAGCAATGTGCTAAGTTCTTTACTTATAGCATCTTAATACTTAATAAGCCTATGAGTCTGGTGTGACTATCATAGCCATTTTAATCACTGGAAAATCGCAAACTCAGAATATATAAGCTTTCTCAAAGACACACTCCTTTTAAGTGGCAGATCTTGTAATCAAATCTAGGCCTGTCTGATTCCAAGGTCTAAATTCTTAAGGATGCTGCTCCATTGCTAATTATTTTTGATACAATGTAATCAATGCATGCATACTCAGCTGTTCAGTCATGTCCAACTCTTTACGACCCCATGGACAGAGAAGCCTGGCAGGCTACTGTAGGCTACTGTGGGATATTCCCAGAAAGAATACTGTAGTGGACTGGCATTTCCTCCTCCAAGAAACATGGTAGTTTAAAAAATATATATAAAAGACCAAACATTAAGGCCCATGTCACGCAATCTGTCTGTACCCTCTGTATTTCATATGGCTTGGGTCCTGGGAACTACAGTTGAGTCTAAACATTGTGATGGAATTGACCTTGGTGGTAGGATGCAGAGATAAGGAAAACCTTAAGATTCTGTTTAATGGTGACCCTGTAATAAAGGATCAAGCTGTCATTATGAACAAAGCATCTACCCAAAAATTTAGGCAAGAAGACAACACATGAGATCCAACAATGGAAGCAAAAAAAACACGTGAGTTCAGGCAATGGGAGCACAGGAAGTACAATACAGCAAAGAGTGAAAGGACAGCAAGAGGAACCCAGAAAGATCTCCTGAGGCACTGGAGAGAGAGGTGCAGATGCCTTAGAGAAGTCCCCTATATATGAATGAGTTCCATTGTGAGAGGGCATTCATAAGTCCAAATTGTTTGTTAAGTCCCTCAAAGTTAGCCTGGTACCTCACAATCGGTTATATAGTACTATAATGTAATAGGTTCATAACGCTTTTCACACAGACAATACATAAAAATGAACACAAAAAATACAAAAACAATTTTAATCTTATGGTACAGTATCTTGAAAACTACAGTAGTGCAGGACAACAGCTGGTATCCCGGGGCTGGTATTGAGTGAACAGGCAAGAAGAGGAGTTACTGACCGGAGGAGGGAGTGGAGGTGGGAGATGGTAGAGCTGAAGGATCCTCATCAATAGGAGATGGAGGGCAAGCGGCAATAACGCTCATGCCTGACACTGACGGAACACACGCTCGCATCTCTGAAAAGTTCGAAGCTTGAAGGTTTCTATGCAGGGGATTTCCTGTTAGAATGCACACAGCCTCTCCTATGTGAGAAGAATGTTTTTCAAAATACCAGGTAGATCTGACCAGATATATAGACCTTTCATCATGCTCACTCACTCAGTCACGCCCGACTCTGTGACCCCACGGACCGTAGCCCACCAGGCTCCTCTGTCTGTGGGATTCTCCAGGAAGAATACCGGAGTGGGTTGCCATCCTCTCCTCCAGGGGATCTTGCGGCCCAGGGATGGGACCTATGTCTCCTGCTTTTGCCAGGTGAATTCTTTTCCAGTGAGCCTCAAGAGACAAGGAACTAAATGTTCTCATTGTTCATACTCATGTTCTCTCCATCCTCCCCTTTTCCCTCCTTTCTCGTTTGTCTCTCACACATACACTGAACAATGAATCCTGAGATTCAGTCTATTATTTAAGTTGCTCTTTCCTATGCTTTCACATGCATGTATATACACACACACATATGTGAACAATTAGTTTCCTAGTTTCTGCCAAATTTTGAAAAGCAATAGAGTTCTTTGATTATTTATTTACAAAAGTCTACCACTTAACAGCAATTTCCAAAACCTGAAAGAGTATATATGTCATCTAGAATTGTAAAAGATAGAAGACATTTTGAATGTTAGAGCTCAGATTTTTAATATATACCAAACTCTAAAATCTGCAATTATGTGATGGCAATAACCATGTGGGTAATATAGCGTACATCTCAAAGATAATACTAGACATGCTCCTCCAAGGATATTTTTAATGCTAAATTTTATATTTGAAACAACTGAATTTTAAATCTTTAGTGCTTGTATTAAGATATTTGGCATAAATGAATCAGATTTATCAAACTAATCAGACTCAAAAGTAAGATATATATTCTTTGTAGAGGAAAAAAGCACATAGAAATTCTGCTTTATTGAATATATCCTTTATATATGCAGAAATTTGACTAAAATCATACTTATTTTTAATTATAAAAGACAGCAGAAAAGTAGAAGCAATTTAACTGTTCCTCAGTAAGCAATTGGTTAAAATGAATCATAGCACATTCATTACTCAGAAAATTGTGCTATTAAAAATGTATACGTGTGTATAAAGTATAGAAGAAAGTACAGGCATATTCCAAAATGTTAACTGTAGTCATTTGTAGATATATGCAAAACAGTAATTGTCATTTTAAAAATATTTAGTATGGTCTTTTTTTGGTAATAGGCATATATTACATTCATAATTGGAAAGCTATCATTTCCAAAAATATATAGATAAATCTAATTTATAAATGTATTACAAGAAGCACCCCCCCCTTTTTTTTACATTTTTTAGAATTTACTTTTAATTGGAGAGTAATGGCTTTACAATATTGTGTTGGCATCTGCTATACAACAACATGAATCAGCCACAAGTACACGTATGTCTCCTCTCTCCTGAAGCTCACCCTGCCTCCCAGCCCAGCCCACCTCTCTAGGGAGCCACAGAGCGCCAGGGTGAGCTCCCTGTGCCCACACAGCAGCTTCCCCCTGGTTATCCATTTTACACGTGGCAGTGTATACATGTCAATGCTACTGTCTCAAGTCGCCCCATCCTATCCTTCCCGCACCATGTTCAAAGTCTGTTGTCTACGTCTGCACCTCTATTCAAGAAGACCACTTTTAAGCTCAGTATTCCAAAAAAACTTTTATGTAAAATAATGATGGCTGAATTATCAGAACACGCTATATTTCTAGAGTATGTTGATGTAATAATTGAAACACTAAGCCTTTCATTCATTCATTTGTTCATTCAACAATACACCTTTATGTAATAGTTTTCACATCAGTCACTAACCTTCAGGTATACAGAAATGGAAGAAGCCACATGTTTGTCTTTAAGGGAAGCCGTGAAATCAGAAAATGAACAAGACCGTACTCAAATCTATTGTCTAGGAAGTGTTCAGATACTGCTAATATCACCAACCCAACTATATCTTGTCAAGTTAGGTATAACTGAGGTAGGCATAATGCTGCAGGTTCAATCTGACAACCATACAACTCCTAGCAGGAGTCTGGTCTGTGGCAAGAATGGGCTGAGCACACATCGCGCGCAGGTCTGTCTTCCCCTTCCTCATTTTCTCATCCTGGGAAACAGCCTTTGGCTTTCTAGATCCCAATCACCAAATGAAGACCCTTCTGCCCCTGGCAGTGTCTGGCAATTTCTGCACTCGGGATAAATCTGGTTCAGGATTTCATGGCCAGGGAATCTTTGTAAAGCAATCCATAAAAGACAATCCATGATTATGTTACATGTTTATGAAGAAGGAGGAAATGAGTCAAAGGGATCCTCCATATCCTTTCCTTTGGGCACAGGAACAGATAGGATATGGACTTAAATCCACAGTTTATAATCTTAGAATCTCCTCCAAACCCAGTAGAGCTGTTTATCATCTGATTGTACACGTGGCCCAGAAAGAGAAAATGAGCCTTCTCTAATGAAAAGTCGTACAGGGAAAATATAAACAACTGCATGGGGAGCTCTGCGCTGAGTTTACACAGACTCCAGCCATTGCTCAAGGTGAAGAAGTCAATGACAGCACAAAAACCTGTCGCTGAACCTCAAGAGATGCTTCATTTTCTGTGCTTTGCTTTACTGTAGAGTGTCTCATTCATGATCAGGTTCTGTCCCCAGGGAGTGGTAATAGGCTAACAGCAAGGAACGTCTGTTTTGTTCTCTAAAGCAGCAGGATCAAAGGGTGCTCGGTGGAAAACTTAATGCTCCTTCTGAGTTCCTCCAATGGTTGCTATCTCTCTACCATTACTTCGAAGTCACTTTCCAAGCTCTTCAAAATATGTAACAAGCTTAAGGAAAGAACATCTGGTTCCAAAGATTAAAGAATATATCACCTACTTAACAACACAATATGCAGGGTGGAGGAGAGGTATCTGTATAGTAATTATTTCCTAAGAGGTCAGTTTCTTAAAAATACTAATATTTACTATGTACTAAGTCCTATCTTGTGGCTTCCTTCATAGCTCAGTTGGTAAAGAATCTGCCTGCAATGCAGGAGACCTGGGTTCAATCCCTGGGTCGGGAAGATCCCCTGGAGAAAGAAATGGCAACTCACTCCAGTATTGTTGCCTGGAGAATCACATGGGCAGAGGAGCCTGGCCGGCTACAGCATGTGGGGTTGCAAGAGTCGGACATGACTGAGCGACTAAACCACCACCAGCACCAAGTCCTACCTCCCATATGCACTACACCTATTAAAACATTCAGTCCTCACGGCAGCCTCAGGAAGACGCCAGTAGTTTTATTCACAGTTTATTAAAGAGAAAACTGAGTTTTAGAGAAATTAAGACTAAATAATTTTTTTAATTTATTTTTTTACTTTATTCTACTTAACAATACTGTATTGGTTTTGCCATACATCGACATGAATCCACCACAGGTGTATACGAGCTCCCAATCCTGAATCCCCCAAGACTAAATAATTTATCTAAGTTCATGCAGGCAGTAAATGTCCAAGCTTTATTCTCTCATATTTTGGTCAAGAATTTATTTCTGAACTCACATAGTAGAAACCAATCTGCCTTTACTTTGAAAGGTTCTTAAATTATAAAACCCAAGAAAAGTAAATGTCTAATATTTTAATTAACACAAATACCCATTCCTGTCATTGAATTCCGGTTTTTCTTTCTCATGTGCTTAACAGATAACTGCAGTTATCACGTGCATGCAAATTTTCAAATATTTTACTCTGAAAGTTTTCAAGCATAGAGAAAAGTTAAGGAATTTTACAGTAAACACCCATATACAAAGAACTACATTTTACATCAATATTTATTATATTTTGTTCATCATTTATCCAGCCATTATATACAATTCTGCCTCCTTCTATTTATTCTCATATTTCATTATAAGAATTTTAGTTGTTATGTCACAACATTTTAATTATCTGCCAAATCTTCTAAACACTCCTTAGTGGAGCCTGTTCTCCTTATCTTACTTTACATCTTATCTTATATGAATCCTAAACATACTCTATTTACTTTCCTTAAAATGATTTACCCACGGATTTATGATATCATGTTCAAGCCTAATGCTGCAATTTTACCCATTTGAACTCCTGGCACTGCCCTAGGCACATAAAAATGACTCTAAATGCCTATGAATTGATCATGGCATTGATTAGATGACAGGGATCCAGGGAAACTATATGGCAACCCACTCCAATGTTCTTGCCTGGAGAATCCCAGGGACGGAGGAGCCTGGTGGGCTGCCATCTTTGGGGNTCCATCGGCAGATGAATGAATAAGAAAGCTGTGGCACATATACACAATGGGGTATTACTCAGCCATTAAAAAGAATACATTTGAATCAGTTCTAATGAGGTGGATGAAACTGGAGCCTATTATACAGAATGAAGTAAGCCAGGAAGAAAAACACCAATACAGTATACTAACGCATATATATGGAATTTAGAAAGATGGTAATGATAACCCTGTATGCGAGACAGCAAAAGAGACACAGATGTATAGACCAGGAGAGGGAGAGGGTGGGATGATTTGGGAGAATGGCATTGAAACATGTATAATATCAAATATGAAACAAATTGCCAGTCCAGGTTCAATGCATGATACAGGATGCTTGGGGCTGGTGCACTGGGATGACCCAGAGAGATGTTATGGGGAGGGAGGTAGGAAGGGGGTTCAGCATGGGGAACACGTGTACACCCATGGCGGATTCATGTTGAGGTATGGCAAAACCAATACAATATTGTAAAGTAGTTAGCCTCCAATTAAAATAAATACATTTATATTAAAAAATAAAATAAATAAATGAATAATGCTAAAAAAACAGTTAAAGAGTAAAAATGTCATATTTGCCAACTAATAAGAAAGTAGATTTCAGATTATATTTAATTAATTCATTATTTAACATATGAATTCAAGAGTTAACTTAGTATTTCTCTGTCTCTAAGTGAAAAGTTAATGATAAAATATTTACATAAAAATATGACTGAATATTTTTATTCCAACCAGAATGTTCAAATCAAAATATCCAAATCAATCAATGGGAACATAAATCTATCTTGCCCTCTTCTTTTTCAAGGAAAAGCTAATATAGAGATTTTATTTCAAGAAAATATCAAAAGAAAAGCAAATTTCAAAATATACTGAAGCTTAGGGAAATACTCATTCCAGCCTGCTGCATACTTAAATCACTGGACAATGAGCATTCGTGTTCAGAATTATGACTCTGTGTCATTGCAAGTTCTGTAATGAGATGATTTAATGACAACTACTACTACACCATACTTCTGATATAAAGAAAATTTATAAATGCACATTAAAAATATTTACTCAATGAGGGTCAAAACAGCAGCTTTCCTGCTTAACCTAGAGATAATCAAATTAATGAGAACAACCCAACCACTATCTTTTTTAATCACTGGGGCTCCCTTGTTTGATCAGTATTACCTAAAAACAACTTTAGTCTTTATGCAATGTCCTTACCAACTGGAAGCAATGATCACCCTCCCCTGATCAAATAAGAATTAACAATGTATGAGAACAAAAAACTTGTAAGTAAATATAAATAAAAATACCCATTTGCGGGAGCAATTCTCAGCCATGATTATCTTCATAAGGGTTACATTCAGGAAATCTAAGTATGAATTTCTCTAGACACTATGTGTGAAACAAACTTGAACCTTCCTAAGCCAGTCTGACTGACTCCCAGCTTTATCCCACTGTGTGTCTACAGGAGCTCAGCTCCAAAGATATATTGATTTAGGTAATCTCTGCAGAGATGGAAACTCCCCTTTCAGCATCTTCTCCTGAGTCCAGCCAGAGAAGCTGATTACTAAAGCTCTAAAGGCTTCTTGACATAAAAGTTGAGAATGAGAGGTTATTTGCTCTCAAGCTTCTGCTGACTGTCCTTATCCTGTAAAATCAAGAGGTCAAATAAAACGATAAGAGCATGGAAAGTAGTTTAATAAAAAAGTACAACTACAATGGAAGTTGAGAAGCAGCATAAGAATCAAGGTCTCCCATCGCCTTTCAAAGACTATGAACAAGTGGTCAGAGGATCGCATGATGATATCAAATAGTGCTGTTAATTCCTTAGAGGTAGACTCTTTTCCAAATCCTTCCACACATGTAATTAATATAATCTGCATATCAATTTGTCCAGTAGGCAGAGATTTTTTTTCCACATAAAGCAAGGCAGGAGTCAAAATGAACGCTTGAATAAGTAGCCATCATGTGCTGCTGCTATCTCAATCTTCAAAATCCCTGTGTGAAGTGCGCAGAATCATTCTTACCTTTTTATTTAAATTTTTTTTTTAATTGGAGTATAGTTTCTTTACAATGTTGCATTCGTTTCTGCTGTAGAGCCAAGTGAATCAGTTGTATGTATACATATATCCTCTCCCTTTCGGACATCCCTCCAACCTCCCCTTGCCCCCTCCAATCCCACTCTTCTAGATCATCACAGAGCACCGAGGTGAGCTCTCTGTGCTTTAGAGCAGCTTCCCACTAGCTATTTTACCCATGGTTGTATATACATGTCAGCGCTGCTCTCTCAACTGGATCATTTCTGTTTAATAACTAAACTGATGCATGGAGATATCAAGTACGTAACAGAGGTAGTGTGTGCAGGCGTACATCTGTCTTGTATACCACATCGTTTCCCAGGAGGCAGTTTTATCTTGGAAAGGTAAAGGAGAATTCTTAGGATGAACTGTTTCCAATCGCATGTCGATGTATGGCAAAGTCAATAGAGTATTGTAAAGTAAAATTAAAAAAAATAAATTAATTAATTAAAAAAAGAATTTTTAAAGAATTCTTAAGGTGGAATTTATTTTTCTTCTCAAAAGCAGAACTATATGAGAAGAAAAATAAACTGCACTGTCCTTCCCTTTCTCTCTCTAGATGCCTCTCTAGGGGAGTACTTTTAACTATCCCTGCTTACTGATTCATTCAACTGAGTCCTCCCTTGACCCTTAGGAACCCAGGAACTAACATATATTGGGAGTTGAGTACATGTCCAGGGCTTGTTATGAGCATTGTTCTTCAAGATTTTACTCATTTTACAAAAGAAAACAATGAGGCTCCGGGAGAACTTGCATGCCCCAGCGCCTTTTTGCTGTGGGGTTGGTCTCCGATGCCTACCACCTCACAGTGAAAATCTTCTATCACCTGAGCTCCCAGGGCCAGGGCCTGGTCTCACTTGCCACATGCAGTTCCACATGGAAAACACAGTGTCCTAATTTCACACTCCAAGTTGAGGCTTAGCCTTGTTCTTATACCTAACACGGTTCCCCCTAAATTATTTTTTACTGACTTAAGAAAATGGCATGACTTAAGGCCTAAAGAAATTAGCTGAAGAAATACAGAAAGGAAAATCAGCACTGGAGGACAGAAACGATTCCACCACTAGGCCAAGAACCAGTTCCTGAAGGACTGAGTGTAATGCGAACACTGCAGTGGAAGGAATGAATTCTTGTTTCATTTGTCGATGTGACTGTGAGGACGATAAAACCAGAGGTGACCTGGGGCATTCCTCTACATTTCAGTCACCTTCTTCTTCAGAGAGAGAAGCCGTGTAACCGCATGGCTGGTCATGTGATTGCTATTGAATTTCTGACTCCTCGCCACCTACATCATCTAAGTATGCTTTATCACCTTCTATTCCCCTTGGCAACAAGATTTACTATTAGTCAGAGTTGGCTGTGGAGACCTAAGAGAAAAAGCTTATAACTCAAGTACACAGTCCTGACGCAGAGGGTTAGGATTTATTTCTGACAGACATGAAGGGAACCCGTGTTTTTATACCACTCAAAATGTAAGATGTGTGGATACAATGTTCCTCTGTTTTAACTCTTTACACTCTTAGATGGAGAGACAAGGAAATAGAGGGAGGGGGCAGGAAAGAAAGGGAATTTAAAAAGAGGCAACTTGTGCAACATTTTCCAATTAGTTTTAGTAATAAAGCTTTATCAAAACCCTAAAATTATTTGAAATATACACTGCATTGCTTTCTGCAAAAATATAAATGTAATAGTGAGGTCACATTCACCAAATTGAAAGCTGGATTAAAGTTTGTACTTCCTTGACACCCCAAATAGCATTGTCAGTCATACTTTTACCCAAATATTGCAATGGACTGATAAGGTCAATAAGAATATAAGATCAGACCACCTTGCAACATTTAACAGACAAGCCATAAATCAAAGAACAGCTGTCAATATGCAATTAATAAAAACTTAATTGAATTAAATAAATCCTTAGACTTGGAGAAAACCGCCATGACGAACTCTTGCTCTAAAAGCTGACTATGAAGATATTCTCTTTCGAATCCTGGAGGTGGTGGGTCGCCTCTTCTTTTTTTCTGTTACAAAGCCTGGTTCCTCTTTCATCCTGTTACAGTGAACTAAGAGATGGACAAGCACAGTTGGTCCCAAATGACTTTTCCAAGTCTAAATCTCAAGCAGGGCTTCCTCAAGTGTTTCCCATTAAAGCAGAAATCACATTGCAAGAGGAAACAGAGAAACTGTAAGACAAGAAGTTTTTGGAAAGCTAAAAAATAATGTCACTCTCACTTTTCTATTTCCAAAGCCCATGACAGGTCCTAGCATGTAACAAACGTGTAAAACACGAACTTTGGATGAGTTGAACTTTCTTTAGTATAAATTCAGGGAGTAGATTAGATCTCAGGAATCCCTTTTAGGTATAAAACTTCATGTTTTTATGATTTCATAGCTAGCGTCACTTTCAAAATAGGTAATATAAACATTACCCTTAGTTTCTTGCTATCTGCATTAATTCTGACTTGTAAAACACAATTTTAGTAAAGCTGATGATACCTTGAAAAAAGGATACACTGAAATCAGCCCTTTATTACTACCAAATCATAACACAGTGTAATTAAGGGGTATGCCTGTGGGTAATAACATTTTTCGGTAGACATGTTGTCCCGAGGGAACAAAGTGATTCTTGTCAGAAGTCAGAAATGGAAGAGAATGTGGCAGCACCAGGATGTAACACATGCGTTCTTTCACTGAAACAAGAGTTAATTATGGATTTTATTCATGTGTGAAAAAAGATAAAAAAAATCTTCCTTTGGAAGGATCACATATAAGTGGGGGAATATAAATAAATTATAATAAACGTATCAGGAAAGTGTTTGCAGAACAAGATCAACACTATGGAAAAAGTAAGAGAAGCAGATTGAGGCATATTGAAAGTCCTAAGGGAAGAGTCAGTTTTATAGAGAGTGGCTAACGTGTGCCTCACTGAAAAAGTCATATTTGAGCCAAGTCTTCAAAGGGAGGAGAGATATTACACCTGAGGAAGGGTTCCAAGCAAAAGTCACAGTAAATGCAGAGATAGGCAGTGTGCCCAGCGCTGGCAACTGAGGATGCAGCAGAGTCAGCACGAGGAAGAAAAGGGGATGAGAGGACGATAACTTCTGAAAGGTAATAGAATTGTAGGTCTTTAGCTTTTGACCTGAGAGAAATGAAGAGCCATTACCTGGTTTTGAGCTGACTGGTCTGAGATCTAACACAATCACTCTGGCTTTTCTTTTGAGAAAAGTATATAAAGAGGAGAAGTTAGACGCAGAGAGACCAGTCAGAGGCTGCTGTAATAGTCCAGGGAGAACACAGGGTGGAAGCAGTAGGGATAATGAGAAACGGCTGGCTTTGGGATATATTTTCAAAGATGCGTTGGAAGCATTTGTTACTGAAGTGATGGAGGTAAGAAGGCGAAAGAAGATTCAAGAAGAATTCTGAGGATTTTGGTCTGGAACAACCATGGGTGGAGATGTCATTAAATGACATGAAGCAGATTGCATGTAAAGCAGCAATTTTTCTTTTCTTTTTTCTTGTTGTGTGTGTGTGTGTGTGTGTGTGTGTGTGTGTATGGGTATGTTTAGAAGCTTGACAGCTCACGTTTGTATACAATGAGTTTGGGATGTCTACTGGGCATTTTAAGTAGGCAGTTGAAATATAGAAATATGGAAATCAAGGGATATTTTGAGCCAGAGATACATATTTATGAGTCATTAGCCTATCCTTAGGATTTCTTAAAATGGCATGTAATGTGCTCACTGAGGAAATCAGTGCAGGTATAAGGAAACAGAAGAGAAAGAAAGGAAAGGGAAGGGGAGGGGAAGTAAGGAAAAAGAAAAGAAAGGGGAACAGAAGAAAATAGGTCTTAGCACGAAGCCTGGGGGCAAAACAGTGTTAGGAGGTCCAGAGAAAACAAAGAGCGAAAAAAGAGACAAAAAAGACCAGGTTGATGTGACTGTTCAGCTGGAGAGTCCCGGGTACTGGAAGCCAAGTGAAGACGCTTCTAGATCAGGAAACCACTCCATTGGCCATTTTGAAACTTAATATTCATTTGAGAACTTTAAAGTATTCCAGGTGTTGCAAACCCACACAGACTGCAGGATTCCACAGGAAGAACACTAGGGCATTGCTAATGGCAATATCTACCTCATGAAGCACTTCGCTCATAAAGCAAAATGAAAACNAATATTCATTTGAGAACTTTAAAGTATTCCAGGTGTTGCAAACCCACACAGACTGCAGGATTCCACAGGAAGAACACTAGGGCATTGCTAATGGCAATATCTACCTCATGAAGCACTTCGCTCATAAAGCAAAATGAAAACATGTTCGTTTATTTAGACACGCAGATAGAATAGAATTTTTCCAATCAAAGATGAAGTGCTTAGGTTCCATCCATCATCTAAAACATAGTTTTCTCACAATGTACTAGAAATGCAATAGTAATCATATTTACATAATTTATCTGCTATATATAAATCTCCTATTTCAGAAACAATAATTATTTGCAGTCCCAGTTTTTGAAGGCAATAGCTTCTTGCCTCTAGAATTTTGTCAAATAGTTAAAAGAAATGCATTCAAAATCTTAGAAGAAGTCAGGGCAAAAATAACATAATTTTTGGTCTACAAAGACACAATATAATATGGTCATAATAACACNATTTGTGAATTCAGTCCCAGCCAGAATGCAACTGATCCACTCACACCTTAACTCTGAAGATTTTATTTTCCAGGGGAAAATACTTTGCTTGTGACACATAGAGCAGAGCTGAGTAGAAATCTGACACCAGGTTCATTGGAAACTGGGTTTCTGGCTAAGTAGTAGAAGGATGTGGATGTCTTGAAAGTCAAGTCCCTGGATTCCAAGACTGGCAGGATCTCTGGAGAGCTGGAAGGGATTCAGTCATTTCTATGATCACCAGAGGAGAAGGCAATGGCACCCTACTCCAGTACTTTTACCTGGAAAATCCCATGGATGGAGGAGCCTGGTAGGCTGCAGTCCATGGGGTCTCTAGAGTCAGACACGACTGAGCGACTTCACTTTCACTTTTCACTTCCACGCATAGTGTTCTTGCCTGGAGAATCCCAGGGATGGGGAAGCCTGGTAGGCTGCCGTCTATGGGGTCGCACAGAGTCGGACACGACTGAAGTGACTTAGCAGCAGCAGCAGCATGATCACCAGAACCACTGGAAGAATGGAGACACTGATTTTATTCAGCTGGGGATAGCAGAAAATGCATCTGCAAATGCAATTCTGCTTTATGTCATACGGATGTGAAAATGTGTTATTTAGACTATGAAAACCAAATCTTTTCCATTTGCACTATATACCGAACAGGAAAAATATTCTTTAGGGAATTAAGAATAACATCAAAACTCCCTGAAGCCCAGATTC
This sequence comes from Neotragus pygmaeus, assembly GCA_006410875.1. Taxonomy (NCBI): domain Eukaryota; kingdom Metazoa; phylum Chordata; class Mammalia; order Artiodactyla; family Bovidae; genus Neotragus; species Neotragus pygmaeus. The sequence goes on along the minus strand of SJYV01010826.1, from coordinate 513,631 downwards.
ATTAAATATTGAGGATACTGCATTGTAATACGGGAATGGATTATTATGATGAATGTGAAATCAACTGTTTTGACAATCCTACATTAATTTTCATCTTTCCAGGGTGGAGTGGGTCAAACTGTAACTGAAATTAGTAATTTGAGGCTATTACAAAACAGTCAACCAACAATATTCAAGTAACAAATTTTCCTATAAATTTCTGTGCGATGATATGGTATACTGTTGTGGTTATTGAGGTCCTGCACCTTCTTTTCAGCCAACAGTTGTGAGATCTTCATGGAAGAAACCCAATTAGTCTTCAGTTTCCTCTTTTTAGAAAATAGGAACAACTCCTTGAAAATTGTTAACAGGAAAATGGGATTAAAGTAGAAAAAGGTATTTTGCATAATGTCTGACACACATTAAGTGTTCAATAAATGTTGAGAGCATTGTTTCCTTTTAAAGTTGGAGGAAATAAAATGATAATGTTGGGTACCACAGTAGAATTTATCACCACCAATTTTTCTTTCCCCAAAGTGTTTCTTCTTTGATCAATGCCAAGAATTTCAACTGAATCTTAGAACACAAAGAACAAAAGCAAGATAAAAAATGAAACAAAATTATTCTTCCATTTTACACTAGGAAAAGAAAATACTTCCAGCATAGACATTTTGAAGAGAAAGTGTTGAATAAATTGGATACTGTCTAAAAGAAAAAAAAGAGGTGATATTCTCGTTTATACAAGTATGCAATCATGAATTGATTAAGAGTTTTGAGATTCCAAGAATCATACAAACTGGTTTGATCAAAATGATTTATTTTCTACAAAGATATGGGAATGACTGGAATCCAAAGGCAGGAGTGAGGCTAGGCATTAAAAATTAGAAACTCCAACACTATCAGCAATCTGGAATTTTTTTTCCTTCTGCTCTGTGTGTCTATTTCTTTGTTCTTAATCCATCTCACTTCCTTCTTCATCTTAGGATCTGTCTCTCTGTTTTTGGCTTCTTCTTTGACCAAAGTTGTTAAACTAATGCTGTCTATAGCTCTCTGGTTCTCAACTTGGAGGCAAATATCCCCAGGAGACATTATCCTTTATTTATTAATGTCAGTACCAAAAGTGCCAGGGAAGGACTATGATTGGGTGATAAGAAGCCCACTCACTGGCTCTTGAGAGTACACCATGCTGTAACTTTTGAAGGAGTCACCTGAAAAGATGGAAGGGTGAAAANTACCAAGCTGAATACTTAACATCTGTCTACCTGAATTTAAGCATGAGAATCTACACAGAGTTTGAAAAACAAATGAGACCACTTTAAAAAAATTAGATGGACTCAGCCATACATGTACATGTATCCATTCTTTCCAAAATAAAATTTTCTTTAAATTTCCAAAAAAAAAAAAAAAAAAAAAGATGGAAGGGTGAAAAGGGATTTTTTCCCAAAAGAAAGCTAATACTGGGTTAACAAGACAGAAGTGTACACTTCAGTATGCATCCTTATCCAGATAAATCACATATATGCAGGGGTATATGTCAGCATTGGTATATACATTATATCATGATTCAATAAATATATATGATAGCTGGATAGACTCTTGGAATACCCCCAATAGATTTGCATTTTAATACTAGTGGGGTAGTTGAGCAAAATATATACTGATTCTGGTACACAGATGGAACTATCCTACTAGTATAAAAAAAGTGTACTTTGTTTCTATAAAATAATGTTAAAAATGCAGAAAATCTGCCAACTACAACACTGCACATGGTAGTTATTACGGATTTGTCCATGGCCACAAATATATTTTGGACAAAGTAAGTGCAATATTCTTATTTTAACTAAGAGAAAAAATTCCTTCATGATACAGAGTGACAAATTTGATTATAGATGAAGACACTGTACATATATAAAGCCAGCTGCTTAATGTTAGGTCAGTGAAAAATCAACATAATTTTGGGATCCAAATAAGGTCAGAAAAAACACTTGTACTTTGAGGATCAGTCGTACTGATGTTTAAATGCTCTATGCTATACAACAAATACTATTCTGACATCTTCACGTGGAAATATAATATTGATCATAACTCTTCCAAAACCACAAGCCACTTCTTGATCTTTGCTCCTTCCAACCCAGCTTGCTCTTCCAACAGTGTCTCCAACTTAAAAAGGAAACTCTTATTTTCTTGTCTTAGACAAAAAAACAATGATCTGTTTTCTTAGCCATTCTACATCCAATCCATGACCAAACTACATTCTCAAAACACATCCTGAATCTCAAAACTTCTCTCAATTTCCATCACAAAAACCTACATCTAAGTATCATCATCTCCACCTGGAATATTGTAGGAACTTTTTAACTGATCTCTTTGCTTTCATCTATATATCTCTATAACCTGTTTTCAACAGAAGCCAGTCTTTTTTTTTTTTTTTAATTTAAATCAGATGATGTCTGTCTTTTGCTCAAAAGCAGCCAATGCTTCTCTTGTCATTCATACCCAAATCTCTATGATGGCCCTCAAAGCCATATAGAATCGATACTGTCTCCCAATTCCACCTCCCTTGACGTCTCTGGAGGTGATTATGTCAATCTCCTACTGTTCTCCCCTTGAATCACTCCATTCCAACCACACTAGTTACTTGACTGTTTTCTTTTTGTATTTATTTTTAATTGACAATTGCTTTACACTACTGTGTTTGTTTCTGCCACTGCTATTCTCAAAAACACTAGGCACACGTGCACCAGAGGACCTTTGTATTTGCTAACCTCTACCCGGCATGCTCGGCTCTATGTGACACAGCCCCTCCTTTCTCTCATTTGTTGCTCAAAGACTACCCCTTCAGCAAACTCCTCCAAGTTCATCCCATTTAAAACTCTAGACCTCTAGCTCCTTATTCCTATTCTCTGATTTATTTTTCTATATTGTATTTATTCCCATCTGACTCACTATATATTTTATGCATTTATCTGGTTATTATCAGTATCCCTCCCCCCAGTAGAATGGAAACTCCATAAGAATGTATATTTTGACAATTTTGGTAACTGTTGTACCATTAGTGCATAGGGCTGACTTGACACAAAGTGAAGGCTCAATAAATATGTTTGCATGAATAAACTGATTATTCAGAAAGGAGGGGTAAAGCTGAAAAATCTGTAATTTGACAAGACACAGTGTGTTGGCATGGACACTATTAATAGTACACAGACACTGTCTATAAACCATATTTCTCTTATTGCCATGAGCAATACATTGCTTCTTATCAAGTGAATGGCCAAACTAGAATAACTATTATTCTGGGATAAAATGACCAGCTTCTCAATCAATTGTTCTTACATGCATAGCTCAATTCACCCTCCAAAGAATCCTAAGAGCAATATAGGTCCACCTCTGTGGAGTAGGGAATGGCAACCTACTTCAGTATTCTTATCTGGAGAATTCCATGGACAGAGGCACCTGGTGGGCTACAGTCCATAGGGTCGCAAAGAGTCAGACATAACTGAGCTACTAATGCTTGCTAGAAGTGGTGTTTTCAAGAACCTCACTGTATTTATTGAGATCCTAACATATGCTGAAAACAGAGCTTGAGGAACAGATACACAGAAGGACACAGCAAGTTTCATGGCTACAAAGAGTCTGAGTGTCTGAGGATGGCATGTCCTGGGAAATGTAGCATGGTATATTGTAGACAGCACTGGAATGAAATTAGAAAACATCACCAGATGTGACTTTCTGTTGCTCAAGATCACACTTCCATTCAATATCAGGAGAGAAGCTAAAGTGGGTATGGAAGTATAGAAAAGATACAGTTAGTTTCAATTCAGTAATTTTGACTATGAGCTTTCCTGGTGGCTCAGTGGTGAAGAATCTGCCTGCCAATGCAGGAGACATGGGTTTGAGCCCTGGTTTGGGAAGATACCCTGGAGAAAGAAATGGCAACCCACTCCAGTATTCTTGCTTGGGAAATTCCATGGACAGAGGAGCCTGGTGGGCTACAGTCCATGGGGTCGCCAGAGAGTCAGACATGAATTAGCTACTAAACAACAGTAACAGTTGGGAATATAGGTGTTAACAGTGTTTCTTAAAATATGGTGCTGTGCGTTATCTAAATGAGAAATGTCATAAACACATTGAAAAGTGAAAGTCCTGGGCATCACCCCATAACTACAGAATCAGTGTGTATGAGTTAGGAAAGGACTTAAGAATATACATATTAATAAAGCCCTCCAGGTGATTCACATCCATTTTAAGCTTTAACAACTGCAGAGCTAAGGGAAAACGTGATGCTTAAAATAAAACAAACCATCCTTTAAATCACTTAGTAATAACTGAAAAATTCCTCTGGGGGAAGGAAGTGAAAGAAGAGTCTCAGGAAGAGAGCGTGGATATTTCTACTCTTGGTAAAGGCTTTGTATTACATGTACTTCAACAACTTTTACAATGCAGGTCAAGACCAGAAGTTGACGGTTAAATTTGGCATTTTAAGTGCTAAAGAGAATTGCCTTGGTTATGAAACACATTGAAAAGTGAAAGTCCTGGGCATCAGCTAAGAACCTAAGTTGTTTAGTCCATGCCCCAAGGTAAAAGCCTTAGTCAATTTTGTAAGAGCTATCTTTTCACAAAAAAGGCATCAAATTTATTTCTTTGATAGTATGTAATGCTAGAACAAAGCAGATTTTATTTACTACACCTTAGAGATTATTTATAAAGCCTTCACAATAAATATTATATCTTATTCCAAAATATAGGGTAATTTTAAAGGATTGCTTATAGCTGCCACTTTACAAAATGTCACAAAGGAATGGGGTGGGGGGGGGCAGGCTTGTTTTACCTAATAGAATCTTGAGCATTGTAATATCTAGGAATAAAATAATTCTGAAATTGGAAAACTTTAGTATACAGATACCATTAATAATATACTGCTCATATATACAATTAATACTGTTAAAAAAATCTGTGAAGTAAATTACAATTAAGCTAAAATGTGTCTCCATTTGGTCTGTTCATATATGAGTCTTCTGCTTGCTGCTGCTGCTAAGTCACTTCAGTCGTGTCCGACTCTGTGAGACCCCATAGATGGCAGCCCACCAGGCTCCCTCGTCCCTGGGATTCTCCAGGTAAGAACACTGGAGTGGGTTGCCATTCCCTTCTCCACTTCTGCTTGCTAGGGACTGACAATTCATCTGGTTGCTTTTTCCTAACTATGCCTACTTATTTTATAACTGGAGGTACGCAAAAGAAAAAAATCACTTGAATTTAATAGTCAGTTGAACTTTAAACATTGCTGATTTCCAGGTTATAACTAGGGGCTGACAAAGTACAATCTGTATGCCAGGTTTGGGCCACAGTCTGTTTTTTATTGCTGGCAACCTCAAAATGGTTTTTATGTTCATAAAGAATTACAAAGAAAAACAAAGAATATGCAACAGAGATCTTAGATGTCACCCAAACCGTAAAATATCTACCATGTGGCTGGCCATTTGCAATAAATGTTTAGTGGCCCCTTTATTATATGAAAATCCTAAAAAAAATCTAGCAATTAAGTAAATTTCTCTGCTTTCCATGAACAAGTCTGAGAAGGGCTCATTTTGGAATTCAGAAGACTGAATCAACAGGATAAAATTAACACAAAGTAAGGCAGTAAATCAGAAAGAATACACAATATAGTAATAAAAAAGGAAGAGCCTAAATCAGTACAGTGGAAATTTGCGGGACCATTTAGTGACAAATATAGACCATTATCTCTACCAGGTTTCAATGAGTTGGAAGTACTAGTATATTACTAAGACTATAATAATTGATATTAATGATAATAATATATAGTAAAAAAAAAACTGTGACTACAAAATTAGGAGTATGGCTTATAAAGAATATGTTTAAGTCTGTAATGAAATCTATTATAACTGTAGGAATTACATCTGTATAATACCCACTCTTACACTTGGTTTGTAGAGTTCAATCATCTTTGCTGAGCAAATGAAATAAGAGAGCTTCACCTTTTCAGTCTAGTAAAGAAACTGGTATTCAAAGGGCGACTTCCATAAAGTGGCATCAACTCCCTGGTAATTCTGATATATAAGACAGCACTGTACATGAATATATACATCTTGCTCCTCAGTCCAGCATCTTTTGTCTTTATTGGGAGGGTTTATAATGTCAGTCACCCAAAGCCTTCCAGTTTTCTCCAATAGGGTTTTTTCACTTCTGTCTTTGTATAACTTTTGAGAAAATAAAAAGCAAACAAATTATATACACACACACAGTATTGTCCCTTCTTCTGTAGCTCATTATATCTAACCCTCCAAATTTCTCTATTATGTGTACAGTAACCTATATTGCCTAATGTCAGAATGTTTTAACAGATGATAGAAAATCCTCTCTCGGACGCCTTGCTCAGCCATACGGAAGAATCTGTGCTAGTTGGGTAACAGTAAGGGATTCCTGAAAGGCCTAGGATACCTAAGAAATATGAACATGGGAGACTTATTGTGGCATCAAATTCTGCTCAAAATGATACAAGCTATACAATGAATTAAAGCTAAAACTGGCTCCTCCCACACTTAAAAATATATTTCACTGTTTAATCCTATCACTTTTTTCTTACCACTCTCTTTTGTAATACTTGAAAACCTTTCAGTCACAGTACAAAATAACAATTATTAGAATCAGAAGGCACACGGGGATTTAATTGGATCACACAGAACTTGAAAGGTCATAAATTACTATGGTACCATTTGGATGCTTTCCAAGATATGGGAAATGACTCTATTTTTAAATCAGTAAAATAGGGGAAAAAATTACCTAAAATTTCAAAAGGAGTTAAGTAAGCAAAATGAAAGAGTTTCCTCATACAAGGTTGTCTTATGCAATTTTTAAAAAGTATATTTACATAATGTAAATATGGTAAATATCCTCATGTAAAGAGCCAACCCATTGGAAAAGACCCTGAGGCTGGGAAAGATTGAAGGCAGGAGGAGAAGGGAACGACAGAGGATGAAATGGTTGGATGGAATCATTGACTCAATGGACATAAGTTTGAGTAAACTCCAGGAGATGGTGAACGACAGGGAAGCCTGGCATGCTGCGGTCCATAAGGTCACAAAGAGTTGAGCACAACTTAGTGACTGAACGACAGAAATGCCCATGACAGGTGTTCAAAAAATATCACTTTGTATCCAATATTAACCAGCAACTATGCAAAATACTAGGAGGAGGCTATATGGTCCCTACTCTCATGGATGTTAACTGCTAGTAGGACATTAACAATGACAAATAAAAGAACTTACTAAATACTATGAAGTGATGTGTACCAAATGCCCTGGTAATATATGTGTGCTCAGTCACTCAGTCATGTCTGACTCTTTGCAGCCCTATGGAGCAAAGGCTCCTCTGTCCATGGGATTTTCCAGGCAAGAATGCTGAACTGGGTTACTATTCCCTTCTCCAGGGAATCTTCCCAACCCAGGGATCAAACCTGGGTCTCCCGCACTGTGCGCAGATTCTTTACCATCTGAGCTACTAGGGAAACTCCCTCCTGCATTGGAAGGCAGATTCTTTACCACTAGCACCACCTGGGAAACCTATTCACCACTTATTTTGCATTATGCACTTATTCTTCACAAATCTTAACTCATTCTGCCTTTGCTAACAACCCTATGAAGCAACTGTTATTACCATACTTTATAGGAGAATAAAATAAAGATCAGGAAAGGCCATAGAGCTTTCCAAAAACCATGAAGCTAGTGAGTAGCAGAGCTGAGATTTGAACATGAACCTCTTAATCGCAAAACCCATACTTAAGAAACAGGAATGGCAAACGAGTAGAGGCATCTCAGATATTATTTTGAAGACACTGAAAATCTCAGCAGGAAAGAGTGCTGTGATTTATGACTAACGCCTCTTATGGGTGTGGAGTAGAAGAATGAGAATACAAATACAAATAATTGACATTCCATTTGAAATATGCTACCTCTCATGGCTGTACCAGGTAAACAAAATGTGAGGATGAGGAGGGAGAAAAGTGAAATATATACAATGCTTAAAATAGGTGGGATTAGTAAAGTGAAGTAGAGATACAGCTCAAAGGCTATGTTTTTTTTGTTGTTTTTTTTTTGTTTTTTTTCTTTTTTCCTTTTTGGAGACCAAGAGTTTATTCTTGGTTAGTTTGTTAGTCACAGGGCTAACCACACACTTCACTGAGGTGGTTGACAGCACAATGAAACTGCAGATACAAATCTGATCTGTTGGTCTAACCTGAGTGCAAACTTTTCTTTCCTCATAGAACTCAAAGAAGAGAACTGAGACTATCCTTTTTGAAATGAAACAGTTCCTTTACAAAAAGAAAAACATCCACAAAAATATTTAAATTTACATTTTAGTTGCAGCTGTTAGTTCCCTGCTGCTAAGTCGCTTCCGTCGTGTCCGACTCTGTGTGACCCCATAGACGGCAGCTCACCAGGCTCCCCGTCCCTGGGATTCTCCAGGCGAGAACACTGGAGTGGGTTGCCGTTGCCTTCTCCGGTTAGTTCCCTAGCTTACAAATAGAATCAGTACATATGGGCTATGAGTGCTGTTCAACATGGCTCTGCATCATGAGGGCTGGAAACCTTCAGTGTAGTTAGAGGACTCTAAGTTACAAGCTGATATAGCAGATCACCAGCTTTTTAAAAAACAGGAATGACTAAGCTCCACTAATTCATAATCAAGTTAATATTTTATTGCTCTACTGCCCAGGTCAAGGGACACTATATGAGAAGCTCTAAATTCAATGAAGATGACACTTTTCTTTACTACTATGATTTTAAAGATGTCTATGAAAACTCTAAATTTTGTGATGAAACAGTTTTAAATAAAATGAAACAGATACTCAAATCCTCCCAGGAATCCAAAAGAGAGCAAGTTGTTATGGTATATGTAGGCTCACGTGGTTTTCAGTGGAGTTGTGTTTCCACTGGCTAAATGAATTTCAGTGATCACATATTCCTGAAGGCACCATGGATGGGATTATACCTTTGGACACAATTCTTAATTATGATATACTGACTGTGTTGTCAGTGTTCACAAGCTTTTAACCATATTACTCAGGAAATAATATGAAGCCAGGAGTTAGCTGCCAGCACAATGATAACTCTATCTGATCAGAGGTGAACAGAGGACTGTTTCTGTTTTTCTAGCTCAGTCAGATATGTAAATGCCACTTCTCCAGAGGTGATGTGGGTGCTTGAACACTGTCAAAGGAGCTAATAGAGAAACATATCTTGGAAATTTCTCATCTGGCTCTGATTTTCTCAAACAATAAAAGAAACACAGATTTCTCTCTGTATATCTGTTTATCTAGCAAAGGGACCTGATATATTATGTTGGTGCAAAAGTAATTACGGTTGTGCATTGTTGAACTTTGCCATTTGGTACTGGAATACATTAAGTAAATATGGATATGTTATATATCATCTTAATGCAGTTCTTGCTTTTTTTTTTTTGCTAATAAATTTTTACTTACTGTTTATTTTATATGTATTTTAGGCTATGGAATTGATGTTAGACCAAAAGCAAATTTGAAAAATTTTCTTATCAGAGGGGTCATAAAGCAGTGGAGACAACTGACAACATCAACAATGCATTTGGCCAAGAAACTGCTAATGAACTTGCAGTGCAGTGGTGGGTCAAGAAGTTTTGCCAAGGAGTCAAGAGCCTTGAAGATGAGGAGTCTAGCGGACAGCTGTTGGAAGTTGACACTATCAGTTGAGAGTAATCATCAAAGTTGATCCTCTTACAACTACATGAGAAGTTGCCAACAATGCCAACTATTCTATGGTCATTTGGCATTTAAAGAAAATTAGAAAGGTGAAAAAGCTCGATAAGTGGATGCCTCATTAGCTGATCAAAAAAGAAATCATCGTTTTGACGTGTCTTCTCTTCTTATTCTTTGCAACAATGATCCATTTCTCAGTTGTATTGTGGTGTGCAATGAAAAGTGGATTTCATGTGACAGCAGGTGATGACTAGCTCAGTGGTTGGACCATGAGGAGGTGCCAAAGCACTTTCCAAAGCCAAACTTGCACCAAAAAGAGGGTCACAGCCAATATGTGGTAGCTTGCTGGCCTGTCTGATCCACTATAGTTTTCTGAGTCCTGGCGAAACCATTACATCTGAGAAATATGCTTAGCAAATCGATGAGATAAATCAAAAACTGCAACAATTGCAGCCAGCGCTGGCCAACAAAATGAGCCCAATTCTTCTCCATGACAATGCCCAACCACACATGATACAACCAACGCTTCAAAAGTTGCACAAATTGGGCTACAAAGTTTTGCCTCACCCATGATATTTACCTGATCTCTCACCAACTGACTGCCACTTTTTTAAAGCATACTGACAACGTTTTGTGGGGAAAATGCTTCCACAACCAGCAGGACATAGAAAATGCTTTCTGAGAGTTTGTCAAATCCTGAAGTACAGATTTTAACGCTACAGAAATAAACTTATTTCTTGTTGGCAAAAGTGTGTTGATTGTAACAATCCCTATTTTGATTAACAAAGATGTTTAAGCCCAGTCATAGTGATTTAAAATTCAGGGTCTGAAATTGTATTACCTTTGTACCAACCTAACAGAAAAGGTCCAATAACTATTTCTGAGTAACAAACTATTCATTCCATAGTTATTTAAGAATTTGTATAGTAATTGTACAATATACAAAAAGAGCTTCCTACTTCTTCTATCGTTTTGGGGACTGGTAATCTGTTAATGAACCTATCCTCCTGGTTAAATTCTCCAAATTCTACTTCTACATACTTGACAGAATAAACTATAAATATAGATGAATAAGTAAGAATGTGCATGCACTGGAAAACAAAGTCATTTTGTTGATAACATCCTGATATGCATTATACATCTGTTGTTGTTCAGTTGTTCAGTTCTGTCCAACTCTTTGGGACCCCCGTGGACTACAGCACACCAGGCTTCCCTGTCATTCACCATCTCCCAAAGTTTGCTCAAACTCATGCTCATTGAGTCAGTGATGTCATCCAACCGTCTCTGTTGTCCCCTTCTTTTCCGGCCTTCAATCTTTCCCAGCATCAGGGTCGTTTCTAATGAAACTGCTCTTCCCATCAGGTGGCCAAAGTACTGGAGCTTCAGCTTCAGTATCAGCCCTTCTAATGAATATATGAGGGTTGATTTCCTTTAGGAATGACTGGTTTGATCTCCTTGCACTCCAAGCAACTCTCAGTAGTCTTCTCCAACCCCACAGTGCAAAAGCATCAATTCTTCAGCACTCAGCTTTCAGCGCTTTGGGCTTCCCTTGTAGCTCAGCTGGTAAAGCCTCTGCCTGCAATGCAGGAGACCTGAATTTAACCCCTGAGTTGGGAAGATCCCCTGGAGAATGGAAAGGCTAACCACTCCACTATTCTGGCCTGGAGAATTAGTCCATGGGGCCGCAAAAAGTTGGACACACTGTGTGACTTTCACTTTCATCCTTCTTTATGGTCCAATTCTCACATCCACACGTAACTACTGGAAAAACCATAGCTTTGACTATACGGACCTTTGTCGGCAAAGTAATATCTCTGGATTATACATAATTTCATTCAATCTTAGAAAAAAATATCTCAAAAAGAGAAGGGTTTTCAAAAGAAAATATTTTCATCAAACTTTGCAAACTTGAAGCTTTCCTCTTACTTCTCTGATATATTCTAATCATCTGATACATTCCTCAAGAAGTGTATGCATGTCTCTTTCTGGCTTCCATTCAGGCATCAGAATCCCATATACTGTGTATCTCACATCTCTCTCAGACTTCTTCCCCAAATTCCTTTAACTTATGTGCAGCTTACTTTAACTAGGTGTTAAAACAATATGATTTTGCTAACATTCATTAATGTGAGCAAAATTATTTAATAATAGGGTAATTTTCCAAGGAGCATATGTTCTTTTTAAGGATAGTTGCTTGCATAGGTCTAATCAGAAAGTTTTAGGCATAATGACAAGTATTCTTGGAGGCAGCCTTATGAACATGAGATACCTTCTCTTGCTATGACTTAATCTAGTCCCTATTTTCAAATGAGCCATGTGCTTGTGTTTTCTATTAATTTGGTGAAAATGTTTTTAAAAAGACACTAATTTAATATTAATTATAGATTCACTATGCATTGCATTAAAAATATCCAAACTATGTGATTATAGTTTTAATCTATCCTTTCTCAAGAATGGATTTTCTGGAGAGCATATACACACAGACACACACATCACACACTATGAAAATATGCATTTGGATACTATCTTTATGAAATGTGAGCACGCCAGTTATTCCCAGCAAATGAATTTAATTAGTTTACACAGTGTAGCCCTTCTCAAAACAAAATTACTTAGAGAAGATACGAGCTTTAGAGCTCTAGTCATGGAATTACTGTGCGTTCTTGCATTTTTAAAATACATCTGTGAGGACTCACTCTGAAAACACTACTTCCTCACGCCAGGAGGAAGCAGTTCAGGGATCTTCCACTCCTTACAGGTACATAGGGGTCTTGTGTTTCATACCAATTTTAACAAACTGATCTGCATGGACACTCGGCTCCTTTCTTCTTCCTCTGTTAAATATTTCTTCAGTCTTTTCCAATGCCTAACCAGCTCCTCTGTGCCTACTGTGCTGAGCCTGCGTTGAGCTAAAGGGATATTCACAAGAAGGTACATGGCATGTTCCATGTCTCTGGAGCATGTATAGACCAGGACATTGAAAACTGTCCATTGCAGCTTGAACCATAATAGGTTATTAAAGAATTTAAAGAATAACCACTGTTCAAAAGAAGTTTGAGCCACAGTATATATATATATATATATATATATATATGTACACACACACACACACACTAGGTTGCAGGGTGAAATATATTACTCTGTGTCATAGGACAAGAGTTTAAAAAGCACTTTAATTAAGGAAATGATCCAGTTGCAGTCTTCAAAAGAGTAAATCCTACATCATCAACAAACCCAAATAATGCCCCTTTTTATGATCCAGTATAGTGATTACTAGCTTTCCTTTCCTTTGGATAAACATGGCATAATATAATTTTTGAATTTGAAATAGACCTACTGGAATTACATTACCTCCACTACCTTTGTTCATACTGATGCTTCCTAAGGCTCACTTAACTGCACATTCAAGGATGACTGGCTCTAGTTGAGTGATCACACCATCGTGATTATCTGGGTCATGAAGATCTTTTTTGTATAGTAGTTCTGTGTATTCTTGCCATCTCTTCTTTCAAATCCTAAAAGATGATGCTGTGAAAGTGCTGCACTCAATATGCCAGCAAATTTGGAAATCTCAGCAGTGGCCACAGGATTGGAAAAGGTCAGTTTTCATTCCAATCCTAAAGAAAGGCAATGCCAAAGAATGCTCAAACTACTAAACAATTGCACTCATCTCACATGCTAGTAAAGTTATGCTCAAAATTCTCCAAGCCAGGGTTCAGCAAAATGTGAACCACGAACTTCCAGATNATATATCTATATATATATATATATATATATATATACTCTTTTCTTGTTCATAATACTATGAAGTTTAAGCGATTCAGACAAAGTTTTTTGCAATATTACAGCCATCTTTTATACAAGGAATTAAAGACCAAGAAAGAATAAGTTACTTGCTCAAAACTTAACTAATAAGTATTATGGCCTAAACCCAATTTCTGGCCAAATGTTCCTAAGAAAATGCTACTGTGTGTTGGATTTACACAAGCACCTTTAGCTGTAACAGAACAGAAATTAAGATAGTCACGCTCTCACAGCTGGGGAGCTGGTGGAGAGGTGAGTGGAGATTTGGTTCTGCAGTTGTACTGACTTCTCATAGGGAAGAAGGAAACAGGGTCTGCACCACGGGTTAGTGGTAAGAATGTAAAGCAACGTCATGACCCTCTGATTAACTTCTTACTTTCACCTTGTTTCTCTAACATCTTCTAGTTAGAGTCTTGACAATCAATCTGACACACATTACCACACAGAAAAAGGAAACTTTTCTTAAAAAATGTGCTGCACCTTCATGTTCACTGCAGCATTACTCACAGCAGCCAAGACATGAAAACAAATAAACGTCCACTGATGGATGAAGGGATAAAGAAAACACATGAAACAGAATATTAGCTTTAAAAGAACTAAATGCTGCCATTTGTCACAATATGAGTGGACCTGGGGGACATTACATTAAATGAAATAAGTCAGACACAGAAAGCAAATATTGCATGATCTCACTTATATGTGAAATCTAAATGAGCAAACACAAAGAGGCAGAGAGTAGAGTGATGATTGCCAGGATATAGTGGGAGGGAGCATAGAAGGCAATGGCAACCCACTCCAGTATTGCCTGGAGAACACCAGGGACAGAGGAGACTGTTGGGCTGCCATCTATGGGGTCACACAGAGTCGGACGAGGACTGACGTGACTTAGCAGCAGCAGCAGTGGGAGAGAGAAATGGAGAGGTGTTGGTCAAACGGTACAAAGTTTCAATTATGCAAAATAAGTCTTAGAGATGTACAATCTTTTTTTTAAAAAGGAATGTATCCACTGTTCCTACCACTGCTCACCCATGCTATGATTCTCAACTGTTTTAATAGCTTAGAAGATTGGCCCTTGCTTGTTTTGGTAATATCTCTCAGCCAAAATTTTAAACTCTGTGCGTGTGTTTGAACACTTAACACATGCCTTCGGCATTATTGTCTACATCAGGGGTCAGCACTTGTTTTGCTGTAAAGGGCCAGATAGTAATACTTTAAGCTTTTCAGATCATAAGCTTTGTTGCAACTTTTCAACTCTGCCATTACAATATGCAAAAGCAGTGATAATACAAAGAACAAGTGTGGCTGTGTTTCAACAAAACCTCATTTACAAAATAGGTGCCAGGCTGGATTTGGCTGACAGATATCATGTGCAGACCCTTGGCATATATAAAGTCAATGTCAAACCTCAGTACATTTTTCTTCACCAAGATAACCCATATTATTATTTTTAATAATTTAATGCTTGTACATCCTCTTCATTGCCTACAGAAAGAAGGTCTAGATTTCATCTTGAAGAGTCTCCTGTTAATTTCTTGCTTCAGAGGGGGAGGGTGCCAGCCTATGCTCACTTCCTAATTCCAAGTGCCTATGTCCATCTATTTAATTAGAATCTCCATATTTTGAAATATTCTATGCATTACTTTCTCCATGTAATCCACCATTTTATCCTCTCTGAGGTGCTAATAGACAATTAGAATCTCCATATTTTGAAATATTCTATCCATTACTTTCTCCATGCAATCCACCATTTTATCCTCTCCGAGGTGCTAATACACACAAAGAATTCAAGCTCCTTCATGTTCTCCACCACGGCCATCATGTTACCTTCAAAATACACCATGGTCAATTCAACTTTGCTAACTTTCCAACTTTCCAGTTCTCTTCCTATGTACCTCCCAAACCTGAATACTGTACCAAGTGTACGCTATGCATATCAGTAATTCTTTTCAAAATATTACTCTTTAGAGTGTCTAGTCCTGGAATATAAATTCCTCAGTCAAGTATCTAGGTTCTTTCAAGAAATTATTTGTTGAATTTTCAAACCTATCACCTAGTGTCTACTGCTCAGGGCTTAGCACATAGTACTTGCTCACTTCCTTCAGTTGGTGGTGTTATTACAGCAAAAGCTGCTGAATTTCTCAGGGTTCCCAGTCATGGAGAAGGCAAGATAAGACAGTGACATACATCGAGAACTCAGTTCAGAGCTTTCTAGCTCAGTGATCCTTCTAATCTGCCAATACTGAGATCTCTAGTCACATAATTCCTGTGCCTTCACCCTTCACAATGTAAATACTGACTAAGACACTAAAGCAGAAAGCCTAAATGTTTGAACTAGAGCAGTTTTTTTTTCACTGTCTACCTTAGATCACTATGGAAACATAAGTAAAAGCAAACAAAACATGTTTTACTTTTACTCAAGTAGAACTATCAGGAAGAGAGAAAATAAACAAGGGTAGTGATATTCACCANGCCAACTCACTCTTGATTCTCCCAGCTTCAAAGTTCCCCAACTCAATGGATATAAATCTATCATTATCCTGACCAGCATGAAATTCAGCTAAGTTGATGAGGTCAAATATTTTTTATTAAAGCAAGAAACAAACAACTGATACTCTGTTCCATTTTAACAATGTAAATACAGGCTAAAGAAGAACATACAATGTAAATACAGGCTAAAGACTGTCTCTTATACACATCTAGATGTGTATAAGAGACAGATGATTTAGAACCTGGTAAGAAATAAGAGAATTCTTCTATTAACCCAGATTCTCAGGTCAAAACAGCACATCTATAACAATTTCATAAATACCTCCAAATTTTATTTTTGAGGGATACATTTTTTCATGAATCTAATTTGTCGAAATGTTATAAAATGTTAATGGTGTGCTTCATGTTAAAATGATGCAATAACTGCCCAGTAAAACTCAATAGTCAGAAAATCCACCTTGTATATTTGAAGTCTCTCTCTCTAGTAGCTACAACTTAATAGTGAATGTGTGTTTTCTCCTGTGGCTTGTTTATATGAATTTTCTGACCTGACTCTTCAAGGAACCCAAATCAAGTCAGAGACATTGACACTAAACTTAAATCCATCTCTAAACATTCCTTATGCCTTCATCTTCTATTTGTTTTGTAGCACAATATGATTCTTGATAGAAGGTTGGACATTAAAAACATGTACATTTTATTTTCACTTTCAAATATGTTGTTTTAAAAATTACTTAGGGCCAATCTGAATACTTTGTTTATAAATTTCTTTTCATGCTGCTTGTTTATTGCTCTATCTAGTTAAAGAAGAATCTGGCTTGCCGTTATATATGATGAAATTGAAAAATATAAATTAATATATACAAACAGAGCTAGGGAAAATGCATAGAATACTGAAGATTGAAATAAGAGGAAAATTTAAGTCAGATATGTAAAGCTTTTGTCCCATACAAGTTATTCAAGTAGTCTCAGAAGCTGACTCAGAACTTTCTGGAGTCAAAGAAAAAGAGAAACGTGATTTTAACCCACTCCAGTGTTCTTGCCTGGAGAATCTCAGGGACAGGGGAGCCTGGTGGGCTGCTGTCTATGGGGTCGCACAGAATCGGACATGACTGAAGTGACTTAGCAGCAAAGGAAAATAAACTATTTCTCAAGGAACGCAAAGAAGTTTGTGCCATTTCAGAGAGATAGTAGTTCACAGTAGCAATAAAATAATAATAATAATTACTATTATTCTTATGGGATATTATTATTTGCCAATCACTGTTTTACTTACATTCCAGGCATTGACTTAATTCATCCTCAAAATAACGTGGAAAGTAGTCTTGATTATTTTAATTTGACAGAACAGAAAACTGAAGACTAGTGTTAAGAGAGGCTTAGGAACTTAAGTTCCCACAGAGGTAAGCTGAATAATGAACAAGGTTCAGTTCAGTTCAATTCAATTCAGTTGCACAGTCATGTCCGACTCTGCAACCCCATGAACCGCAGCACGCCAGGCTTCCCTGTCCATCGCCAACTCCTGGAGTTTATCAAACTCATGTCTATGGAGTTGGTGATGCCATCCAACCGTCTCATCCTCTGTCATCGCCTTCTCCTCCTACCCTCAATCTTTTCCAGCATTAGGGTCTTTTCAAATGAGTCAGCTCTTCACATCAGGTGGCCAAAGGATTGGAGCTTCAGCTTCAACATCAATCCTTCCAATGAACACCCAGGACTGATCTCCTTTAGGATTGGACTGGTTGGATCTCCTTACAGTCCAAGGGACTCTCAAGAATCTTCTCCAACACCATAGTTCAAAAGCACCAATTCTTGGGTACTCAGCTTTCTTTATAGTCCAAATCTCACATCCAGACATGACTACTAGAAAAACCATAGCTTTGATGAGATGGAACTTTGTTGACAAAGTAATGTCTCTGGTTTTTAATATGCTTCTAGGTTGGTCATAGCTTTCCTTCCAAGGAGTAAGCTTGGCTTACTTTAATTACTTACTTTAATTTCATGGCTGCAATCACTGTCTGCAGTGATTTTGGAGCCCCCCATAATAAAGCCAGCCACTGTTTCCCCATCTATTTGCCATGAAGTGATAGGACCAGATGCCATGATCTTAGTTTTCTGAATGCTGAGCCTTAAGCCAACTTTTCACTCTCCTCTTTCACTTTCAGAAAGAGACTCTTTACTTCTTCTTGAATTTAGGCCAGATGGGTGGTGTCATCTGCATATCTGAGGTTATTGATACTTCTCCTGGCAATCTTGATTCCAGCTTGTGCTTCATACAGCCGAGAATTTCTCATGATGTACTCTACATTAAGTTAAACAAGCAGGGTGACGATACTCAGCAACCTTGATGTACTCCTTTTTCTATTTGGAGCCAGTCTGTTGTTCCATGTCCAGATCTAACTGTTGCTTCCTGACCTGTATATGGGTTTCTTAAGAGGCAGGTCAGGTGGTCTGGTATTCCAATCTCTTTCAGAATTTTCCAGTTTATTGTGATCCACACAGTCAAAGGCTTTGGCATAGTCAATAAAGGAGAAATAGATGTTTTCCTGGAAATCTCTTGCTTTTTCTCTGATCCAGCGGATATGGGCGATTTGATCTCTGGTTCCTCTGCCTTTTCTAAAACCAGCTTGATTAACTGGAAGTTCATGGTTCCCGTATTGCTGAAGCCTGGCTTGGAGAATTTTGAGCATTATTAGCATGTGAGATGAGTGCAATTGTGTGGTAGTTTGAGCATTCTTTGGCATTGCCTTTCTTTGGGATTGGAATGAAAACTGACATTTTCCAGTCCTGTGGCCACTGCTGAGTTTTCCAAATTTGCTGGCATATTGAGTGCAGCACTTTCACACCATCATCTTTCAGGATTTGAAACAGCTCAACTGGAATTTCATCACTTCCACTAACTTTGTTTGTNGACATTTTCCAGTCCTGTGGCCACTGCTGAGTTTTCCAAATTTGCTGGCATATTGAGTGCAGCACTTTCACACCATCATCTTTCAGGATTTGAAACAGCTCAACTGGAATTTCATCACTTCCACTAACTTTGTTTGTAGTGATGCTTCCTAAGGCCCACTTGACTTCACATTCCAGAATGTCTGGCTCTAGGTGAGTAATCACATAATTATGATTATCAAGGTCATGAAGATCTTTTTTGTACAGTTCTTTTGGGTATTCTTGCCACCTCTTCTTAATATCTTCTGCTTCTGTTAGGTCCATACAATTTCTGTCCTTTATTGAGCCCATCTTTGTGTGAAATGTTCTCTTGATATCTCTAATTTTCTTGAAGAGATCTCTAGTTTTTCCCACTCTATTATTTTCCTCTATTTCTTTGCATTGATCATGGAGGAAGGCTTCCTTATCTGTCCTTGCTCTTCTTCGGACTCTGCATTCAAATGGGTATAGCTTTTCTTTTCTCCTTTGTTTTTCACTTCTCTTCTTTCCCCAGCTCTTTGTAAGGCCTCCTCAGACAACCATTTGCCTTTGCCTTTTTGCATTTCTTTTTCTTGGGGATGGTCTTGATCCCTGTCTCCTTTATAATGTCATGAACCTCTGTCCATAGTTCATCAGGCACTCTGTCTATCAGATCTAGTCCCTTACATCAATTTCTCACTTCCACTGAATAATCATAAGGGACTTCAAAATTTAGGTCATACCTGAATGGCCTAGTGATTTTCCCCTCCTTCTTCAATTTCAGTCTGAATTTGGCAATAAGGAGTTCATTATGTGAGCCACAGTCAGCTCCTAGTCTTGTTTTTGCTGATTGTGTAGAGATGAGTGCAATTGTGTGGTAGTTTGAGCATTCTTTGGCATTGCCTTTCCATTTTTGGCTGCAGAGAATATAATCAATCTGATTTCGGTGTTGGCCATCAGGTGATGTCCATGTGTAGAGTCTTCTCTTGTGTTCCTGGAAGAGGGTGTTTGCTATGACCAGTGCGTTCTCTTGGCAGAAGTCTATTAGCCTTTGCCCTGCTTCATTCTGTACTTCAAGGCCAAAATTGCCTGTTACTCCAGGTGTTTCTTGACTTCTTACTTTTGCATTCCAGTCCCCTATAATGAAAAGGACATCTTTTTTGGGTGTTAGTTCAAAAGGTCTTGTAGGTCTTCATAGAACCATTCCACTTCAGCTTCTTCAGTGCTACTGTCAGGGAATAGACTTGGGATTATCGTGATATTGAATGGTTTGTCTTGGAAATGAACAGATATCATTCTGTCATTTTTGAGATTGCATCCAAGTATTGCATTTCAGACTCTTTTGTTGACTGTGATGGCTACTCCATTTCTTCTAAGGGATTCCTGCCCACAGTATTAGATATAATGGACATCTGAGTTAAACTCAACAAGGGAGTCAGTTCTAAAGATGTTACACAGCATCTCTTATTACTTACATCTGAAAGAAATACTTGAGGTCTTATGTAAAGGACTGAGGTATGTACTAAAATGTATCTCTAGCAACAGTTACGTAAGGCAAGTATAATGAGGGTTTCTTAAAGCATCTCTCTAGTCAGCAGACAACTCAGCAACTAAATTCAGAGATCATGAAGAGACTCAAGCAAAAAGTCTTGAATAAACTCTTCAAACTATTATTCCCTGAAATATGTGATTTCACTGCTGCTGCTAAGTTGCTTCAGTCGTGTCCGACTCTGTGCGACCCCACAGATGGCAGCCCATTGGGCTCCGTCATCCCTGGGATTCTCCAGGCAAGAACACTGGAGTAGGTTGCCATTTCCTTCTCCAGTGCATGAAAGGGAAAAGGGAAAGTGAAGTCGCTCAGTCTTGTCTGACTCTATGCAACCCCATGGACTGCAGCCTACCAGACTCCTCTGTCCATGGGAGTTTCCAGGCAAGAGTACTGGAGTGGGATGCCACTGGCTTCTCTGGTGATTTCACTAGTAATCTTAATACAGTTAATGAACTATATTTGGACCAGGTCAGCTATGAAAATGGCCCAAGTGGTATTTTTAGGTGCATAAAATATTCCATGCATTTTGCTAAATGTCAAATATGGTACTGTCTTTCTACACACTAATTCAGAATCCCTTTTTTTTTTTTTTATTTTCTACCTTTTTATTCACCCCTCCTAAAAGCACCACAGGCCAACTCACTCTTGATTCTCCCAGCTTCAAAGTTCCCCAACTCAATGGATATAAATCTATCATTATCCTGACCAGCATGAAATTCAGCTAAGTTGATGAGGTCAAATATTTTTTATTAAAGCAAGAAACAAACAACTGATACTCTGTTCCATTTTAACAATGTAAATACAGGCTAAAGAAGAACATACAATGTAAATACAGGCTAAAGAAGAACATACTGTATAATACAGTGTGCGTGTTTTATTACTACTAAACTGATATATAGTAATAACTTAGGATTTATATTTCAAACTATGTTTTTCAGTGTTTGTGGTGAAGGGAAAAGTATACCATTTCTTTAGGAGCTGCAGCCACACATGGGATATGTCTTAAATCTCAAATATATGAGTTTTATATTTCTTAGGTGAGAGTACGCATTCCTTCTTTCAGTTTATTGGTTAACCTTATGGCACACTCCTGTCCTTTATGCCTGCCATTAGTGCAAGGTGGCGTGATGAAAGGTTATCAAAGGATGCTTCAGTAGAACCAATTACTTCCCCTTCTGGTCTTCTCGCCTACTGATCATCTTATCTGATATTGATCATATTGTACCTAGTGAAACTGAATACTGCAGCCCAAGTCTGTCACTTACTGTACTTACTGAGGAGCAGACTCTATGTCATTCTCACCTCTTTTCCTCCATGGTGATGGGCACAATACTCGGACCATAATAGGTGTTCAGGAAATGTTAGTCACACTGGATTAAAAGTCAAACACTCACAATTATTTCTAAACTACAAGAAAACGATGACCAACGTCGGAAGAAAAACTTTTGTGGATACAATAATATTTCTAAGCACTGATTACCAGGTGTCTTTCTACTCCTTTCCTAAAAATCAGAAGAGGTCAATTCCCACTAAATGGGTTGCATCATGTTCAATCAAAGCAGCTACTGAATTAAGCAATGATGCTCAGCGGGAAGATTTTAAGTGGATTTGCAAAAATGATAAAAATCCCAGAGACAGAACTGCTAAATTCAGCAACTTACTATATTAAGAGAAGAATGAACTTGAACAGAGAGTACATGATGGCTGAAGGCATATGTTTAAACAGCCGTAATGTTTTGCTGAGTACTCCCATTCACAGTTTAATTGAAGCATCAAGATAAAAACTCTGCTTACACCTGAGTGCTTAAGGTAAAACACTAAAATGGCTAACATATGTTCAAGATGATTGAGACATTCATCTTCTTGGGCATACATCTCTCTCTGGCAAAGAAATACAATATGGAATCCAGGGCACTGGATTGAACTACAAAGGCAAAGGTCAAAAACAAATTCCAGATGGTACTGATACAGGTAAATGGTAAGTACTTTTTAAACCAACTACCTTCCTGAAAACCATATCCTTCTTTCCTTCACAATCCATTCCCAGAAATAATGATTGTATTATTAGGTGGGTCTACACAGGCTGGGCTGAAAGAAAAA
Source organism: Neotragus pygmaeus (assembly GCA_006410875.1). Taxonomy (NCBI): domain Eukaryota; kingdom Metazoa; phylum Chordata; class Mammalia; order Artiodactyla; family Bovidae; genus Neotragus; species Neotragus pygmaeus. The sequence goes on along the minus strand of SJYV01010826.1, from coordinate 491,057 downwards.
AGAAAAAAGCTATAAATTGTGGTTTTATTTTTTTGTTTTTAATTAGAGGTAATTCGTTTACAATATTGTGTTGGTCTCTGCTGTATGACACGAATTAGCCATAAGTACACATGTGCGTATGTACATGTGTGTGTATATATATGCCCTCCTTCTTCAGCTTTGCTCCCACATCACCCCTCACTCAACCCCTCCTGGTCATCACAATCAGCATGGGCTCTATACAACAGCTTCTTACTAACTATCTGTATTATATGTGGGCTTCCCAGATGGTGCAGTGATAAAGAATCTGCCTGCCAATGCAGGAGACATAAGAAACATGGATTCAATCCCTAGGCCAGGAAGATCCCAGGGCATAGCAACCCACTACACTGTTCTCGATGGGAGAATCCCATGGACAGAGGAGATTGGCAGGCTACAGTCCATAGGACTGCAAAGAATCGGACACGACTGCCGTGATTTAATATACACACATAACATGCTCTGGGTTCATGTACCTCACTATAACTGACTCAAATTCATTCCTTTTCATGGCTGAGTAATATCCTATTTATATTACATTTACATAATATATACATATTCCCTTGTATATATGTACCATTTCTTTATCCATTCATCTGTCAGTGGACATCTAGGTTGCTTCCATGTCTTGGCAATTGTAAATAGCCCTGCAATGAACACTGGGGTACATGTGTCTTTTTCAATTATGGTTTTCTCAGGATATATGCCCATCAGTGGATTTGCTGAGAATGTAGAGAAAAGGGAACCCTCTTAGACTGTTGGTGCAAACATAAATTTATACAGATACTATGGAGAACAGTGTGGAGATTCCTTTAAAAAACTAAGAACAGATTTTGGTTTTAATGAGTGAGCCTTATTCATAAATTTCTAAAGAGTCAGGAAAGAAAAAGCCAAAAATCTGATGTGAAAACAATATTAATCATTAGATGGCAATGATAAGATCCGTTACTTGACTGCAAGAAGCCGGCAAACTCTAGTCATGGAGGTAACAATAGTGTAGGATCTATCAGAAATGGCCTACAGGGAGCCCTTGGTGATATATCATTCATAAAAAGGACTGGAGCATCCAAGGATGTTGACAGCCAAGGATTTGGGAATCTGGAATCAAGTCCTTACTGATACAGAGGAACTCCTCTACTGTTCACTGAGAAAGAAACTACGCATTAGGAGTAACGGCACAGAAGTAAGCAGGACAACAGGAACTACAGAAGACAGAGAGTAGCGAGGAGACTGCTAATTTGTGTAAAAGGTGTGTTGTGGAAAATGAGGAAAATGGTATATATGAGTAACATATAACCTTAAGGTTAAGCACAGGAATTGAAATGTAGTTTAAGAAAATTCATTTAAGGTGATGAAGATTTTAGGCAGAGGCATGAGAGCAAGGAAGTGATTTTTTTAAAAGAGACGATTAGCCAGCTACGTGAATTGAAGGCAAGTCAATTTTGTGATCTCAGAAGATGGTGTTCAAACATTGGTTTTTGTGCAGGTACTTGCTGTAGTTTCTACTAAACCACATACTGATCAAAAATAGCGAATATATGAAACAATTTTCTAATCTGACAACACAATGCTTTTCATTGTTCAGATCAAACTCTATATGGACAATTATAGAAGAGAGGTAGAGAAAGAGGGAAGCAGGGGGGAAAAGGCACATAATTATAATTTAAGTGTGACAGGATGAAGCTTGGCCAATGTGTGGCAATGCAAATACAACTGCAATGGTGTGTGCCAAATTGCTGCCTTTTCATGTATGTTCAATTATCTACACATTACAGCTGTACATGCAAGTGTAGTTTACATAAACCCCAGCAGGAAAAATCCTAACAGCCTAAAATTGTTTAATCCAATTCACTCACACTATTGATGATGAAACTGATAGCCAAAGATCCATGATTACAGAAATTCATAAGGAAAGTCCAGACAATTATCAGAGCAATGAAACATCATTGTAAATATTTGAGTTCCTCTGTGCCTCAGTTTCTTCACCTGTAAAATGGGAGGAATATCAGATTGACTACTGAACACATCATTATGATGTAACTATTAGACACATTAGTATGACTGACCTTAAATAGTAATTTTTTATAGTTTTTACTAAAGATAAAGAAAATGAATTTCTACATTTTTTTTGCCTTCTTTTAAATTATATTTCCTGAACTATTTCCTGAGTCACAGTATGAAACAGATTTTAAACATGAGGTTTTTTTTTTTAATTTTTTTTAGAATTTATTTTACTTTACAATACTCTATTGGCTTTGCCATACATCGACATGAATCCACCACAGGTGTATACGAGCTCCCAATCCTGAATCTTCCTCCCACCTCCCACCCACAACGTCTCTCTGGATCATCCCCGTGCACCAGCCCCACGCGTCCTGCATCCTGCATCAAACATAGACTGGCGCCTCGTTTCTTACATGATAGTATACATGCTTCAATGCCATTCTCCCAAATCCTCCCACCCTCTCCCTCTCCCCTGTCTCTTATACACATCTAGATGTGTATAAGAGACAGTCTTTGTCTTTATTTTTTGTGGAAGAACTTGGAATGTATTGGTTTTAATTCTTCTTTAATAGTTCTGTGGTTTTAATCAGTGAAGTAATCTGGTCTTAGACTTTGTGAGATGTTTTTGATTACTAATCTCTACTCATTACAGATATAATCACATTTTCTGTATCTTTTTTCCAAGTTGCTGCTGCTAAGTCGCTTCAGTTGTATTCGATTCTGTGTGACCCCATAGACGGCAGCCTACTAGGTTCCCCCATCCCTGGGATTCTCCAGGCAAGAACACTGGAGAGGGTTGCCATTTCCTTCTCCAATGCATGAAAGTGAAGAGTGAAAGTGAAGTCACTCAGTCATGTCCAACTCTTCGCAACCCCACGGACTGCAGCCCACCAGGCTCCTCCATCCATGGGAATTTCCAGGCAAGAGTACTGGAGTGGGGTGCCATCACCTTCTCCGATCTTTTTTCCAAGTAGAGAATACCAGTATAGAGATAGAAATTATTAATATGTGTGTATGTGTGTATGAAGTGTGTGCTTAGTTGCTCAGTCATGTCCAACTCTTTTGCAAGCCCATGGACTGTAGGCTGCCAGGCTCCTCTGTCCATGGGGTAATCCAGGGGTAATCCAGGCAAGAATACTGGAATGGGTAGTCATTCCCTTCTCCAGGGGATCTTCCTGACCCAGGGATTAAACCCAGGCCTCTTGCATTCCAGGCAGATTATTTACCATCTGAGCCACAGGGCAGACTCACATATGTGAGATATATATATATATATATATATATACATATATATATATATATAAAATATATAAACAACTTATTTTTGACATCAAAAACACACTAAAATGAAAACTTCACTAAAAGGACTCAATAAAAGATTTGAGTAGGCAGAAGAATCAGTGAACTTGAAGATAGGTCAGTTGAGATTATCTAGTCTGAAGAATAGTAAATAAAAAGAATAAAAATTAACATAATCCTAGAAAACTGAAAAATATCACCAAGCATATTAACATTTGCCTAGACAAAGTCCCAGCNTAAAAGATTTGAGTAGGCAGAAGAATCAGTGAACTTGAAGATAGGTCAGTTGAGATTATCTAGTCTGAAGAATAGTAAATAAAAAGAATAAAAATTAACATAATCCTAGAAAACTGAAAAATATCACCAAGCATATTAACATTTGCCTAGACAAAGTCCCAGCAGGAGAGGAGAGAAAGAAAGAGGCGGAGAGAATATTTGAAGAACTAATGATAGAAATCTACCCATATCTAATGAAAACCATTAATCTATATATCTCAAAGCTCAACAAGCTCTAAGAAGGATAAAATAAAGGACAATCACATCTCAGTACATCACATTTTTTTGAAAGAGAAAAACAAATAGGGATTCTTTAAGGCAACAAGAGAGATACAACTCCTCACAGACAAGGTATCCTCAGTATGATTTACATCTGATTTCTATCAGAAACCATGAAAGTGAGAAAGCTGAGGGATGAGATATTCAAAACACTAAAACCAAAAGAAGGCCAGTGAAGAATCCTATATCCAGTGAAACTATCCTTCAAAACAAGGCATCATTCCAATACTTTCCTTTTGTCCCTTAAACACGGTTTCTTTTTTATCTTTTAACGTATTTAAAATAGACGATTTGAAGTCTTGCTTTAATCAGTCCAATATCTGAGCTTCCTAAGGAACCTTTTCTATTGACTGCTTTTTTTTCATGTTCTAGGCCAAATTTCTTATCCTTTACATGTTTCATAAGTTCTTGTTGATAACTGACATTAAAAAAAATAATGTAATGTGTGTGTATGTGTGTTAGCGGCTCAGTCTCATGTCTGACTCTTTGCAACCCCATGGACTGTAGCCTTCCAGGTTCCCTTGTCCATGAAATTCTTCAGGCAAGAATACTGGAGTGGGTTGTCATTTCCTTCTCCAAATATAATGTGGGAACTATGGAATTAGAATCTCCCCTTTCCCAGGGCTTGTTACTATTGCTGTTTGTTCCTTGGTGACTTTTCTTACTGAATCCTATAAAGTCTGTATTTTTTGTCATCTTTGGCCACTGAAATCTCTGCTCACTTAGATTAGTTGTCAGCTTATAATTGGGCAGATACTTTCTCCAATGCCTAGAACCAATAAGTCTCCTTATCTTTGACAAAGGGCTCTGTGTATCTTTTGTTGTTGTTGTTGTTGGGCCATAATCTCTTCCAGATTTTATTTTATTTTTTATTTATTTATTTTTTAATTTTTACTTTATTCTACTTTACAATACTATATTGGTTTTGCCATACATCGACATGAATCCACCACAGGTGTACACAAGCTCCCAATCCCGAATCCCCCTCCCACCTCCCACCCCACAACGTCTCTCTGGATCATCCCCGTACACCAGCCCCAAGCATCCTGCATCCTGTATCAAACATAGACTGGTGATTCGTTTCTTACATAATAGTATATATGCTTCAATGCCATTCTCCCAGATCATCCCGCCCTCTCCTACTCCCTCTGAGGCCAAAAGTCCATTGTCTATGTCTGTGTCCTTTTGTTGTCTCACATACAGGGTCATCATTACTATCTTTCTAAATTCCATATATATGTGTCAGTATGCTGTATTGGTGTTTTTCTTTCTGGCTTACTTCACTCTGTATAATAGGCTCCAGTTTCATCCATCTCATTAGAACTGATTCAAATTTATTCTTTTTAATGGCAGAGTAATACTCCATTGTGTATATATGCCACAGCTTTTATTTTTTAAACTTTATTTTACTTTACAATACTCTATTGGCTTCGCCATACATCGACATGAATCCCCCACAGGTGTACACGAGCTCCCAATAAGGTGTACAGGAGCTCCCAATCCTGAACCCCCCTCCCACCTCCCACCCCACAACGTCTCTCTGGATCATCCCCGTGCCCCAGCCCCAAGCATCCTGTATGTTACATAAGATTTGGACTCAAACTCTACTTAACAATTTAACTGTGCTCTAGCCAATTTACTTAACTGCTGTAAACTATACTTTTTCATCAATAGAGGGGTGAATAATACCAACTCATGGTGATACTGGGAGGAATGTATCATGCCCTATGCAAACCCCAAGGACTCATAGACTGTAGCCCGCCAGGCTCCTCTGTCCATGGAATTTTCTGGGCAAGAATACTGGAGTGGGTTCCATTTCTTCCTCCAGGGGATATTTCTGACCCAGGGATCAAACCCACATCTCCAGCACTGGCAGGTGGGTTCTGTATCACTGAGTCACCTGAGAAGCCCACTTGGCTCCCTCCCCACTCGCAAAAGATTAAACTTATGGAAAGTAGGTGATATCTAACTTGCCTGACACATCCTGAAAACAAGCTATACTAAAGTGATCCTATCCATGAAATGTGGTGTATCTTAAATATGGTTATCCAGAAAAGCCTTCTCACACTCAACAAACTCACAAACTCGATACACATAATACTTCAAACTAGGGGGAGACCAAGCAATCTTCCAGAGGCTATCTTCTAGCTAGTCACACAAAAGTTGCAACTGCAGATGGAATCCTTTTGTCTGTGTCAAGAGGTCAGACCAGTATTAGCGAATCTCAGAAGAGACACCTAGAATGTGTGTGGACAAAGGTGAGATGGAAATGGTGCGGTTGAGCGAGAGTTTCAGGTGGTCTGTTTGCAATGTTTCACACACACAGACACCTAATTGCATAGCATGTCTTCTACATGGAATATTTTATGACTTCATCACCTGAAAGTAAAAGTCACTCAGTCATGTCCAACTCTTTGAGACTGCATGGCCTATACAGTCCATGGGATTCTCCAGGCCAGAATACCAGACTGGGTAGCTGTTCTCTTCTCCAGGGGATCTTCCCAACCCAGGGATCAAACCCAGGTCTCCCACTTGGTAGGCAGATTCTTTACCAGCTGAGCCACCAGGGAAGCCCACATCACCTGAGGCCACTTCAGGTGATGGAAACTGCACCATTTCCTTCTCACGTTTGTCCACACATATCCTAGATGTCTCTTGCTTCTGATTATGCAAGTGGGTATCTGTGTGTGTATGAAGCTTATTACAAATAGATGACCAGTTTTTCACATCTCCTTTGAAATGTGATTTTACTGCCCCTCCCATCAACAGATAGGCTGTCTTTATCCTTCCTTTGAATCTAGGCTGGCCTTGTGACTAGATATGTCAACTAAAATGTAGAAATGACAATGGGTCTGTTCTGAACCTATATCTCACCAAGTCTTGTGTGCTTTCTTAGAGTCCTCTTCACCATGCGACATGGGGCTCCATTTCTCCTTTTGCCCCATCAGTCAGATAATCAATAGCCAAACCTATGAGTGAAGCCCCTCTAAATGGCTGTCAAAAGAAGTTAGAAGGAGAGGTGAGCGAAGCAACATTAGCCAAGACTGGTCCATAACACGGGAACAATCCAGCAAACCTGCAGATTCTTTCACTACTATAATGCTTATTATTTGGAGATAGATTTGGGGTAGTAGACTACACATCATAGCTAGATACATGGTGTGAGGTTTACAGCATGACCTGGGAAGAAATAAATGTTCTAGCTAATTTCATGTTAAACTGAAATCTCTTAATCCTCATTACTTCCTTGACACTTGTCCTGTGGAAACAAAGAGGATTTAAGCTTTCACCTCTGAACTCTTTAAAAGCAAGATGATTATTTTATCCATTTTTGAATGTTCAGCTCCTGTTTCCAGTGGGGTGCAGGGGTTAAGAATATGGGCTTTGACATTAGATTTCCTAGGTCTGAAACCTGCCTAGGTGACCTTAGGCAAACTGTTTAACGTTTACAAGCCCAGTTTCATAATCTCTAATACTAGAATAATAATGTTATCGACTTAATAAAAATTAAATAATGCAACCATCATTATGACTGATGTTGATTCATAACTGATGTTATGAAGCATAACTATGTTCGTTATCATTAGATGCTAAAAAAAATGGTAAAAAAAAAAAACAAACTTTAAAATTGGTGAGCAGAGAACTCTGAGGTTATTATCATCTTTGTCCCTATAATTATAGAATTCAATATACATCCCTCAGGAAACTCAGTACTATTTGACTAATCATGCCAAGAATGACTATTTGTTGGCATATGGGGAAAACAGTGATATATTTTCCTGATATCATTAAACGCATTTACCTCAGGATATTAAACACTAGAAAATTCAGCACTTTGAAAGACAGATGTAAAAACCTAGTGGATGTTGCAAGCCTGATATATTTGCAAATAAACTATAGCTGGTGGATCAGGTGAGGGCCAAGATCCTCCCTTCTCCTCAACCCAGTTTCTGCCTCAGTTATTCTCCAAAACAATGCCATTCTGAACACATAAAATGATGGATTATGCATCATCTGAATGGGGGCAAAAATTCTATTGAAACCAGGTTCTGATTTTTTTCTGAAAAAGTGATTTCCAGACACTCCACACGTATTTCCCAGAACTTCTGGATTGTATTTACAATCAATAGATTGGATTATGAAATAGTTTTGCACCAATTTCTATGACACTGTGTAGCCATTTACAAAAAGTAAAACTTGGTACTGACCAGTGTTAGGAGTATAAGCTTCACATGTCTTATCTGTCAGGAAAAAAGTGAAAGACTGTTGGGCGGTCTATGGAATGCTAGTGTATTTAATAAGTACTAAATTGAGCCCTCTTTTAGGATTGCCAAGAATAGTTACATATACTTTAAATTGTGGCAGGCTTGCAAAGACTTTTGACAGTGAAGTCACTCAGTCATGTCTGACTCTTTGCGAGCCCCTCCATGGGCTGTAGCCCACCAGGCTCCTCTGTCCATGGGATTTTCCAGGCAATAGTCCTGGAGTGGATTGTCATTTCCTTCTCCAGGGTATCTTCCCAACACAGGGATCAAACCCGGGTCCCCTGCATTGTAGAAAGACCCTTTACCATCTGAGCCACCAGGGAAGTCCTTAAGGAAAATTATTACTATTATATCAAAAAAGATCTGAATAATCTAAAATAATCTGAAATATTGGACCAAAATTATATGTTGTCAATTCCATAAGTCATATTTTTATTATTTTTAATTTTAAGCTAATGTTACACTTATCCAAAGGTTGCAAAATAATAGAGTTCCCCTATACCCTTTACTCAGCTTCTCTCAGGTAATTCAGTTAACTAGTTTTTTATTAATAACTTATTTTGGTTCCATGATCCTATCCAGGATCCAGTATTGTATTTAGTTTGTTTTTCTCCCTAGCTTCCTTCAACCTATGATAGTACTTTGGCCTTATTTTGTCTTAAGTGATCTTGACAATTTTGAAGAGTGTTGGCCAGTTATTTTGTAGACTGTCCCTCTGTCTGTATTTGCCTGATGTTTTCCCACAGTTAGATCCTGCTAGTTCACCATATCAAGGGGTTCATGATGTTGCTATGTCTTACAAAAGTTGACGTGAACATTATTCACTTGATTAACATGGTATCTGTGGAGTTTCTGCACCATCAAGACTTTGCCCTCTGTAATTAAAAAATATCTTTCAGAGAAACACTAGGAAAGTAGGCAAATTTCTTGTTTCTCCTTAAACTTTTTCCCACTAAAATTATCAGTCATGAGTGTACCTTATCTGCAACAATTATTGCTGATCTGTGCATTTTTAGAAACATTTTAACATATCTGTAATCAGGATGCATCTTAAAATGGATGGGCCCTCACCATTGCTATCAGGAAGCCAGTGGCCACAGGTTGCTGTCAGCGCCTGGGTATGACCAATGTGTTTCTTATTTCTACTTTCATAACTGGACAAAGGCTACCACTGTACAATTTAAATGAAAAACCATTTATAAGTTAACTGAGGCAGGACTATGAACCCTGGTGAAATTCTTCCATTCTCATTGTCTGGTAAGAAGAAGGGACCAACAATAAAACACAGAAAATCTAGCAGATAAGAGATTTCATGTATGTCGCCTAGCAATGACCATGAGAGCAACAAGTGAAATAACATGATTTTAAAAAATAATTTTTAAATTTACATCTGTGACACAGTCAAAATGAAATTTTAAAAGGTCAAAAAAGTCAGACCTAAACTTTCTCGAATATTGAGAATGTCTTAACAAATGTCCTTTATTTATCCCTTTTTAAAATACTGACATCAAAGTTATACTTTTACAGATTGCATAAACTCCCCTAAAATATTGCTAATTGATAAGCCACTGCACCATTGTTTGGTAGCGCATATGCTTTCTTCAACATCTTTGAGGAAAATATTTTAAATATTTTAATCACTGACCTTTATTTCAATTATGTAGCAAAGTGCTGAACTGAAGGTGATCCATATTTTAAGTGGGGATTAGGATTTCATTTGGCCAAAACTCAGGTGTTTTTGTGCCTGGAATAGTTTCCTGTCCACTAACATTAGCAGTCAAAGTTACACACCTGTGTTCACTGTCTAGTCTTCTACAGGGCAAGTGGGATACTTGGGTTAGGTGATGCATATTCCTCACAATTTTAAACACTTCCAAATTAAAAAAAATTACATGTGGTCCATTAATATGCATCATACAGGAAGAAGCATAATATAGTAGGCATATGCAGTAGTTCACTGATTGCAACCAGTATACATTCTGAATTGAAGCCAAAGGAAAATCAATGTCTATTTGTAAAGTTATCTGCCAAATGCAGAACAATAGTTTTCAGTCTGACTTTTCTGGTATAATTAGAAGTTCATCCAATGTTCATCCAACGTTTCTAACACAGTTACCTCATCCGTAAAACAAGGCAACTGGAAACAGCAAGACGTAGAATGTAGAGAACTACATTCTAAAATGAAGTGAGATAAAATAAAACTGTTAGTGCTAAAGGTAATTATTTAATTACCTTTACCTTAATTATTTAATAATTACCTTTAGCACTAACAGTTTTATCTCACTTCATTTTAGAATGTAGAGAACTACATTCTACATCTTGCTGTAACCAACCTAGACAGTACATTCAAAAGCAGAGACATTACTTTCCCGACTAAGGTCCGTCTAGTCAAGGCTATGGTTTTTCCTGTGGTCATGTATGGATGTGAGAGTTGGACTGTGATGAAGGCTGAGCACCAAAGAATTGATGCTTTTGAACTGCGGTGTTGGAGAAGACTCTTGAGAGTCCCTTGGACTGCAAGGAGATCCAACCAGTCCATTCTGAAGGAGATCAACCCTGGGATTTCTTTGGAAGGAATGATGCTAAAGCTGAAACTCCAGTACTTTGGCCACCTCATGCAAAGAGTTGACTCATTGGAAAAGACTCTGATGCTGGGAGGGATTGGGGGCAGGAGGAGAAGGGGACGACCGAGGATGAGATGTCTGGATGGCTTCACAGACGATGAACGTGAGTCTGAGTGAACTCCGGGAGTTGGTGATCGACAGGGAGACCTGGCGTGCTGTGATTCATGGGGTTGCGAAGAGTTGGACACGACTGAGCAACTGAACTGAACTGATCCCCATCCCCACCCAGGGGACATTCGGTCATTTGGTGGTCCCAAGTGGGTGGCCTGCCACTAGCACCTGTCGGGAAAGAGGCCAGAGATGCTGCCAAAGATCCTGTAGTGCACAAGACAACCCCCAACACCGAGAACGATCTCACCCATGCCAACTGTGCTGAAATCTAGAAGCCCTGCTCTACAGAGAGGGCAAAGAAAAGCAGAAGAAGCAGAGTTGGGAGTCTGTTGGGTCTGGGCTCTTCCTTGGGCATATACTTAGCTTCAGTTCCTTGTTGCAAAATGAAAAGTCCTTCCTCCTTTGGTTGTGGGTGAATTAGGTGAGATGAAGAGGCCAAATTCAGAGATTGCTGTCTTCCCCTCACTCTAAGGTAAACCACCTTGATGGTCAGGGAAACCACCGAAATGAGTCCTCAACTTTGTGCATTGCCATCTCC
>SJYV01010826.1:465091-479302 GCA_006410875.1 Neotragus pygmaeus | reverse complement strand
GGTGTTGGAGAAGACTCTTGAGAGTCCCTTGGACTGCAAGGAGATCCAACCAGTCCATTCTGAAGGAGATCAACCCTGGGATTTCTTTGGAAGGAATGATGCTAAAGCTGAAACTCCAGTACTTTGGCCACCTCATGCAAAGAGTTGACTCATTGGAAAAGACTCTGATGCTGGGAGGGATTGGGGGCAGGAGGAGAAGGGGACGACCGAGGATGAGATGTCTGGATGGCTTCACAGACGATGAACGTGAGTCTGAGTGAACTCCGGGAGTTGGTGATGGACAGGGAGACCTGGCGTGCTGTGATTCATGGGGTTGCGAAGAGTTGGACACGACTGAGCGACTGAACTGAACTGAACTGAACTTCTTACTAGAGTCATTGTCCATAATAAAGTCTGAAAGTCATGAGATTATACCATATCTAAGAATGATTTTAGCCTTACATCCTGTGGTATAAGCCAACTTGTGGCAAATGAGTACTTGAACCACCTCATTTAGAAACAGATGCTGAAAGGCACTGACTGATGTAGTAGCCATTTTTTGCCACATGTGACTATGTACATTAAATCAATTACAATTAAAATGAAATTAAATATTAAGTTCCTTAGTTACACCAGATATCTTTCCAATGCTTTATAACCATATGTGGATAGTGGCCACTATACTGGAGAGTGCATATATAGAACATTTGCATCATTTTAAAAAGTTCTATTAGGGAGCCCTCCCCTAGAACCATTCCATCCATTTACCTAATTATGCTAGTCTGTTAAACCTAGCATAATTAACCCAATCTTGCGACTATTAAAATAGATTTCATTAAATTTGTATCATCTAGATGAGGAGAAAACTCTAACTTAATTCATCACTTAGTGCTTTATTCACACACTGTTCATTTCACCATTTCAGACTATTTCCTTTCTTGCCATTAATTTGCCATAGTATCTTATCCTTCCATTGGATTGTCTTCTAGCTTTTATTTAAAATTGCATTCTCATGTGATTGAATAACACTCCCATGCTTTATTTTGCTTTCATCCATTTTCAAATTTAACATGAGGTCATGCATCCCCCTGGAACTTTTAATTTTTCATTCCTTGTTATTCCTACCTGGTGCATGTGAAACAGAGAAGTAAGGGGAAAAGTTTCCAGTTTGGGTTGCTTTGTAGAGGTGCGATTTCTCCTTCTACACAAACCTGCTTTAATCTAAGATCATTAGTTTGATGACTGGCATTTGACAAACAGATGGGGTTGAAATAATTTTTAACAGGTGTATGCATCATTTTTTATGACATTGTTGTTCAGAAGAATCGCTAAAACCTAAGTCAAGACATACAGATTTTAATTTGTGTAAGTTATGTATATTATTTTTCTTTATTTCCTTCTTCTGTTTTATGGCCATGCCATTTGGCTTGTGGGATTTTAGTTCCCCAGTGGTTGAACCTCAGCCCTCAGCAGTGATAGCTCAGACTCCTAACCACTGGACTACCAGGGAATTCCTGACATATGGATAATTTCTGTTGCTAATCTGCTTTTGTAACTTGGACTAAGTCTCTAAATTTGTTCTGTGATTTCTTCTTGCTTCATAAAATAAAAATAATTTCTAGGGTATTACCTCCCTTAGTGGAACTATTACAAGGGTAAACTGCCAGTATAAACAAATATTTGCTCACTGAGAAGTGTTAGAAAACAGAAACGTCACTACTGCAATATTTTTTGAGTTCATTGTATATGCCATATATTCACCATTTTGCTGTTTTAGAGACAATAGTATTCCTTCCATATTTGTTAAATAAGTCGATAGATGGGAGGATAGATGAACAGATGGATAAATTAATGCATATATTGATTCTAAATTGTTGACTTCAAAAAACGTTCTTAAATTAATAAATATACATAAATACATATAACAAATATATTTCATTGATTTAAATCCTATCTTATTCCAAAAGGGGCTTCCCTGATAGCTCAGTTTATAAAGAATCTGCCTGCAATGCAGAAGACCCTGGTTCGATTCCTGGGTCAGGAAGATCCACAGATAGGCTACCCACTCCAGTATTCTTGGGCTTCCCTTGTGGCTCAGTTGGTAAAGAGTCTGCCTGCCATATGAAGACCTAGCTTCAGTCCCTGGGTTGAGAAGATCCCCTGGAGAACAGAAAGGCTACCCACTCCAGTATTCTGGCCTGGAGAATTACATGCACTGTATAGTCCATGGGGTCACGAGGAGTTGGACACCACTGAGCGGATTTCACTTTCGCTTTTCACTTTATTCCAAAAGAGTATTCACTACAGTATGATATTCATATTACATGAATGGCATAAATATTAAGATGTATTTAACTACAGAAATTCCATATCTGAATACTCTAGGCTAGACCATGCTTTGTTACTAACACATTGTATGACCTTAGAAGTCGTTTGCATGTGAGTTTGCAAACAGAAGCTTAAAGACACCAACTGTAAATTAATCTCTGCCATGATTTTGTTAGCTTGTTCCTTTTGTGGACAGAGGGACTTCCTCATTCCATTAAAAAAAATAAATAAAAAGCTCATGACTAAGACTTTCACCACTTCTCTGATCAATATTCTTCTCTAAAATACAAATGCATGGATTAGTGGCTATTTTAAGATAGCCATTTGATCATTAGTCATTGAAACAGAACACTATCAAGCATTACTGAAATGAAGAAGCTCAAGAGGGACATCATCCTTCTACTAATATCCGGTCTCAGTTTATAATGGCCCTGTGGTAAGATCTTCACCCTCCAGCACTGCTGCCTGCAGCATCATTGATTTACTGACATGAGTTAATAAAGCTTCCTTAGATACTGTCCTAAAATATTTTAAAAAGTTAACGTGAGCTTCATTTTATTGTCCCTAGTTTAGAAAAGGCAAGCCAAAGTCAATTTGAAATAACACATATAAAGTGCTTGGAATCACAGATCTCAATAAAGGTTAACTACCATTACTATCTTCATTTTTGAGTGGAGAAATCATGTTTTCAAGTTCATTGCATTATGAAAGTCTCTTTAGATTATTAAATGGAATACATATTAAACATGAAGAAAAATACAGACAAGGTATAGTTTGACATATTTTTAAAATTCCTAAATCATCACATGTTAGAACTAGACAGGTTCCCAGAAGCCACGTAATCAACACCTCTGATTTAATGATGAGGAAATGGTGGTCCAGAGGATGATGGTCACAGAGGCTGTGGTCATTTTTCTTACTTAAGATAGACATGGTGGAACAGATGACTCAGCTCTTGATGTACCACTATCTTTTAATATTTAACAACATTCTTCCTCAATTGAAAATTCTGAAGGATATATCACTGTCCTACCAAGAAAAATTAATTTTTGCAATACACACTTGGTTGCATTTGTTTCATGAACTATAGCAGCATCTAAGGTGGTACCTTGGCAGGCAGAGATGTAAGAGCAGAGAGGGAAGAGTGTTTAAAGGAAAGGGTTTAGCAGGTATTAAAGCCTAGAGTCAAGACAACGCAAGGTATATTAGAGGAAGAAAAAACAATGCAGTATGTCTGATGTACAGATCGAAAAATGAGAAAGAGGGAAGTTAATAAATGAGACTGAACAAGGAGAAGGAGACAAACCATAAACGTTCTTGTAAGCTATAAAGAGCCATTACCAAATACCACCAGCATTTTAGTTCAGATTTGTCTCCTGAGGAAATGAAAACACAGAGGCAGGTAAGTTGTCATGGAAGTGGGAATGCATAAAAAAGGGGGGAAACATTGAAACGAGATGTTTCAGGAGAAACCTGAAGCAAAGAAATCATGGATGCTTTTGGTGAGACAATTTGGGAAGCCAAATTTGAAAGGGATGCGGTGTCACTGTATTAAACACTCTTTTGGAATAAATGTGAATGTGAAGTCGCTCAGTCATGTCCGACCCTTTGCGACCGCATGGACTGTAGCCTACCAGGCTCCTCCATCCATGGGATTCTCCAGGCAAGAATACTGGAGTGGGTTGCCATTTCCTTCCCAGGGGATCTTCCCGACCAAGGGATTGAACCCAGGTCTCCCGCATTGGAGGCAGCCGCTTTAACCTCTGAGCCACCAGGGAAGCCCCTTTTGGAATAAGACAGGATTTAAATCAACAGAATGGTGGGAGATATTTTACTTCTTTTAAAAGGTTAAGTGGTATTTGTTTTATACGGACTTCATGTAATTACTCCAGATTATGAAAGTGGAAAGATTCAGGGATCAAAAGAAAATTATAAGTATTAGTTTACAAATATTGACACTTTCCAAGGTAAAAAGCAGATATTAACCAGTTCAAAGCATTTGCACATTCAGCATTTTATATTACTCAGAGTGAAATGTATAACCTTAAAAATAGTGCATAAAATTTATAGCAGGAACTGAATGGGCTTTTCAGCCTTTTTCTTTTTGAGTCAAGACTCCTGTGAGATTTGGAACAGATTTAGTTCATGAAAGATCTAAAATAGTTTAGAAGTGTAAAACTAGCTGAGAATGTTAAGACTCAGAGAAACCAGAGAGGAAATACTAATGAAACATTATAGAAATGTAGACCTGGATTACCAGAGAGGTATTTGCCTTTATAATGACTTTTAGATGACATTAAAAAAAAAAGACTAGAAATTAGAAAAGTGAAAATCTGTAATACTACCCAGAAGAAAATACTGCATGTAGTATTTCTGAAATCAACAGAGAAGAACATGATAAGAGAAAGATCACTAGAGTAGGGAGTAAGACAATGAGCTTTGGCATCATTTCACTTCTCAGTGTTGTCATTCATTCGATCTGACAAAAAAGAGCATTTTTGGGGAAAGAAAGTTTATCTTGTTCTATATTACTACAGAAACTTTCACAGGGAGTCTTGACAGTCTGATTCTACCTGCAAATCCATCATTTTGTCATTAAAAAAAATCTATATTGCTTTTTCCCTATTTTAACTGCATATTCAATAGAGATTCATTTGAGCAGGATAAAACACCTTAATTTGTATATAGAATAGAATACATGAATTCAAAAATAAACTATTAAGGTTTTTATTAGTAACAAAATTTGTGTTGTAATAATATACATTAGACTTGCAATGACTGTTATGTTATCACTTATGTCAACTAATTTTTCCCTATTAAGAATTTCCAATTAAAATAAATAAAAATTTTAAATAAAATTATTATTGTTTTCAAGAACTTCCAATGACTCTCTTTCTATACATTTTCTATCCTTACTTTTATCACTTTCTCTGTCCCTGTATAGGTAGCTGGCCTACTTTCATAAAATATTTGAAAGTGTCGCTCAGTCATGTCTGACTTTTATGACCCCATGAACTGTAGCCCACCAGGCCCCTCTGTCCATGAAATTCTTCAGGTAAGATTACTAGAGTGGGTAGCCATTCCCTTTTCCAGGGGATCTTTCCAACCCAGGGACTGAAACCAGGTCTCCCTCATTGCAGGTAGATTAACCATCTGAGCTACCAAGGAAGGCTCATAAAATATTTGCCTATATTAAAAGTTTCTATCCATAAATGTGTGCATCATTACCTGATTTTATCAGTTTTTTCCGGAATTATTTCCTTAATGTACTAACCATAAAGTCTTAGCGCTTAAGCACTTTATCAATTTAGCTTTGTGTCATTGATTTTGCATCAAAAAGCTTCAGTTGTAAGAGTTAACTGAATTTTTCATTGCCAGATATTTGGCAATTGAATAATTAGGAATCTTAAGTCCATTATAAATAAGTGATTTATTTTTTAAATCTAAGTTTTGTGTACTATATAATAATGGTGGTTTTGCTAGGGCACACATCTCACAGGCTAGTAAAGTAATGCTCAAAATTCTCCAAGCCAGGCTTCAGCAATACGTGAACCATGAAATTCCTGATATTCAATCTGGTTTTAGAAAAGGCAGAGGAACCACAGATCAAATTGCCAACATCCGCTGGATTATGGAAAAACCAAAAGAGTTCCAGAAAAACATCTATTTCTGCTTTATTGACTATGCCAAAGCCTTTGACTGTGTGGATCACAACAAACTGTGGAAAATTCTGAAAGAGATGGGAATACCAGACCACCTGACCTGCCTCCTGAGAAACTTATATGAAGGTCAGGAAGAAACGGTTAGAACTGGACATGGAACAACAGACTGGTTCCAAATAGGAAAATGAGTACGTCAAGGCTGTATATTGTCACCCTGCTTATTTAACTTACATGCAGAGTACATCATGAGAAACGCTGGACTGGAAGAAACACAAGCTGGAATCAAGATTGCCGGGAGAAATATCAATAACCTCATATATGTAGATGACACCACCCTTATGGCAGAAAGTGAAGAGGAGCTAAAAAGCCTCTTGATGAAAGTGAAAGAGGAGAGTGAAAAACTTGGCTTAAAGCTCAACATTATCAATGTAATTCACCACATTAACAAATTGAAAAATAAAAGCCATATGATTATCTCAATAGATGCAGATGTTGACAAAATTCAACATCCATTTATGATAAAAACTCTCCAGAAAGCAGGAATAGAAGGAACACAACTCAACATAATAAAACCTATATATGACAAACCCACAGCAAACATTATCCTCAATGGTGAAAAACTGAAAGCATTTCCCCTAAAGTCAGGAACAAGATAAGGGTGCCCACTTTCACCGCTACTATTCAACATAGTTCTGGAAGTTTTGGCCACAGCAATCAGAGCAGAAAAAGAAATAAAGGGAATCCAAATTGGAAAAGAAGAAGCAAAACTCTCACTGTTTGCAGATGACATGATCTTCTACATAGAAAACCCAACAGACTCCACCAAAAAATTACTAGAGCTAACCAATGAATACAGTAAAGTTGCAGGATATAAAATCAACACNGAGAATCCCAGGGACGGGGGAGCCTGGTGGGCTGCCATCTATGGGGTTGCACAGAGTTGGATACGACTGAGGGAACTTAGCAGCAGCAACGGTGAGAATTAGGTCACCACATGGATCTCCTTGAGGCTTTCTGAGGGTTCAGGTGAAACAGGAAGTTATGAGGAGCTGATGGGGCAGCTGGTGGTGGCGGTTTTAGAAGATCAGCCCTGGTATCCTATCTTAGCCATGAGGAGGCGCAGCTCACGGGGCTGGATGCCTGGCCAACTTTGCACTGTTAACGTTCTTTATGGAGCCTAATTTAGGACAACTAGCATATGGTTTTCAAACTCAGTGGGAGTCCAGAAGCAATACCTAGCCTGATGTTCTGTGCTAAGGCCCTGCACAAAAAGAGGACACAGTGCCTCACGTCACTCATTTGTGTCTCTTTTGCATGTGTATTCTTGAAGTGGTGACACCCCTCCTCCACTTTAGAGACATGGAAATCAATGATCCTACTGTAATCCTACTCTAGTTCAGGTAGAATGTATGTTTCCGGGGGGGAGGGGTGTCCATAGTTCTGTGGATGGCAGTCCCTTCTCTCCATCACTGGGGGGCTCCAGCTGGTCCTCACCACCCAGTGCTGATAGACCTCGAGTTCAGCCTGGGCTAGCACCACCCCCGCCCTTCCAGCCCCGCTCCACCAGCTGTGTGGTGACCGGCTCTTCTGAAACCTGCCTTCTGTGCCCAGTTCCCGTGCTGCGTGCTGTCAGCGACCAGGAGAGCCAGGATGGCCTGTACCACAAGTGGCAGATGCTGCTGGCCTACATGCTCCATGTGCTGCCTTTCAGCGTCATTGCCACCCTCATCTGCTGCGGCGTGTGCTACTGGTAAGGAAGAGGGTGTCCAGAGGCCTTCAGTTCTCCCAGGTCATGCCTCCCATGGCCAGTGGGGCCAGTGGGGCCAGTGGAGCGAGAGGCCAAGAATAAACCACTCTCCTCTCTGGAGCGTCTGTCTTTGCCCACCAAAGTCTTGCATATTCCATCCTTCAGGGCAAATACAAGAACCCCTCTGGGGGCCACATGGGATCTGAGAGCAGACCAGGAAGACTACACAGTAAGACAGGGACGAGCCTGTCGCACATTCACTGACCCAAGCAGAGGGCTCGGGAGCAGCTGGGACCAGGCCGCTGTGAGCTGGAGCAGCAATGCTGCCTGAGGTTTCAATGATCGACCTGGGGCATTGCAGTTGGTTGGGGGTGATGGGGGCTTGAGAAATCAAGAGTGACTGTGGGAAGAGGGCTTTGAAAATCCATGACACATCCCTGTTGCTTTTGATGGATGGTTTGTAGATGATGCTTTTTATTTCATAGAACTTTTAGCAGATATAATCCGAAAGTATGTAGAGAGTCATGTGTTGATTTGGTGTGACAGAGAGGTGTATCTTCCTTAAACACTGTGGCTTTCCCCTAAGATGGGGGAATCACGTGGTGTTCTGTGACTCCAGCAGTGAAAGGCGTCCAGCTTGTCATCCCAAGAGAGGGCTTCAGGCAGTCCTGGAGACATTGTCTTTCTTCAGGCCACTGCATTCCTGTGCTGTGCTCCTACTAGTAGAGAGACCCATGATATGCCATGTGAATAATTATTACCAATCAAGTGAAATACAGGTAGAAAGTAAGCCACAGCCTGGTTAGTTTGAGCTCTAAGGTGAGGAGTTGGAAAGGCTTGCTGCAGGCTCTTGGATGTCGGTGTCAACCTGGGGAGTGACAGAGGCAAAGCTGCTTGTTCTGGTGAGCAGGAGGGTGGACTCTCACATTCGAGGGTGTGGCAGGGATTGCGTGGCCCTTCTTGCTGGTCCTGAGGAAGCCTCTCTATCCTCTGACACTCAGGAACATGCTGAATCTCTGATCTGTGATGTAAGCTACAGGCCCAACCCACGTGTGCGTCCTCAGTCACGTCTGACTCTTTGTGGGGACTGAAAGCTGGAGTTTTTTCTGACTCTTAGCAGCATATCAGACCTGAACTCAGTAGCAAAATCTGATCAGAACCAACATGGGGTTCTTTGTACTTTCCTAACAGTAACACTTCTGTTTCATGGAAATACTAATGTGCTTGAATGCACGTGAAGTCCTGAACCCCACTTTAGCAAGCATGGTCTATGCAGTATGACACCTTCCGCAAATCTGTAAATTGCCGCATTCCAAAACACATCTGTCCCTAAAGTGTTTCAGATGATGGATGGTGGACATAAGCAAATCTCCACATGACTTTAATTCAAGAAAGCATAAGATTAATATAAGCAATATTAATAAAATATTATTATTATAAAACACCACTGTGTTGAGGCATATAATGACAATAATAATGACTAACATATTGAGTGCTTGCTTTTATGTCAGGCACTAAGAGGTTTAAATATATCATTTCCTGTAATCCTGGTCACCATTCTGTAAAGATGGCATTATTCATTATTCTTGTTTGAAGATGAGGAACTGAGGCACCAATGGGATGTGTCTCTTCCCCATCATTATCCCAGGGAATTACCCAAAGGAGACCAAGGGTCCATTTGGTTGGGCAGGGAGAGGGCCTCTCGGAGGCTTTATAAAGGAGAACTTGAGAGATGAGCAACATTTGAACAGATGGAAAAGGAGCAAGGGTATTCCAGGGGAAGAGAGAGAAGGAGCATAAGTTTAGAAGCAAAAACACATGAGACCTTTTCAGAGAAAAGGTTCAGCTGTGCTGTGGGAAAAGGAGAGTTGGAAGGAGTAGTGGAAAATATGACTGATGGCCCTGGAACCTGGTAGGTGCGGTGCTGAATGCCAGGCTAAGGGGCTGAGGTGGATTAGATATTGGGACATAGTGGAGGATTTCAAACCTCAGGGAGGGACTCATATCTGTTTGACTCAGGAGGGTGAGGTCCACATCACTTTGGTTGCAGATTGGAGTTAGGGCAGTGACACTGGCCAGCCCAGTGAGGAGCTGTGGCAACTGTCTGGGAAGCGCAGCGGCCCTGGTAAAGAGAGTATCAGTGGCAACAGAAAGTGGTGGTGGTGGGGGGGGTAGGCGGGGAGGATCACTTTGAGATGTTGGGAAAGTAGAATTGAATGAACTCAAATGAAATGGATTTGTTGGGGGGGGGGTAAATAAAATCATGGATGATGCCTGCATTTTCAGCCTGGGACCATGGGAAGGTGACAACCTCCTTATCGAGCTTGCCAGGAAAGAGAATTGATTTGGTTTTGAACACATTATATCTGAGATGCTACAGGACACCCAACTGGAGATGTCAGTCTGAGGTTTGGGTGACAGGTTGGTGTAGGGAAAAAAAAAGGCGAGAGGAGTAAGAGTCAAGACCTGGAAATGGATTCTTTAGGAGAGAATGTTAGAAAGGGAGGACGCAGTCTGAGTATAATACCTTAAGAAGACCATTCAGAGAGTGGGAAGAGGCAAGTGACTCCGTGAGAGAGGCAGAGAGGTGGTCAGAGGTGGAAGGACAAGCAGGATCAGGTAGCATCAGAGACACCAAGAGAGGAGAGAGTTTCAAGGGCATATAATAAATCTGTCAGTGCTGCAAATGTTCAAGGGGATGTATCATAAGATTAAGGAGGTGTTGGTGCTCTTCCAAAAAAGAGCTTTAGCAGAGTGGTGGGGGTACAAGGCAGGTTTACAAGGGAAGAAAGAGTGAGATGGAAGGAGATGCTCTTTGAGAAGCTTGCTGGTATAGGATAGAATGAAGAGGGGGAAGTTGCTTAAAAGGTTAGCAGACTCAAGGAATGGTTATTTTATGACATGTTAAGACCATTGAGAAAAACCACTAGATTGAGAGTAGATGAAACTATAGAAAAATTGGATAGTTCACAGATCAAGTTTCCAAATTAGACCAGAGACAGGGAAATCAGGTTAACATAGAACAGTTTTAAGTAACAAGTAACATTTAAATACAAGACCTGGTGAGTGATCAAGATTAAATGGGTGGAGTCAATGGAATTGATCAGGTTATGTAATTAGGAGGCACTGACTGATGTTGATGAATTATCAAGATTAAAGACCTTGAGGATAATAATGATGGACAGGAGTGCAAAACTGACCCTGATCCAGAAGCTATGAAAGCATGAAAGGTGAGGCAGTGCCTTAAAAGGGGCATAAAAGTGATAGTATAAGCAAACTTCACGATTTGTATAGGAGGAAAGGCAGATGACCTTGAAGAGTGGTAGGGAGGGGTGGATGTTCAGTTCAGTTCAGTCGCTCAGTCGTGTCTGACTCTTTTGTGACCCCATGAATTACAGCACACCAGGCCTCCCTGTCCATCACCAACTCTCCGAGTGCAGCCAAACTCATGTCCATCAAGTCGGTGATGCCATCCAGCCATCTCATCCTCTGTTGTCCCCTTCTCCTCCTGCCCCCAACCCCTCCCAGCATCAGAGTTTTTTTCCAATGAGTCAACTCTTCACATGAGGTGGCCAGAGTATTGGGGTTTCAGCTTCAGCATCAGTCCTTCCATGGAACACCCAGGACTGATCTCCTTTAGAATGGACTGGTTGGATCTCCTTGCAGTCCNCTTAGCCCATTGCCTCACCTTTGGTCACTGAGACTAGTCAGGGATGAGATGATGGTTTAATTCTAGGGATGCATACAATATTAGGAGAGCCAGGATCACACGGCATCCAAGAAAGAGACCAGGCATGGTGGTGCCCTCTGGAGCTCAGGACGGCACGGGCCTCAGGCTTTGTGGATCTCCATGTGATGTCTGACATCGATGTTTCCATTTCCCTCTGTCTCTGTCTTACTCAGGCTGCCTTAACAGACTACCATGGACGGAGTGGCTTTTAAGCAACAGGATTTATTTCTCATAGTCCTAGGGGTTGGGAGGTCCAAGATCAAGGTGCTGGCAAATCCTGGTCTCAGAAGAGCCTGATTCCTGGTTGCTGACTGCCCACTCCTTGTTGCTAGCCAGCCCTGTGGCCTCTTCTTATAAGGGTATTAGTCGCATTCATGGGGGCTCCATCCTTATGATCCAATTACCCCAAAGGTCCTACCTCCAAATATTAATACTATCACAGTGGGATTAGGCTTTCAACATATTAATTTTGTTGTTGTTCAGTTCCTGAGTCATGTCCAACTCTTTGTGATCCTATGGACTGCAGCACGCCAGGCTTCCCTGTCCTTCACTATTTCCCGGAGTTTGCTCAAACTCGTGTCCATTGAGTGAGTGATATCATCCAACCATCTCATCCTCTGTCACCTTCTCCTCCTGCCCTCAATCATTCCCAGGATCAGAGTCTTTTCCAATGAACATTCATTTTCGGAGGGACACAAACATTCAATCCATTGCAGTATCTCTTTGAGACATCAACTTCCAGTACTACCAGCACCCTTCCACACCCCCTTCTTCCACTCACACTAGCCAAGTAGGACAGGGGAGGCTGTGCAGGGAGAATGACTCTCATGTCTACTTCTGACCTCTTGGCAGCACCCCTGAGCATCACCAGAGCCTTGGCACTTTTTCAGTTCTCACTTGCACCTGAAGAAGACGGAAGTAAATCAATAAACCACTTACCCACAGGGTCCCAAAGGGACCGGGTCCCATGTGCTTGTTAAGTAGCATCAGAAGCAGAATTTACATGACTGTTTGATTCTCACCGTTGGGACAAACCATCAGTAGATGTGACAATACCTGGGATGTGGAAAGTCACGTTTCTAAGAAGAACCAGTCGATATTCCAAATTCTGTGACTCTGTCCCACTCCAGCAGTGGTTGCACTCATCTCTCTCACCCACAATATGTCTCTAAGCCACTACACACTGTCCTTGGTGAGAAAAGGACAGAGACGTACACCTCAAAGGAAAGGAGACCTCCTAAGGCATAAATCTGAGCGGCCCAAAGTTACCTGGATGGAACACGGTACTTTTGCTGTCTTATTTCATCTCAGCCCTTGTGATTCAGAGTCAGATGAGGAGAGAAGAAAGCAACAAGCCATCCACAAGGAAAGAGACCCAAGAGGAAGGAGAGAAGTTATGATCAGGAGGATAAGCAGCTGATATACTACCATACATAAAATAGATAGCTAGCAGGAAGTTACTGTAGCATGGGGAGCTCAGCGTGGTGCTCTGTGAATGACTTAGAGGGGTGGGGTGCTGGGTGGGAGGGAGGCGCAGACCTGGCCTGCCTCTTGAGAAATCTGTATGCAGGTCAGGAAGCAACAGTTAGAACTGGNCATAAAATAGATAGCTAGCAGGAAGTTACTGTAGCATGGGGAGCTCAGCGTGGTGCTCTGTGAATGACTTAGAGGGGTGGGGTGCTGGGTGGGAGGGAGGCGCAGGAGAGAGGGGGATACGTGTACACATAGAGCTATTTCACTTTGCTGTACTGCAGAAACTAACTCAACATCGTAAAGCAAAACAAAGCAAAACAAAACAAAAAATACCATACACAATTAATGTTAGAAAAATAAATGAATAAAAACGAGGGCTAAGATATGAAATACAGTTTTACTAAGTAAAAACAAAATTACTGTATCTCTATTAGAACTTCTGTTCCCTTTGTCCTTAACCCTGTGTCCACGGGGATGAAGAAAGAGAGGCCTCAGCCACAGGAAGTCATCCCTGAGAGCAGCACAGCCTGGCTGCCTGGCTGTCTCTCCTGCAACCCCCAGAGGGAATCCAGTGTCTCAGCACTTGCCCCCTGGCAGTGAAGCTGGCTCTTTCTGAGGGAAACACAGTAGTCCACTCGGGCATGAGACCAACTTATTGATCTTTTTATTTCAGGGCCCAGCCCTTAGCATGCTTAAGGAATATTACTTGAAAACAGCTGAAGAATTTTCTCTGATAAAACACAGTAAAAACAAGTAATTTTTCTATTTGCCCAATTGATGAAAGAAATCAAAGAGGACACTAACAGATGGAGAAATATACCATGTTCATGGATCAGAAGAATCAGTGAAGTGAAAATGAGTATACTACCCAAAGCAATCTACAGATTCAATGCAATCCCTATCAAGCTACCAGCGGTATTGTTCACAGAACTAGAACAAATAATTTCAAGATTTGTATGGAAATACAAAAAACCTCGAATAGCCAGAGCAATCTTGAGAAAGAAGAATGGAACCGGAGGAATCAACTTGCCTGACTTCAGACTCTACTACAAAACCACAGTCATCAAGACAGTATGGTACTGGCACAAAGACAGAAATATAGATCAATGGAACAAAATAGAAAGCCCAGAGATAAATCCACACACCTATGGACACCTTATCTTCGACAAAGGAGGCAAGAATATACAACGGAGTAAAGACAATCTCTTTAACAAGTGGTGCTGGGAAAGCTGGTCAACCACTTGTAAAAGAATGAAACTAGAACACTTTCTAACACCACACACAAAAATAAA
>SJYV01010826.1:402211-465054 GCA_006410875.1 Neotragus pygmaeus | reverse complement strand
GAATATACAACGGAGTAAAGGCAATCTCTTTAACAAGTGGTGCTGGGAAAACTAGTCAACCACTTGTAAAAGAATGAAACTAGATCACTTTCTAACACCACACACAAAAATAAACTCAAAATGGATTAAAGATCTAAATGTAAGGCCAGAAACTATAAAACTCCTAGAGGAGAACATAGGCAAAACAGTAAATCATAGCAGGATCCTCTATGATCCATGTTCCAGAATACTGGAAATAAAAGCAAAAATAAACAAATGGGATCTAATTAAAATTAAAAGCTTCTGCACAACAAAGGAAACTATAAGTAAGGTGAAAAGACAGCCTTCTGAATGGGAGAAAACAATAGCAAATGAAGCAACTGACAAACAACTAACCTTAAAAATATACAAGCAACTTATGCAGCTCAATTCCAAAAAATAAATGACCCAATCAAAAAATGGGCCAAAGAACTAAATAGACATTTCTCCAAAGAAGACATCGGATGGCTAATAAACACATGAAAAGATGCTCAACATCACTCATCATCAGAGAAATGCAAATCAAGACCACAGTGAGGTACCCCTTCACACCAGTCACAATGGCTGTGATCCAAAAGTCTGCAAGAAGTAAATGCTGGAGAGGGTGTGGAGAATAGGGAACCCTCTTACGCTGTTGGTGGGAATGCAAACTAGTACAGCCACTATGGAAAACAGTGTGGAGATTCCTTAAAAAATTGCAAATAGAACTGCCTTATGACCCAGGAATCCCACTGCTGGGCATACACACCAAGGAAACCAGAATTGAAAGAGACATATGCACCCCAATGTCCATTGCAGCACTGTTTATAATAGCCAGGACATGGAAGCAACCTAGATGTCCATCGGCAGATGAATGGATAAGAAAGCTGTGGTACATAGACACAATGGAGTATTACTCAGCCATTAAAAAGAATACATTTGAATCAGTTCTAATGAGGTGGATGAAACTGGAGCCTATTATACAGAGGGAAGTAAGCCAGAAAGAAAAACACCAATACAGTATACTAACACATATATATGGAATTTACAAACATAGCAATGATAACCCTGTATGCGAGATAGCGAAAGAAACACAGATGTATAGAACAGACTTTTGGCCTCTGAGGGAGAGGGAGAGGGTGGCATGATTTGGGAGAATGGCATTGAAACATGTATACTATCATGTAAGAAAAGATTCGCCAGTCTATGTTTGGTACAGGATACAGGATGTTTGGGGCTGGTGCACGGGGATGATCCAGAGAGATGATATGTGGTGGGAGGTGGGAGGGGGGTTCAGGATTGGGAACTCATGTACACCCGTGGCGGATTCATGTCAATGTATGGCAAAACCAATACAGTGTTGTAAAATAAAATAAAGTAGAAATAAAAATTTAAAATAAAAAAGATTAAAAACTAAATTTTAAGAAATAAATAAATAAAATGGAAAAAAAAAAAACTAAGATTATGGCATGTGGTCTCATCACTTCATGGGAAATCGATGGGGAAACAGTGGAAACAGTGTCAGACTTCATTTTTCTGGGCTCCAAAATCACTGGAGATGGTGACTGCAGCTGTGAAATTAAAAGACGCTTACTCCTTGGAAGAAAAGTTATGACCAACCTAGATAGCATATTCAAGGCAGAGACAGTACTTTGCCGACTAAGGTCCATCTAGTCAAGGCTATGGTTTTTCCAGTAGTCATGCATGGATGTGAGTGTTGGACTGTGAAGAAGGCAGAGCGCCGAAGAATTGAGGCTTTTGAACTGTGGTATTGAAGAAGACTCTTTAGAGTCCCTTGGACTGCAAGGTGATCCTACCAGTCCATTCTGAAGGAGATCAGCCTGGGATTTCTTTGGAAGGAATGATACTAAAGCTAAAACTCAAGTACTTTGGCCACCTCATGCGAAGAGTTGACTCATTGGAAAAGACTCTGATGCTGGGAGGGATTGGGGGCAGGAGGAGAAGGGGACGACAGAGGATGAGATGGCTGGATTGCATCACTGACTCGATGGACGCGAGTCTGAGTGAACTCCAGGAGTTGGTGGTGGACATGGAGGCCTGGCGTGCTGCAATTCATGGGGTCGCAGAGAGTTGGACATGACTGAGCGACTGAACTGAATTATAACTCATATTGTGTATAAAATAGATATTCACACAATAGACCCTAGTTTCCTGGAAGAAAAGATAAAATCAATAATTCAAGACAATTGAGTATTGCCAAAGAAAATTTCACATTGATCAAAGATTCCACAGTTCACATATTAAGTAGTATGTTTTATTTTTATTTTACATATGCTTCTGAGTTATATGAAAGTTAAAATACTATCCTCTTGGAATGTATTTCAGCCTACTTCATCCAAGAACTAAGCAGTTTCATTTATTGTTCTAGAGATTATTTATTAGTAATAGATCTACTCATTTTACATATTTTCTTGGTTATATTCATAAACTCTATAATCTGGGGCAAATTAAACTCTCTATGCTTCAGTTTCCCTTATGGAAAATAGGAATTGTATGTACATTTATTGCCAGAATTATTATAAAAATGAAACAATTCAATAAATATACAATATATAGGAGATCATGTAGCATGTTGAAACCATATAATATTAATGAAGATAGTAATAGGAAAACATTATCTCCCTAAAGGAAAGATACATCCATTTGGCAGCATGGAATTATGATTTGTTAGTGTATAGAATTTCCTTGTGTGAATACTCTGTACAACATTTATCTGTTCTAATGACCACAGCATTTTGTTTATTTCCAGTTTGTGACTATTACAAATAATCTCAGTGTACTCTTGTACATGTCTCCTTGTGCATATGTGTAAGAGTTTCTCTTGGCTATATCCCTAACAGGGAATACACATATATTCAAATTTGACAGGTAATGCTGAATACTTTCCCAGGTGGTTGTATCATTCATACGACCACCAGCACTACTGGAGAATTCCAGAGGACACTGTCTTTTAGTTTTTAGGCATTGTGGTGATGTTTAATGACAGTTCATTTTGGTTTAATATACATTTACTGATTATTTATGAGGTTAACCATCTTCATATATATTTGCTGGCCATTCCCTGAAGTGACCAAGCCACTTGCCTATATCTTAAATATTTTAATTAAAATATAACTCAAAAATAAACTTTATAAAATCTAACACTAATCCAGACAGGATTTTTGTATAGTTATTCTAAAGATATTGATCAAGGAATGAGTTAACCCCATTTTCAAAGATTTCTATGTTACCTACATCACCTATAAATCTTAAGGCAGGAACCAGTCCTTGAGACCACTCATTATTCTTACATCTAGGCCTGCTGAGCTCTAAACTAATTGTGGGAATTTACACTGCCTCTCATTTTTGACAAGCCCTAGATTAAAACTTTTGTCCTTGTAACTTTCTGTGACTATCAAGTTTTCTGCTCAGCCATCAATCATCACACCAGTCTTTTCCAAAGATAGCAAATTCTTCAGCAAAGCTCACAATTCTTGGATCATCTCTCTTGATTTTTTTGTTTTGTTTGGTTTTAACCTCTCACAAATCTTGGACATTTGATTATTCACTCCACTGTAAAATCTCTAATGTATTCAGACTTTTGTTTTCCTTTTTGTACAATATTTCTAGTTTTCCTCATTGGTTGGTTTGGACTAATTAACCAAGTAAGCATTACTGCAAGGTAAACTCAGTACTACCACTTAACCTTTACCAGCCCTTTCACTGCAATTTATTAATTTTCTTATTTATGTCTTGTATTTATTTTAGTTCCTGATTTTTATATTGAGTATAAAAAAAGTATCAATTAAGCAATGAGTATAAACGTATTACAATCAACATGGAAAGCAGAAGCAGTCCTTGCACCAATGTGCCTTTTTTGCTTTTTTTCTGTTTTTCCCTAATTGATTTTTCAAGAGTGGCTATATACAACAAAGAAACAAATGTCACCTGAGCTATTTTGAAGATCCTCAGGTTAATTCTCTTCTGTAATAGTAACTTTCCCTTTCACTTACAGCATGCACAAGGCACTATGCCAAGCATTTTAATTTTTTTTCAAGAGCCTTGAAAATAATTTGACTATATTATTTTGTTGATAAAAAGCTGAATTCTAGAGAAGATAAATAGCATATCTAAAGTCATATAGTTTTAAAGGTTAGCAGTTGAATTTAACTCCAAATCTGTTATTGGCCAAAAATCATTTGATTAACTTCCACACAAGTTCAAACAAAATAAAGAATAAACTATAAATCCTCAGCAGGAAAACAAAAACAAAAAAAGGGGCTGTTTGTTCCTGATAATGTGTTACTCACTGATCTTGCTATCATTTTGGAGTCTGTAATTTAAGAGAAATATATAGAAATAAGAGCTATAAATTTCATATTATAAGATTTCATAGGTGGGATAATTTATTCCCAAAACTGGTCTTATATTTAAGTTTTTAATCCATTTTACGTTTATCTTTGGGTATGGCATTAGGAAGTATTCTAACTTCATTCTTTTACATCTAGCTGTTCAGTTTTCCCAGCACCATTTACTGAAGAGACTCTTTTCTTGGGGAGGGAGAGGGTGAGGTGAATTGAGAGAGTAGCATTGAAAATATATACATTACCGAATGTAAAATAGATGGCTGGTGAGAATTTGCTGTATGATGCAAGGTGCTCTATGAGTACCTGAAAGGTTGAGATATGAGAGGGAAGCTCTAGAGAGGTGGGACATATGTATACCTACAGCTGATTCATGGTGATGTATGGTAGAAAGCAACACAATATTGTGAAACAATTATCCTCCAATTAAAATAAATTTTAAAAAAGGAAAAAGATATAGCCTATGTCTAGTCTTGAGGGTGGATAAGATCTTTTTCATGTACATTCTTATTTACAATTTTGAATTGTTTTATTATTTTTAAAAACACACAAAAAGTTAGATTAAGTAGAATATTTCCATTTTGAAGGAAAGGGAAACTGAAGATGTTACTACGTTAGCAAATGCTCAGCAGTGAGTATGAATTTGCTGCTGTTTTAGTCGCTAAGTGATGTCTGACTCTTTGTGGCCCCATGGACTGTAGCACGCCAGGCTCCTCTGATCATGGGATTCTTCAGGCAAGAATACTGGTGTGGATGGACATTTTCTTCTCCAGGGGATCTTCCTGACCCAGGGATCAAACCCACATATCCTGCATTGGCAGGCAGATTCTTTACCACTGAGCCACCTGGGAAGTTCCAAGTGAGTACTGTGTCTACCAACTATATGAAATGTTCAAGAACTTCTTGTCATTGCTCATTAGGCTTTAACTGAGTATGCACTAGCCAGGTATACATCAGTGACTCTTAAATAATCATTAGTTAGTGCTAATTGACTGTATTATAGACTGTCTTTGCAGGTTATTTAAATAATCAGGCGAACAGGCAGTACAATCTGTTACAAATTCATCCTGCTTCATTAAGGCAGGCTTTGTGCATTTGAAACATTTTAAAGGGAGGCTTGTGAAACAAATCTAGCTCCAGCCACAGCTGGAAGTCACACTTAAAAAGTCCACTATTGCTGCAAACATGTAACTAGAAATTCCTACATTTGAGTATATACCTTATTGATTTCAGTTATAAGGAGTTATAAGGAGAAAAGAAAATTACAGTCTTTATGTACCTGTATAAGCTTGCTGAGCAGAGTGAGGCAATGTTCCTGGAAGAAACAAACAAACAAAAACTAAAGTCAACAGGATACTTGTTGTAGTGTCCCATTTGATTAATTGGGTGTTTCATTTTAGTAATAAATCACTGACGTAAAGAAGGGGTAATAGTGAGTATCGTGGAAGCCTAAGTTTACTAGGAACTGAGGCACACACACACCACCAGCTACCTTCCTCTTGTGAAGCCCCTTTTTCCCTTGGTGGACTCAATCATTCCCGGTTTTTCCACCTGATTATGTATACTCTCTCTTTCTTCATTACTCTGATTTGCCCACAGGCCCCCTGGCCTTTCTAACACTAAGACTGCTCCAAGGACTTCCAGGTTCAATTGCCAAGGCTTAACCCAATTTCAAGAAAGCCATGGTTATGTCAGCATACATGGACAGGGACAGGCTGCAGCTGACTAACGTATCCACCACTGACTCAACATGGAGACTAGCAGGTGAGTGGCACTGCAATAGTTAGGAAACAGATATGGATGGAAATGTGTAATATTCTTATTTTAGGTTCTCAAATAGTGGTATTTCATCTGACATCCAGGCTGCTTTTTTTGATCAAATTTTTATTTTTTCCTCCATTTTATTCAACTCTAAATCAGAAAGGGTAAACAGCTTCATTTTAAAGTTTTAATTTAAAATTTTATACTTATGGAAATGCTTTAAAATTCATATCCAGATAAAATGCTAATTTTAAAAACTGCATTATAATTCTGGCTATGACTTCAATTGAATATAACATGCTTTTTTTCAGTTCCCTTCTTAAGCTGTTGTATAATTTTCATGGCTATCTATTATCTTATCAAGAAATTGCATTTCAGAGATTGCTGAATTTCTGTAGTGGATGGAAAACTTTCTAAATTGATAAAATTGCCATGAGCTTTTGAGCATAAACGTAAAATATATATTTGGAACTATTATTGCACTTATAGTCATTAAATTAAAAGCTGAAATTATCCTGTAGATTATCCTGCAGATGGGAGTACTACAACAGCAGAGAAATTTCATAGAGCCATCCACCTTGTAAAACTGGATATATTCCAAAAAATCCATTTACAGCGTAACAGTATATACTTTTCATATCCCAATACTGGTTATGTACTCCAAGTGCTCATACCAGAACTTAGCTTTTCTTTGAGGTTGGATGGTAGGCAAATCCTTTAGATGCCTCTTTGAGAAAAAAAAAAAGACATCAATAAGCATCATATAGTGGTTAAGAACCCACCTGATAATGCATTCAGGTATGATCTAAATCAAATGCCTTATGATTATACAGTGCAAGTGAGAAATAGATTTAAGGATCTAGATCTGATAGATAGAGTGCCTGATGAACTATGGAATGAGGTTTGTGACATTGTACAGGAAACAGGGATCAAGACCATCCCCATGGAAAAGAAATGCAAAAAAGCAAAATGGCTGTCTGGGGAGGCCTTACAAATAGCTGTGAAAAGAAGAGAGGTGAAAAGCAAAGGAGAAAGGAAAGATATAAGCATTTGAATGCAGAGTTCCAAAGAACAGCAAGAAGTGATAAGAAAGCCTTCTTCAGCAATCAATGCAAAGAAATACAGGAAAAGAACAGAATAGGAAAGACTAGAGATCTCTTCAAGAAAATCAGAGATACCAAGGGAACATCTCATGCAAAGATGGGCTTGATAAAGGACAGAAATTGGACATGGAACAACAAACTGGTTCCAAATAGGAAAAGGAGTACGTCAAGGCTGTATGTTGTCACCCTGCTTATTTAACTTATATGCAGAGTACATCATGAGAAACGCTGGACTGGAAGACTCACNCTGAAGAAGGACTATAACCCTAAAACTTTCCTTCCTAGAACTGCTTTTGCTGTATCCCATAGATTTTGGAGTGCTGTGTTTTCATTTCATTGGTTTCATGGTATTTTATGATTTCCTCTTTGATTGTTTACATTGAACCACTGGTTTTCTAGTAGCACATGTCTGTCTTCATATGTTTGTTATTTTCTCATTTTTTCTTTCTGTAATTAATTTCTAGTTTCACATGATGGTGGTTGGAAAAAATGCTTGACATAGTTTCTATTCTCTAAATTTGTATATACTTGCTTTGTTGCTTAGTATGGCGTATGTCTTGAACAGCATTCTATGTATGTTTAAGAAGAATGTATATTCTGCTATTTTTGGATATAATGTCATATATATAAATATTAAGTCCAATCAGTCTATTGTTCCATTTAAAACCAATGCTGCCTTATTGATTTTCTGTCTGGATTATCTGTCCATCAATGTAAGTGGGGCATCAAATTCCCCTACCATCATTGTATTTTTGTCAATTTCTCTCCTTGTGTCTGTTAGTATTTGCTTTATATATTTAGGTGCCCCTGTATTGGCCACATATATGTTAGCAAACGTAATATCCTTATAGCCTTGTATTGATCCCTTTATCACTGTATACTACTACTCTTTCTCTTTCTTTTTATGAGCAAACAAATTTTCTCCAACTGTTATTCACAAACTAGCAAGCTTATATTGTAACACCTGATTCATAACTAAGTTTCTTAAATTAATCTTTATTACAGTAGAGGTGATTAACAATGTTGTGTTTGTCTTTTGCTATAGCTTTTAATTTAAAGTCTGTTTTGTCTGATGTGAATATTGCTCTCTCTGCTTTCCTGTCATTTCCATTTGCAGAAAAATGTTTTTCCATCCTCTTACTTAAAGTGTATGTATATGGCTTTAGCTCTGAGGTAAGTCTTCTGTAGGCAGCATCTAAAAGGGTATTTTTAATACAATCAGTCACCCTATCTCTTTTGACTGGAGCATTTTGTCCATTAATATTTAAAATAATAAGTGATAGGCAGGTATTTACTGATATTTTCTTAGTTTTTTTTCTGTTTTGTAGTTCTCTATTCGTTTTTTCTTCCTTTTGTTTCTTCCCTTGTAGTTTGATTTTTTTTTCTTATTAGTATGCTTATGTTCCTTTCTTTTTAGTTTTTAATGTATTATATGTTTTTTTGGTGTCTATGGGATTCATGTGTGTAGATCTATATCTAGTTGTTTACACTGGTAGTCATTTAAGTTCAAACACACTCTAAAATACCTACATATTTTAATCTTTTCACACTTTGTGTTCTTAATGTTCAGTTCAGTTTAGTCACTCAGTAGCGTCCAACTCTTTGCAACCCCATGAACTGCAGCACACCAGGCTTCCCTGTCCATCACAAACTCCTGGAGCTTGCTCAAACTCCTATCCATCAAGTTGGTGATGCCATCCAACCATCTCATCCTCTGTTGTCCCCTTCTCCTCCTGCCTTCAATCNTGCAGCACACCAGGCTTCCCTGTCCATCACAAACTCCTGGAGCTTGCTCAAACTCCTATCCATCAAGTTGGTGATGCCATCCAACCATCTCATCCTCTGTTGTCCCCTTCTCCTCCTGCCTTCAATCTTTTCCAGCATCAGGGTCTTTTCCAATGAGTCGGTTCTTTTCATCAGGTGGCCAGAGTATTGGAGCTTCAGCTTCAGCAACAGTCCTTCCAATGAATGTTCAGGATTGATTTCCTTTAGGATTGACTTGTTTGACCACCTCACAGTCCAAGGGACTCTTAATGTTATATTTTACATATTCATGTTCAAATTAACTGCTTAGTGTACTTATAGCTGCTTTTACATTATTTTGTTTCTTAATCTTTATACTGGCTTATTTAAGTGCTTGGTTCTCAGTCCTTACTATAATTTGCCTTTCCTAGTGGGATTTTCCTCTTTTTATAGATTCTTACTTTTCTCCACTTAGAAAAGACTCTTCAATATTTCTTTGAGGGAAGACGTTGTATTGATTAACTATTTTAGTTTTTGCTTATGTGAGAAGCTCTTTACCTCTCCTCCTTTTGTTTTCCCTTTTAGGACTTTGACTAAATGGCAATCCACTCTAGGACTATTGCCTGGAAAATCCCATGGACAGAGGAGCCTGGTGGGCTACAGCNTAGTTTTTGCTTATGTGAGAAGCTCTTTACCTCTCCTCCTTTTGTTTTCCCTTTTAGGACTTTGACTAAATGGCAATCCACTCTAGGACTATTGCCTGGAAAATCCCATGGACAGAGGAGCCTGGTGGGCTACAGCCCATGGGGTCACAAAGAGTCGGACACGACTGAGCGATTTCACTTCACTTCACTTCTATATCATGACACTCCCTTCTGGCCTGCATCATTTCCATAGAAAAATATACTGATAGCCTTATGGGAGCTCCCTTGTAACTGACTCTTTTGTTCCTCTCGCTGCCTTTGTAATCCTGTCTTTAACTTTTTCTGCCATTAAAATTATGACAGATCTTTGTGTGGGTCTGCTTGGGTTCATCTTGTTTGAGACCCTATGTGCTTCCTGTACCTGCATATATCTTTTTCCTTTCCCAAGTTTCCATGGCTTCCTCAAATCTTTTTCCAATCCCCTCTTCTCTCTCTTCTCTTTCTGGGACTCCCACTATAGGAATGTTGGTATGCTGAATGGTATCTTAGAGCTCTCTTAAACTGCCTTCATTTGTTTTTCTTTCTGCTATTCTGATTAGGAGGTTTCAATCATCTATCTTCCAGGGCGTTTATGTGTTCCGTGTCCCTTCGTCTTATAATCATTTCTTCCAATATGTTTTT
This sequence comes from Neotragus pygmaeus, assembly GCA_006410875.1. Lineage (NCBI taxonomy): Eukaryota > Metazoa > Chordata > Mammalia > Artiodactyla > Bovidae > Neotragus > Neotragus pygmaeus. Next base: position 454,761 of record SJYV01010826.1, on the reverse strand, counting down.
TATTCCAGCTATTGAGAGTTCTTCATTTCTGACTGAGTCTGTTCTATATTTTCTAATCCCTTAATAAACTTTTCCCTGTGTACCACTCTTCTTTTCCCTAATTCAGATTAATTCAGATAATAGTCTTAGTAACAATGCTTTGAACAATTTCTTAAATTGTTTATTTATGTTTACTTTTTCAGAGGCTTCCTCTTGCTCTTTCAGTTGACAGTAGTTCTGATGTTACCATTTTACTTAACTTTCTCTGCCTCTATGAATTTAGGTGAAACAGTTACTAACTGTGCTCCTGAAGGGGAATTATTACATGGAAGTCCTATACAGACAGCGTGTACTCAGTCCCATTTGTGGCAGCGCTGGAATTGACAAGGATACAAGTCATTTCTTTTCTCAGGATGAGCTGGCATCTATCACCTTGGTGGGGGTAAGGCTGGTGATGGAAGATCTAAGGCTAGAGCTGAATGTGAGGTGCTGCTTCCCCTCTGCTCAGTGGTCATCAGGACCCTATTAGGGGCAAGGTCTGATCTCAAGTTGCAGGAGCAGAAGCCCTGATTATCTGGCTTGAGCTGGCACTGTTCCCTTTAAGTGTATTTCTCTACCTTTCTCTGCACTAGGCCCTTTGCCCCAGAGTGGGGGAGTGCTGAAGCAAGTGAGGTTCATGAGGGCTCTTGGCTCAGGTCAGCTGCACATAGAAGTCCTGGCTGTCTCTGATGTGTGATCTATGCAAGCACCTGCAACTGTTTTCCTTGTTCCACTCACAGTTTTGGGTTCAATTCACCTTTGTCCCTCACAGCCAACCACTACCCCTAGTGTCTGCACCCACTACCTTGTTGTGGGACCATAATAAAGGCAGGTGGGATCCAAATGGACTCTCAGCAGGTATGGGGTGGTGGGGAGTGGGGAGGAGGCGGCGGTGGGCTGTGATGGAGCATCCACCATGAGAAGTCTGATGCTTGGCTTGAGTAAGCAACAGTGATAGCTACTGCCAACTCACCCAGGTTCCACCCCAGGACCATGTTGCCCCTACATCCCTTAGTCCAGTTTTCTCACTGGTCATGACCACCTCAGATCCAGGTTCTGCTGTGATATGGAGTAAAGCAGGCCAGAGTGTTTGTTCAGCTCAGGCCAAGGCACACAGAGAGGTGGTCATATGAAACGAGCAGCCACAAGAACAGACCTTCCTTCACCTTGCCTTGGAGGCAAATCAGTGTGTACTTGTTTCTCAAGACCAGGGTCCAAAGTTCACACAACCATCCTGTTAGTCCCAGCAGTTCTCCAGTGATCTGGGTCCTCCCTTGCTTAGGATCCCAGGACAGGGGCACTCAATCTGTGGTTCTCACTGCTCACTCCCTAGGGAAGGGAGAGTGTCTGCCTGTGACTTCTTCCCCCCCGCCCCCCGCCACTCCTTTCTACTGCCACACACACTGGTCTCAACTGGATCATGTTCCTTCCTTATCACATCATGTGTGTATGTTTCTTACACCCTTGGTTGTACAGCAGTCCTTCTACTAATTTCCACTTGGTCAGAATTACTCTGTGTGCAGATTATTTTTCAGGTGTTTGTTGGGGGAGGCTTGCTCCATACCCTCTTATTCTCCCACCTTCGATCTCTCCCTATTTAGTTTCTAACAATTCTTTTAAATAATATACTTTGGAGAAATGGATAACAATCAGTGCTTCTCCTTACACTAGAAATATTAAAACACATATATCCTATGTACAGTTGGACCTTTGTATCTGCATATCTATGGATTCAACCACAGGATCAAAAATATTTGAAAAAAAAAATTCAATGGAATTCCAAAAAACAAAACTTGAATTTATCATTCATCTCTAACTATTTTTACATAGCACTTCCATGGTGGCTCAGACAGTAAAGAATCTGCCTGCAATGCGCAGGAGACCAAGGTTCAATCCCTGGGAGTAAAGATCCCCTAGAGAAGGAAATGGCCACCCACTCCAATATTCTTGCCTGGAGAATTTCATGGAGAGGAGCCTGGAGATTTACAGTCTTTGGCGGTGCAAAGAGTCAGACATGACTGAGCAACTAATACTACACTATTCTAAGTACCAAAATAATTGCCTCTTAGTTACAACTTGAAACTGTATACCCAAAATGTCTGTTGATTTATGCTCTCTAATGATTTTGATTTATGTATGATTAAAGAAATAGAAATGCAAAAAAGCAAAATGGCTGTCTGAGGAGGCCTTACAAATAGCTGTGAAATGAAGAGAAGTGAAAAGCAAAGGAGAAAAGGAAAGATATACCCATTTGAATGCAAAGTTCCAAAGAATAGCAAGGAGAGATAAGAAAGACTTCAGTGATCAGTGCAAATAAACNATGTGTATAAGAGACAGAAGTGTAGCTAACAGAATTTATGTTTAAGTCTACTACGAGTTTGTGACATACAAAAAAGGGAATTCATAACAGAGAAAGCTCATGGAAGAAATTTAGTAATGCAATAAATCAAAGAGATGTAACAGAAAATCAAAAGGAAAAAGACATTTACTTGTTTTGCTTTATTTTGAAAAATTGTTTAAACACAAGGAAAGAAACAGTAAAGGAAAGGATATCAAGGGCATAACATTTTTTTTTTAATTGATCCACAAAGAATCTAGAAAAAGAGAAGAAGGAATTGCCAAGTGAGGCAATCCACTCCAGTCTATGGGATAAACCCATAGATGTAGAAGCCTGACAAGCTATAGTCCTTGGGGTTACAAAGAATCCTTGGGGGTCACAAAGACTTTAGCAACTGAGCATGCACATATGACAGCTAACATACAACTGCTGCTGCTGCTGCTGCTAAGTCGCTTTAGTCGTGTCCGACTCTGTGCGACCCCATAGACAGCAGCCCACNTGGTCATGACCACCTCAGATCCAGGTTCTGCTGTGATATGGAGTAAAGCAGGCCAGAGTGTTTGTTCAGCTCAGGCCAAGGCACACAGAGAGGTGGTCATATGAAACGAGCAGCCACAAGAACAGACCTTCCTTCACCTTGCCTTGGAGGCAAATCAGTGTGTACTTGTTTCTCAAGACCAGGGTCCAAAGTTCACACAACCATCCTGTTAGTCCCAGCAGTTCTCCAGTGATCTGGGTCCTCCCTTGCTTAGGATCCCAGGACAGGGGCACTCAATCTGTGGTTCTCACTGCTCACTCCCTAGGGAAGGGAGAGTGTCTGCCTGTGACTTCTTCCCCCCCGCCCCCCGCCACTCCTTTCTACTGCCACACACACTGGTCTCAACTGGATCATGTTCCTTCCTTATCACATCATGTGTGTATGTTTCTTACACCCTTGGTTGTACAGCAGTCCTTCTACTAATTTCCACTTGGTCAGAATTACTCTGTGTGCAGATTATTTTTCAGGTGTTTGTTGGGGGAGGCTTGCTCCATACCCTCTTATTCTCCCACCTTCGATCTCTCCCTATTTAGTTTCTAACAATTCTTTTAAATAATATACTTTGGAGAAATGGATAACAATCAGTGCTTCTCCTTACACTAGAAATATTAAAACACATATATCCTATGTACAGTTGGACCTTTGTATCTGCATATCTATGGATTCAACCACAGGATCAAAAATATTTGAAAAAAAAAATTCAATGGAATTCCAAAAAACAAAACTTGAATTTATCATTCATCTCTAACTATTTTTACATAGCACTTCCATGGTGGCTCAGACAGTAAAGAATCTGCCTGCAATGCGCAGGAGACCAAGGTTCAATCCCTGGGAGTAAAGATCCCCTAGAGAAGGAAATGGCCACCCACTCCAATATTCTTGCCTGGAGAATTTCATGGAGAGGAGCCTGGAGATTTACAGTCTTTGGCGGTGCAAAGAGTCAGACATGACTGAGCAACTAATACTACACTATTCTAAGTACCAAAATAATTGCCTCTTAGTTACAACTTGAAACTGTATACCCAAAATGTCTGTTGATTTATGCTCTCTAATGATTTTGATTTATGTATGATTAAAGAAATAGAAATGCAAAAAAGCAAAATGGCTGTCTGAGGAGGCCTTACAAATAGCTGTGAAATGAAGAGAAGTGAAAAGCAAAGGAGAAAAGGAAAGATATACCCATTTGAATGCAAAGTTCCAAAGAATAGCAAGGAGAGATAAGAAAGACTTCAGTGATCAGTGCAAATAAACAGAGGAAAACAATAGAATGGGAAAGACTAGAGATCTCTTCAAGAAAATGAGAGATATCAAGGGAACATTTCATGCAAAGATGGGCTCAATAAAGGAAAGAAATGGTATGGACCTAACAGAAGCAGAAGATATTAAGAAGAGATGGCAAGAATTTACAGAAGAACTATACAAAAAAGATCTTTATGACCCACATAATCATGATGGTGTGATCACTCACCTAGAGCCAGACATCCTGGAATGCAGTCGAGTGGGCCTTAGGAAGAATCACTACAAACAAAGCTAGTGAAGGTGACAGAATTCCAGTTGAGCTATTTCAAATCTAAAAGAGGATGCTATGAAAGTGCTGCATTCAATATGCCAGCAAATCTGGAAAAAAAATATTGAGTACTGCACTCAATATGCCACCAAATCTGACCACAGGAAAGAAAAAGGTCAGTTTTCATTCCGATCCCAAAGAAAGGCAATGCCAAAGAATGCTCGAACTACCGCACAATTGCACTTATCTCACACACTAGTAAAGTAATGCTCAAAATACTTCAAGTCAGATTTCAACAGTATGTGAAGCATAACTTCCAGATGTTCAAGCTGTATTTAGAAAAGGGAGAGGAACCACAGATAAAATTGTCAACATCCACTGGATTATTGCAAAACCAAAAGAGTTCCAGAAAGACATCTGCTTTATTGACCATGCCAAAGCCCTTGACNTCAACAGTATGTGAAGCATAACTTCCAGATGTTCAAGCTGTATTTAGAAAAGGGAGAGGAACCACAGATAAAATTGTCAACATCCACTGGATTATTGCAAAACCAAAAGAGTTCCAGAAAGACATCTGCTTTATTGACCATGCCAAAGCCCTTGACTGTGTGGATCAACACAAACTGTGGAAAATTCTTAAAGAGATGGGAATACCAGACCACCTAACCTGCCTCCTGAGAAATCTGTGTGTAGGTAAGGAAGCAAAAGTCAGAACTGGACCTTGAACCACAGACTGGTTCGAAATAGGGAAAGGAGTGCATCAAGGCTGTATATTTTCACCCTGCTTATTTAACTTATATGCAGAGTACATTATGAGAAGTACTAGGCTACATGAAGCACAAATAGGAATCAAGATTGCTGGGAAAAATATCAATAACCTCAGGTATGCAGATGACACCACCCTTAAGGTAGAAAGCAAAGAATTAAAGAGCATCTTGATGCAAGAGAAAGAGGAGAGTGAAAATGTTGGCTTAAATCTCAACATTCAGAAAACTAAGAGCATGGCATCTACTCCCATGACTTCATGGAAAATAGATGAGGAAACAGTGACAGACTTTATTTTTTGTCCTCCAAAATCATTACAATGGTGACTGCACCCATGAAGTTAAAAGATGCTTGGTCCTTGGAAGAAAAGTTAACCTAAACAGCATATTAAAAAGTTAACCTAAACAGCATATTAAAAAGTTAACCTAAACAGCATATTAAAAAGCAGAGGCATTACTTTGCCAACAAAGGTCCATCCAGTCAAGAGTATGGTTTTTCCAATAGCCATGTATGGATGTGACAGTTGGACTATAAAGAAAGCTGAGCGCAGAAGAATTGATGCTTTTTAACTGTGGTGTGTTGGATNGAGGCATTACTTTGCCAACAAAGGTCCATCCAGTCAAGAGTATGGTTTTTCCAATAGCCATGTATGGATGTGACAGTTGGACTATAAAGAAAGCTGAGCGCAGAAGAATTGATACTTTTTAACTGTGGTGTGTTGGATAAGACCCTTGAGAGTCCCTTGGACTGCAAGGAGATCCAACCAGTCCATCCTAAAGGAGATCAGTCCTGGGTGTTCATGGAGTATTTGGATACAATCTCAAAAATGACAGAATGATCTCTGTTCATTTCCAAGGCAAACCATTCAATATCACAGTAATCCAAGCCTATGCCCCAACCAGTAACGCTGAAGAAGCTGAAGCTGAACGGTTCTACGAAGACCTACAAGACCTCCTAGAACTAACACCCAAAAAAGATGTCCTTTTCATAATAAGGGACTGGAATGCAAGAGTAGGGAGTCAAGAAATACCTGGAGTAACAGGCATATTTGGCCTTGGAGTATAGAATGAAGTGGGGCAAAGGCTAACAGAGTTTTGCCAAGAGAACAACATGGTCATAGCAAACATTCAATTTCAACAACACAAGAGAAGACTCTACACATGGACATCACCAGATGGTCCACACCAAAATCAGATTGATTATATTCTTTGCAGCCAAGGATGAAGAAGCTCTATAAAGTCAGCAAAAATAAGACAGGGGCTGACTGTGGCTCAGATCATGAACTCCTTATTGCCAAATTCAGACTGAAACTGGAGAAGTGGGGAAAGCCACTAGGCCAATTCAGGAATGACCTAAATCAAATCCTTTATGATTATACAGTGGAAATGACAAACAGATTCAAAGGATTAGATCTGATAGAGTACTTGAGGAACTATGGATGGAGGTTCATGACATTTTACAGGAGACAGGGATCAAGACCATTCCCAAGAAAAAGAAATACAAAAAATGAAAATGGCTGTCTGAGGAGGCCTTACAAATAGCTATGAAAAGAGGAGAAGTGAAAAGCAAAGGAGAAAAGGAAAGATATGCCAATTTGAATGCAGAGCTCCAAAGAATAGCATGGAGAGGTAAGAAAGCCTTCCTCAGTGATCAATGCAAAGAAATAGAGGAAAACTGTAGAATGTTAAAGACTAGAGATCTCTTCAAGAAAATGAGAGGTATGCAAAGATGGGTACAATAAAGGACAGAAAGGGTATGGATCTAACAGAAGCAGAAGATATTAAGAAGAGGTGGCAAGAAGATAGAGAAGAACTATACAAAAAAGATCTTCATGACTCACATTATCACCATGGTATGATCACTCATCTAGAGCCAATGATCCTGGAATGCAAAGTCGAGTGGGCCTTAGGAACCATCACTATGAACAAAGCTAGTGGACGTGATGGAAATTCAGTTGAACCATTCCAAATCCTAAAAGATGATGCTGTGAAAGTGCTGCATTCAATATGCCAGCAAATCTGGAAAACTCAGCAGTGGCCACAGGACTGGAAAAGGTCAGTTTTCATTCCAATCCCAAAGAAAGGCAATGCCAAAGAATGCTCAAACTACCACACAATGGCAATCATCTGACACTAGTAAAGTAATACTCAAAATTCTCTAAGCCAGGTTTCAACAGTACATGAACCGTGAACTTCCAGATGTTCAATTTGGATTTAGAAAAGGCAGAAGAACCACAGATTAAATTGTTAACATCCATTGGATTATTTTTTTTTTTTAGCAGTGACTCAAGAAAAATATTTATTATTCTTATGTTTTGACTTGTTCTGTGGTTTCTTTTGGATCTTTTATTCCCCCTCCCCTCCATTCCTGTTGTAGCTGTTGATTTTATTGGCACTATTAAATCTAATTAAGATTTTGAGGTTTTTTTTTTTGAAAAACCAAGAGAGTTCCAGAAAAACATCTATTTCGGCTTTATTGACTATGCCAAATCCTTTGACTGTGTGGATCACAACAGACTGTGGAAAATTCTGAAAGAGATGGGAATACCAGACCACCTGACCTGTCTCTTGAGAAATCTGTATGCAGGTCAGAAAGCAACAGTTAGAACTGGACATGGAACAACAGACTGGTTCCAAACAGGGAAAGGAGTGCATCAAGGCTGTATATTGTCACCCTACTTATTTAACTTCTATGCAGAGTACATCATGAGAAACACTGTGCTGGATGAAGCACAAGCTGGAATCAAGATTGCCGGGCGAAATATCAATAACCTCAGATATGCAGATGACACCACACTTTTGGCAGAAAGCAAAGAACTAAAGAGCCTCTTGAGGCAAGTGAAAGAGGAGTGAAAATGTTGGCTTAAATCCCAACATTCAGAAAACTAAGATCATGGCATCTGGTCCCATCACTTCATGGTAAATAGATGGAGAAATAGTGGAAACATTGACGGACTGTATTTTTGGAGGGTCCAAAATCACAGCAGATGGTGACTGCAGCCATTAAGTTAAAAGATGCTAGCTCCTTGGAAGAAAAGTTACGACCAACATAGACAGCATATTAGAAAGCAAAGACATTACTTTGCCAAGAAAGATAGGTCTAGTCAAAGCTATGTTTTTCCAGTAGCCACTTATGGATGTGAGAGTTGGACTATAAAGAAAGCTGAGTACAGAATTGATGCTTTTGAACTGTGATGTTGTAGAAGACTCAAGAGAGTCCCTTGCACTGAAAAGAGACCCAACCATTCCATCCTAAAAGAAATCAGTCTGAATATTCATTGGAAGGAACAATGCTGAAGCTGAAACTCCAATACTTTGGCCACCTGATGCAATGAACTGACTCACACTGGAAAAGACCCTGATGCTGGAAAAGATTGAAGGTGGGAGGAGAAGGGGATGACAGAGGATGAGATGACTGGATGGCATCACCGACTCAATGGACATGAGTTTGAGTAAACTTTGGGAGTTGGTGACAGACAGGGAGGCCTGGCGTGCTGCAGTCCATGGGGTTTCAAAGAGTCAGGCACGACTGAGATACTGAACTGAACTGAATCTCAAAACATTATAATGAGGTGGTTATTATTACTGTTCCCATTATAAAGCAATAAAACTAAGGCCCAGAAATATCAGAAATTTCCCCAGATGGTCACATCATGTAATGAATAGCGCTAGTATTCTAACCTTGGTAACCTCGCATGGTTTAATTGCTAAGTCATGTCTAATTCTCTACGACCACATGGACTGTAGCCCACCAGGCTCCTCTGTCCATGGGATTTCCCAGGCAAGAATACTAGAGTGGGTTGCCATTTCCATCTCCAGGAATCTTCCCAGCCTAGGGATTGAATCAATGTCTCAAGCATTGGCAGGCGGGTTTTTTACCACTGAGTCACCAGGGAAGCTCAATATTGTTTTTGTTAATAAATACAAATGTGTGGTATATATATACATGCTAATACTATTGGGGTTAAATACTTATACAAAAGGCAAAAAAGGAGATAGTATTAGAGTTTCATGGACTCTGAATGATTCCAGTAATCATTCACGATGGTGCAAAAGTAACTGTGGTTTTTGCACTGTTGAAATTTGCTGTTTGATATTGGAATATATTCTAAATAAATGTGGTTAGGTTATATATCATTTGAGCATGTATTTCTTGCTTTATCTTTTTTGCTAAATGACTTACTGCTGTTTATTTTATATTTATTTTAGAGTAAGGAAGTGATGTTAGACAGAAAGCAAATTTGAGTAGTTTTCTTATTCGAGTTCAAAATATGTAGTAAAGCAGCACAGATAACAACACAATTTGCCCAGGAACTGCTAAGCAACATAAAGTGCAGAGGTGACTCAAGAAGCTTTGCCAAGGAGATGAGAACTTTAAAGTTGAGGAGTGCAGTCGTCGGCCATTGGAAGGTGACAGCGATGAATTGAGAGCAATCATCTAAGCTCATCCTCTTACAACAGCATGAGAAGTTGCCAAAGAACTCAGCATTGACCACTGCACAGCTGTTCAGCACTTGAAGCAAAGCAGAAAGGTGAAAAAGCTCAGTAGGTGGGTGCCTCATGAGCTGACTGAAAATTATCATTTCAAATTGTCATCTCTTATTCTATGCAACAACAATGAACCATTTCTCTGTCGGATTATGACTTTGCAACAAAAAGTGGATTTTATAGAACAAGCAGTGATGCGTGCAGTGGATGGACCGAGAAGAAGCTCCAAAGCCATTCCCAGAGCCAAACTTGTACCCAGAAAAGGGTCATCGTCACTGTTTGGTGGCCTGCTGCCCATCGGATCCATTATAGCTTTCTGAATCCTCATGAGACCATTATATCTGAGCAGTATGCTCAGCAAATCAATCGATGAGATGCACGAAAGAAACTGCAATGCCTGCAGCTAGCACTAAGGAAGAGAAAGGGCCCAATTCTTCTCCATGACAATGCCCGACCGCACGTCACACAACCAATGCTTCAAAAGTTGAACAAATTGGGCTACGAAGTTTTGCCTTATCCACCATATTCACCTGACTTCTCAGCAACTGACTACCACTTCTTCAAATATTTGAAGAACTTTTTGCAGGAAAAATAATTCCACAACCAGCAGGAGGTAGAAAATGCTTTCCAAGAGTTCGTCAAATCCCAAGGCATGGATTTTAACAGTACAGGAATAAACATATTTCTCATTGGCAAAATTGTGTTGATTATAATGATTTCCATTTTGATTAATAAAGATGTGTTTGAGCCTATTTATAATGATTTAAAATTCACAATCTGAAACTGCAATTACTTTCGCACCAAAATATAGGAATCCCAAAACTCTAAGGTAATGAAAATAAACAAAAACATCTTCCTTTAAATCTATGCTCCAGAGATTAAAAAAAAATTATATGCCTTGCAAGGCACTACTTGATCAGAATATACTCTGAATTTATACTAATTCATGTCAATACAACAGAGAAGAATGAAATCTAATACAACCTAAAGTATACTTCAATAGATCAAGGAAGTTGCTTGTGGAAATACTATCCTCTATATAGCTAATTCATTGAACATTTAACAAATATTTAATGATTGTTCAATTAAAATAAAAGCCAGTAAATATCTTTTAAACTTAACAAAATAAAAAAGAAAGATAATACAATTTTATGTACGTCTTGGAAAAAACAATTAAAAAATAAAAATGAATATAAATTAAGAGGAAGAAAGATTATAATTTTTTCATGGTCCTTCATGAACAGTGGCTATTAAAGGAAATAAAAATGTGTGTGTTGATATCTCACCAAAAATAAAAAAAACTGTGGAAGCATATTAACCATCATAGACCAATCTATGGCTTTCTCAAAACCAGTGTTAACCTAGACATACATACAAAGCCTGAAGAGAAAATTGAGGCAACTGAAGACAAGCAGCAGCTATCGACTCTCTAAGAATTGAAACTTTAAGAGTTAAAGCAAACAACATTCCGAAAGGCATCTACAATTTGAAAATCCAAAACATCACTTTTCATGGAATCAGAACAGGAGAGGATTGAGTTTGCACAGGACAAAGGGATCCTATTTTTGGAATCCTGTGGCCTACCCCTAAGAATATTTAGTAGGAAGTGGGGAAAGAAAGATAAAGATTGGGAAAAGAATAGCAGCGAGAAAGAAAATGGAGAGAAAAACCACAAGGGAGGAGGGATAGAATAAGTATTCTGTAAGCAGAGTGGTGTTCATTTAGTTAGAGGGAAGGCAGAAATTAAAGCCACCAGATGAAAATCTGAAGGACTGATTTCTCACTTTCATAACTTGTTTAGGAAATGAAGATTAGCATTTAGAGCAGCGTGACTAATTACACGGGTAATAAAGATCTTATATTTCATGTTTGTAAATTAGAAAATGAAATCTCTTAATTAGATGAGAAAAAGTCTGTAAAGTACAAAATCATTTGTAAAAAAAATGCTCTTCTCATTGATTTAGGGAAACTTTGACTAGGTAACATCATTGACACTGTGATTTATCAGCTTCAAAATTGTTCACAGCATTTCCCACAAGTATCAGTCTTCAGAATTTTATTCATTCCTGTACATCTGGATAAATGTATACATATGGGCCAATTAGGTTGCCCGTCGAGTCAAAATTGCAATTAACCTTTCATTAAAGTTATAGCAATCTTTTACTTAGAGAGCGATCAAGTCAGATAGATCAAAGTAGACATACGGCTTCTGTGATGCAGATTGACAAAGAGCAATCTGTCAGTTGAAGAATGCTTCATTGATCAGCTAAGTCAGAATTCCCTATGATAGCTGTCTGACTGTTGCAACCTTGTGGACTGTAGCCTGCCAGGCTTCTCTGTCCACAGAGTTTTCCAGACAAGAATACTGGAGTGGGTTGCCATTTGCTTCTCCAGGGGACCTTCCTGACCCAGGGATCGAACCCACGTCTATTGCATTGTCAGAAGGCTTCTTAACCTCTGAGCCACGAGGGAAGCCCCCAGGATAGCTGAAAAGATGTTCAAACTCCTAGGTCCCAGGCTGGAATTTTTGAATTATTATTAGAGGGTTTAGGAAGTTGTTTAGTACAGCTTTATAGTTGTGATTTCATTGAATCATTAAAAAACACTTAAGAAATACAAAGCACTATTCTAAAATCTTCATTTTACAGATGACCTTGTTAACAGCTACAGTTACAGAGCCTGGGTTCAACTCAAATCTAACTGCAACCATCGAGCCCAATCATTAAACCATTACATTATTCTGCCCCTTCCCTAATTTGTGTATAGACACAGGACCATTTGTTTTGACAAGATAAACATGCTATAATAGGTGCTGAGTTAGAAGACAATCACAAAAATTCTTCTTTGCTTTTTATCCCTCTCTCCTGATGCTGATAAGTTGAAAATGCACCCAAGGACAGATGGAGAAAGGTAAAAAGAGCATCTTTATTGTGTTCTGCCATGAACCAATCATGTAATATGCATAAAGAGAAGCAATGAGAACTCATAGTTCAAAGAGGAAATTATTTGTTAAAAAGGAATATAGTTTTCCTATAAAATAGTGATGTGATCCCTATTAAACATAGATAATTACAGAGACTGTAATATTTGTATCTAAAATGTCCAAAATTTGAGATACCATGCTATCATGATGCTAATACAGTTTCTATCTTTACATAGAAAGAAGATATGCTGCTGCTGCTGCTAAATCACTTCGGTCGTGTCCGACTCTGTGCGACCCCATAGACAGCAGCCCACCAGGCTCCCCCATCCCCGGGATTCTCCAGGCAAGAATACTGGAGTAGGTTGCGATTTCCTTCTCCAATGCATGAAAGTGAAAAGTGAAAGTGAAGTCGTTCGGTCGTGTCCCACTCTTAGCGACCTCATGGACTGCAGCCTACCAAGCTCCTCCGTCCATAAGATTTTCCAGGCAAGAGCATTGGAGTGGGGTGCCATTGCCTTCACCGATCTTTACATACTAGTTTACCTAAACTTGGCAAAAAGGTTCTATTCTAAGGTAGAGAAGCCTACGGAAAATGTTACCAAATAATGACCTGACCACACGTAAACTTGTTTAAATAGTAACCCTCAGCTAAAGAGCTCCAGTGCCTACAGAATTTGTCCAAAACATATAAGCAATGGCAGATAAGCAAATTAAGGAAATTCTGCCTCTTCAAATATAAAGACATGTGGGTCCATTATCAAAGATTCCTTGCAACCTAGGATACATGAAAAAGATAATTCAGAATAATACAAGATGAAGAAGAAAGAACAAGCATGTGCTGAGCAAATAAGTCAACCTTTATGAGTAATCACTGTATTGTATGCTTACATATTTCATAATAAGAAATAAAAATAACCAGAGTTTATTAAGTTCTATGTACCAGACATTGTAGCAAACATCTTACAAACACCAGGGCATTTTCTTCACACAACAATTTTGTGAGATATGCATGAGGACTCGCAAGTTACAGTAGAAAAAATAAGAAATTTTGCTAGGTTAAGTAACCTGCCCAAAGCCATGCAGCATTAAACTGCTAGGATGCAAACCCAGCTTTATAGACTCAAAGCTACAAGGCAGAAATGCCTTATTTGAGCCTCAGTTATGTTTTAGATTATGGGATTGCACCAGATTCTAGATAAACATCCAGGTACAAGTAATAACACTGTGAAATTCACCTGTAAATGTCATTTCCATCACCTTCCAGGACTTTCAATCAAAGGATTAGCAAGATCCTGCCTTCTCACCCCGCACTGTCATCTGCATTCAGACATCTATAGGCTACTGGCTCTAGGATATTTCTTAGCTATCTATATTAACTCATCTTAAGAAGCCCACTGCAAGTATTATGGTAAGCCTTTTACTTGGGACCTTCATGCTTCCTTTTAATCTCTTGGAAATGCACCAACTACCTGGGCACAATCTTTTCCCTGGGAATGTCTTCCTTAGTCTTTGGAAGAATTAAAGTATAACAGAAAACTCAGAAATTTGATTCAAACCCTCTCCTGTAATAATTGTATAATTAAATAATTAATTATAGTTTAAAATGAACTCTTTTTTTTCCAAATATATTTCTGGGAGAAAAAAATTAGATGACTCAACTCAGGTTAAAGTTATCTTCCAAAATAAAATTCAAATTATTCAGCTATAGAGTGGTTGGACTTTTCAAAGAAAATACAAAGTGATTAGCATTCTAATTCTTATTTATTTTCATTGAGAAAAAAATTAGACAAGGAAGGGCTGTGACCAAAGTTAATCAAAGAAGAGCTGAATACTTTAGCTTTGTGTCCCCCAAAAGATGTTGGACTCTCCTAAATTATTGTTTTGAGAGAGTAAAGGGAAAACCTATTTTAATGATTTAATTGTATTTTATACTATTTTAACCTATGTGTGCAGTTTTCCATTTCAGAGGTTGCAGTGAAAGTATTGTGTCCAACTCTTTGAGACCTTATGGACTGTAGCCCACCAGGCTCCTCTGTCCATGGAATTCTCCAGGAAAGAATACTGGAGTGGGTAGCCTTTCCCTTCTCCATGGGATCTTCCTGACTCAGGGATTGAACCCATGTCTCTTACACTGCAGGCAGATTCTAGCCACCAGGCAATGAGCTTGTTAGGATAGGTTTTCCCTTCATTGTCTGCTCAAAGCAATCACTCGTGAAAATGAGAGTGCATTAAATAAAGATCTGTGACATCTAATATTTTCAAACAGAATCTCATCCTAGACCCCATATAAAGTCCTTTAGATCTCAGGTCAAGCACACTTTCTTAAAGAGTCCTTCTCTGACCTTCTTGACTATGTCAAATTCCACTTTTAAGAGCTCATCTCTTTTGTAACATCAGGCAAAATTAAAAGTTGGTATTTATTTATGTAATTATTTGATCAGTGTCTGATTCTCCCATTAAATTGTAGACTCATTGAAAACCAGCAGATGCCTAGAACTCTAGAGTACCTGCCACAGAAAGTGAAAGTGAAAATCAAAGTCACTCAGTCGTGTCCGACTCTTTGCGACCACATGGACTACACAGTCCATGGAATTCTCCAGGCCAGAATACTGGAGTGGTAGCCTTTCCCTTCTCCAGGGGATCTTCCCAACCCAGGGATCGAACCCAGACCTCGCACATTGCAGGCAGATTCTTTACCAACTGAGTCTCAAAGGAAGCTCTTGAATACTGCAGTGGGTAGCCTATCCCTTCTCCAGCAGATCCTCCTGACCCAGGAATCGAACTGGGGTCTCCTGCACTGCAGGCAGATTCTTTACCAACTGAGCTGTCAAGGAAGCCAACAGAGGCGGCACTCAATGCATGCAGTTAAATGAATAAGAGAATGCAGTAACTCGATATAAAGATCTTGATGGAAAGTTCAACATAGGTGTTATTGTTATAATTTTTTTTTAATTTTTTTTACTGTTCAATTAGCAACTCATTCACCAAATTATTTAAACCTAGGTCACAGACACGTTCTTTCCCACACAAAACATACTGTGATAACATTTCAATTGAATGTGGGAATTGGTTCTTAAATTAATCTATTTCATCATTATCATACCTGTAGGATTCAAAATTAATATTTGGCAGCTTGGTTCACTGATTTTCAAAAGATTCATCTTATACTGTGTTCTCTCGGTTGTAGAAAGTCACTACCTTATTAAATAGCTCAACAGGAAGCAACTAAGTGTCCTACGACAGGTAGGAAAGCAGAAATTAAACCATTGAAGATATTCAGATGTCTGCTTTCTTGAGAAACTTAAAACTAAGAATGAAAAATAAGAGCCACTACCATCAACTGATTGCTTATTATATACATAAAGGGCCAAAGTTAAGACACAAGCTCATCTTTTCCCCACAATAACTTTTTAAAACAGGTATCATCCTCCTTTAACATTTTTTGAAGAAGAAATCAAAGACCAAAGAGCTATATCTAAAATATGATCATGGTACTATTACATAAATGTTTATCCTCGATTTATCAACAAAAAAATTGAGACTCAGAGGTTGAGTAACCTGCCCAACTAATAAAAATGCATTAAATGACTCAGCCAAGATTCAGATCCAGTTCTAAAGTCATAACTTGAGCTCTTAGCTTCCACACCAAGTACTCCTGTAAGTAGTTCCAACTTCCGCAGTTACAAATTTGGTCTCACCACAGCCAAGTATAGTGGATCATATGTACGTGGATCGCTAGTGGCACAGGCTTGTTTTTCTGGAGGATACAAACAGGGCACAGTTAACGAGGTGAAAACGAAGGGTAGGTCCACTTCACTCACCTCCTTGCTGTCTATTTAGACCAACAGAATAACAACAAAAGAATGTGTAAGGCGAAATACTAAAGTAGTCAAAAACAGGACAACTAGGACACATCAGGCTGAACTTTTACAGGTCAGAGGATGTACCTGTTAATATGCCTCTTACATTAATAGTACAGCTGTGAGGAGCTTCAGTAAGGAACACAGGAGTTAAGTGCTTGAGAATGATGACTTAATTGAGTAGAATATATATTTCTCTTCAATTACTTATCTTAGAAAAGATAAGTTCTATGGGTACTCAGGGAGTTCCATGGGACAGTCTTAAATTTTTTAATGGGATTGAATAAACTGTTCATTTTAGAAAACACCTGGTTCTTTACAAAGAACCCTACCCCAATAACCTACTCAAGGTTTTAATTCATGCAGATTGGGGAATGGGGTAAGTTAAAATTATAAATTATTCAATGTTCTTCTGGAAAATTAACAGCAGAAGGTTAAATAAATAATTGAAAGCATAAACAAAGATAAAATATATACACTATTTTTCTTCCTTGTAGTGCATTAATTAATGCACTTACAGACAAAATATCTAGTCAAAGATGCAGATAAGGTATTAATATATGGATCCATTGTAGGAGTCACAAGTAAGATCAAGACCTGGCTTCAGAAGTTTCACACACCACTCTTAATTTACCAGGTACATTTGAAATTACTTGGGAGAAGCTGTTAGTCTAATGATCAAGATCAATGATCTTTATCATATGACATGGATTTAAATCCCAGTTTCACAGCTTCCCCAGTGATGTGGTGAACTTCTGAGCCACAGAAGTTCAGAAGAGACTAAATAATTTCCCGTGAGTGCATAATTAGGAAGCAATGAAACTAGAATGGAAACTTTTCTCCATTATATTTTAAAGCCCAAGTGTACGTTCCCCAAGACCATTTCCCCAAGCTGCTGCTCTCTCACTTGTACACTTTGGAAGATATTTTATCTCCTCAGCTTTAATATTTTGGTCCTGCTGATAATTAGACAATAAGTTGCTCAATAAGTACCTTCTGTTTTAAATTCATATTTCTGTTATATCCAATATAGGGTTTAGAAAAGTAAGGTGTATGGAAATAGGAAAATTAGTCCTTATTTCACTAAAGAAAAAAGGTATTTTTGATGGGATTTATATCCTAGCTCTGGCATTTATTAGCTATGGGATCTTGGGCATATTATTTGACTTTTCAAAAACAAATTTTTTCTTCATTTGTAAATGGGCATAACAATAATTGTTGTTGTTTACTTGCTAAATCACTTCCAATTCTTTGCAATCATATGGACAGAGCCTACCATGCTCCACTCTCCATTGGATTTCCCAGGGAAGAAAACTGGAGTGGGTTGTCATTTCCTTCTCCAGGGCATCTTCCCAATACAGGTATTGAACCTGCCTCTCCTGCTTGGCAGGCAGATTGTTTACCAATAAGCCACCTGGGAAGCCTTATAATAATAAAACCTACCTCCTGAAAATTAAATACATAGGTTAAATAAGTTATGTGCTTGTATATATTAAGTGCTCAATGAATCACTGTACTTTTAAATATATCATTAGTACTTCCATTTGGAGAAGGCAATGGCACCCCACTCCAGTAATCTTACCTGGAAAATCCCATGGATGGAGGAGCCTGTAAGGCTGCAGTCCTTGGGGTTGCTGAGGGTCGGACATGACTAAGCGACTTCACTTTCACTTTTCACTTTCATGCATTGGAGAAGGAAATGGCAACCCACTCCAGTGTTCTTGCCTGGAGAATCCCAGGGACGGGGGAGCCTGGTGGGTGCCATCTCTGGGGTCGCACAGAATCTGACACGACTGAAGCAACTCAGCAGTACTTCCATTTAGTCTTCTTTGAACCTTTGATTTGCCTCATCCATCAAGTGAGCTGCTGCTGCTGCTGCTGCTGCTAAGTCGTGTCAGTCATGTCTGACTCTGTGCAACCCCATAGATGGCAGCCTGCCAGGCTCCCCCGTCCCTGGAATTTTCCAGGCAAGAACACTGGAGTGGGTTGCCATTTCCTTCTCCAAGGCATGAAAGTAAAAAGTGAAAGTGAAGTCACTCAGTTGTGCCATCAAGTGAGCAGTCTTGAGACAGCAGTCTCAAAGGACTGCTGTGAGGATTCAATGACAAAATGTTTGTATATTCCTTAGAAGTTATGCTATGCTATGCTATGCTAAGTTGCTTCAGTTGTGTCTGACTCTGTGAGACCCCAGAGACGGCAGTCCACCAGGCTCCCCCGTCCCTGGGATTCTCCAGGCAAGTGGAGTGGGTTGCCATTTCTTTCTCCAATGCAAGAAAGTGAAAAGTGAAAGTGAAGTCCCTCAGTCATGTCCGACTCCTAGAGACCCCATGGACTGCAGCCCACCAGGCTCCTCCATCCATGGGATTTTCCAGACAAGAGTACTAGTAAGGTCAAATAATGTATTACTTTTATTAGTGTGATATTAATACTTGCTTTTAAGATCACAAACCACTGACCACATTTAACAGCTTTTAGTCCTTCATCTATGTCCCATATCATCTGGGTCTGGTTCTCTAAGGTTCTGGTCCACAAGCCAATACATAGTCCTCTGTGCCAAAACCAGTACTGCTCACCTCCTCCAACAGGGAACCTATGCACACTGTGACCACAGCCTTCCTCCAAAGAGGCAACTGAGTGCATTGTGAAGTCCCAACTGTCAAAGGTATTCATGAGCCAGGGAACCTTT
Source organism: Neotragus pygmaeus (assembly GCA_006410875.1). Lineage (NCBI taxonomy): Eukaryota > Metazoa > Chordata > Mammalia > Artiodactyla > Bovidae > Neotragus > Neotragus pygmaeus. The sequence goes on along the minus strand of SJYV01010826.1, from coordinate 435,639 downwards.
CTGGATACCACAGATACCACTTCACTGTGACCTCTTGTGCAAGTGACACACAGGTTTTGACTTACTACAGCAGGTGTCCAATAATCATTTTGATCTCACCACTATTTTATAATTCCTTCTAAGTGAAAAAAAATGACAGGAAACATCAATATAATCTGGCATCTTGCTAGGTAAAACAAGAACAATCCCTATGAGGATTATTGTTTATCTCTGAAAAATATACTACAAGCATAATCCAAATATGATTCAAAGATACTCTTTATGGATTCACAGTCTTTCAATTTACAGTGGATGTATTAATAGATGTGTTTGTTTGAAGAGTCATTTATATTAGAATGTGCAATGCTGACAATATAGAAAAAAAGACTTATGGAATGCTAAAATTTTCATAAAGTTAAAATGCAACTGAAATACTACTATCAACTCTATTAAAATATGTCTTGCAGTTAATCTCAGCTGACAATTATGAAGATGTGCTCCTCACAGGATGGCAAATAGTTTTGCTTAAATGACTTTTGTTCTGTGTGTGATGATTNTATTGTGTGAGAAAAATAATTTATGTCATCATGGCAATCATTTTATCCAGAACTAAGATAATTCAAAAGACTTGGTTTCCACATAAATCAGAAACCAATATAAAGATAAATGTATCTGTTACTTTATATTAATTTATCATTATTATTTCTGGCACTAATAATAATACATAATATTTGTATAGCATTTAACCATTTATAAAACACTTTCCATATGAACTCCTTTCAACTATCCTATAATTTATTTCATCAATTTTCATATGAAATTTCATTAAGAGTTAAAATTAATTAATCTGCTATTTTTCTCACACAATATAAACAATTTAAAATGTAACATTTAAACAATATTGCTTATATTCAAAACTAGAAAATATCATTTCTACTTTACCTTCGAGAGTCTTTAGAATAAAGTGTAGTTAGAGAACCCAGTAGCAGGCACAGATTTAAAAGGTCACCTGTGCAATTTGTATCATTAGGTAGTTATAAAGGTCTCTTGAATTTTAAAAAGAACATTAATATATAAATGAGAAGTGCCAGAAAGCAGTGGAAATTACACTTGGTTTCTAAGAATAGTCAATGCCTACAAGTTTTTNAAGGTCACCTGTGCAATTTGTATCATTAGGTAGTTATAAAGGTCTCTTGAATTTTAAAAAGAACATTAATATATAAATGAGAAGTGCCAGAAAGCAGTGGAAATTACACTTGGTTTCTAAGAATAGTCAATGCCTACAGGTTTTTTAGAGTTGACTCATTGGAAAAGACTCTGATGCTTGGAGGGATTGGGGGCAGGAGGAGAAGGGGACGACCGAGGATGAGATGGCTGGATGGCATCACGGACTCGATGGATGTGAGCCTGAGTGAACTCCGAGACATGGTGATGAACAGGTAGGCCTGGCGTGCTGCGATTCATGGGGTCGCAAAGAGTCAGATACGACTGAGCGACTGAACTGAACTGAACTTAACTGAAGGAAACATTTGAGTATGCTCAACTATTTATTTAATAAACAACATTTTTGCAAGTTTCATCCAATTTGGACCAACTTGATTTTTGGACAAGACTGACTTTACAAATTACTTTGCTTAACAGAATTCATTAAAAACAAATTCTATATTTTAATTTAAAAAATCTTTTTGGAGTTAGAAAAAATCTTCTGCCTTGGCAACTCATCCATAGGCACTCTGGTTTCTAGTGATTCCTGGGTATTTAATTATTTGAACAAACTGATACAAAATCAGACAAAGCACTTCATTATTGAATAGCGTCCTTAAAAAACAAAAAGCCTAGATTAGTAAATACGTGTAATAATAAAATTCCTTAAAATCCGTAGAGCCAAAATTATACTTCATTTTAACATAGGGGTGTGTGTGTGTGAAAGAGAGAGAGAGAGAGAGTCGTTCAGTCTTGTCTGACTCTTGTGAGTCCATGGACTGTTAGCCCTCCAAGCTCCTCTGTCCATGGGATTCTTTAGGCAAGAATAGTGCAGTGGTTAGCCATTCCCTTCTCTAGGGCATCTTCTCAATCCAGGGATCGAACCCTGATCTCCCACATTACAGGCAGATTCTTTACTTTCTGAGCCACCAGAGAATTCTGATTTAAAGGTATGCAGGTAGTTTAATTCTCTTCATACATTAAAGGTGTTTGTTAATGATCCACAGAGTACTGTGGTATTTTATTCTAACTTGATACAATGTACTTTACTGACAAGAGCACATCCTATTAAAATTGTGTTTAGTCACTCAGTCATGTCCAACTGTTTGTGACCCCACAGACTGGGCTGCCAGGCTCTCTTGTCCATGGAATTCTCCAGGCAAGAACACTGGAATGGGTTGCCATGCCCTCCTCCAGGGGATCTTCCCAACCCAGGGATCGAACCCAGGTCACCTGCATTACAGGTAGATTCTTTACCATCTTAGCCACCAGGGAAGTCCTCCTATTATACTAATTTTCCTTATACAAAGATTTTCAACAGTATATTACATGGCTTTCTCTTAAGTTGTATAACTTTCTGCTGCTGCTGCTGCTAACTCGCTTCAGTCGTGTCTGACTCTGTGTGACCCCACAGATGGCAGCCCACAAGGCTCCCCTGTCCCTGGGATTCTCCAGGCAAGAACACTGGAGTGGGTTGCCATTTCCTTCTCCAATGCATGAAAGTGAAAAGTGAAAGTGAAGTCACTCAGTCGTATCCGACTCTTTGCGACCCAGGGACTGTAGCCCACCAGGCTTCTCCGTCCACGGGATTTTCCAGGCAAGAGCACTGGAGTAGGGTGCCATCGCCTTCTCCATATATAACTTTCTAGAGTAACATAATTTAATATTGGAAATAAGAGCAATTTAATATTAACATCGGAAAAATGAAGAAACTGAGGCAAGGAACAGTTAAGTGGGCTGTGTAAATCTCAAAGGGAGCATATTCAGTGATCTCTCTATACCTGGCCAGCCCAACACAACAGCCACAAGGGCCATACACCCTTACCCACTTGAAATATGCTGACTGGCATTGAAATGGGCTGTAAATGTAAAACTGTCATACAATTAAAAAAATATTTGTGTTTTATTCCCAGTTCCTGGAACAGATCTCCTAAAACACCTAGAATTTCCATAAGGGATATGAGTACCTTATGTTATTCACAAGGAGCTCCTAGGCACAGGTAAATTTATGTCCGTGAGGTGACTAGTTACTGGGGACAGGCTCCAGACAGCCCCAGAATGGCATGCAATATGTCAACAAATTGGGAAGACTCAGCTGCAGCCAGAAGCCTGGAAAAAGATCAGTTTTCACTCCAATCCCAAAGAACAGCAATGCCAAAGAATGTTCAAATTACCATACAACTGTGCTCATTTCACATGCTCGCAAGATAATGCTCAAAATCCTTCAAGCCACACTTCAACAAGATGTGAAATGAGAACTTCCAGATGTACAAGCTGGACTTAGAAAAGAAAGAGGAACCAGAGATCAAATTGCCACCTGTTAGATCACAGAAAAAGCAAGAGAATTCCAGAAAAATATCTACTTCTGTTTCATTGACCACATTAAAGCCTTTGACTGTGTGGATTATAACAAACTGTAAAAAATTCTTAAAGAGATGGGAGTGCTGCACCACCTTACCTGCCTCCTAAGAAATCTGTATGCAGGTCAAGTAGCAACAGTTAGAACCAGATGTGGAACAATGGACTGATTCAAAAAATGGTAAAGGAGTGCATGAAGGCTATATATTGTCACCCTATCCATGTAATTTCTATCCAGAGTACATCATGTGAAATGCCAGGCTGAATGAAGCAGAAACTGGAGTCAAGATTGCTAGGAGAAATATTAATAACCTCAGGTATACCGATGACACCACTCTAATGGCAGAAAATGAAGAGGAACTAAAGAGTCTCTTGATGGTTATAAAAGAAGAGAGTAAAAAAGTTTGCTTAAAGCTCAGCATTCAAAAACTAAGATCATAGCATCTGGTCCCATCACTTCCTGGCAGATAGATGGGAAAACAATGGAAACAGTGACATACTTTATTTTCCTGGGCTTCAAAATCACTGTAGATGGTTGCAGCCATGAAATTAAAAGACATTTGCTCTTTGGAAAAAAAGCTGTCACAAAACTAGAGGGTATATTAAAAAGCAGAGACATCATTTTGCCAACAAGTCTACATAGTTAAAGTTATGCTTTTCCCAGTAGTCATGTATTGATTTGAGAGTTGAACTATAAAGAAGGCTGAGCACCAAAGAACTGATGCTTTTGAACTGTGGTGTTGGAGAAGACTCTTGAGAGTCCTTTAGACAGTAAGGAGATCAAACCAGTCAATACTAAAGGAAATTAGCCCTGAATATTCATTCGAAGGACTGATGCTGAAGCTGAAGATCCAATACTTTGGCCACTTGACATTAAGAACTGACTCACTGGACAAGACCTTGATGCTGAGAAAGACTGACGGCTGGAGGAGAAGTGGGTGACAGAGGATGAGATGGTTGGATGGCATCACCGATTCGAAACATGAGTTTGAGCAAGCTCTAGGAGATGGTGAAGGACAGGGAAGCCTGGCATGCTGCAATCCATGGGGCAGCAAAGAATCAGACATGACTGAGTGACTGAACAATACCACCACCCTAAATACGGAGTGATCAGATAAGTAGAAATGTCTGCACCACCTACTGAGCTCTGGAAGGAGAAGCGATGGAGAGATTGGAGATTAAGCTGTATAAAAGTCTGAAAAAATGAGACATGGTGAGCTTTCAGTTTTGGTACCTATGAAGGTGCTGGGAGTGTAGTGGGCCCAGAGAAGGCATGGAAATCTCACACCTCTTCCTCCATACACTGACCTACGCATCTCCCCCATCTGGCTCTTCCTGAGTTCTATCTTTGATTGATTAATCAATAAATGTAAGAAATTCCCAAGTTCTGTGAGCCTTTTTAGCAAATTATCAAACCTGAGGAGATTGTGAGAAGCTCCAGTTTATAGCTAGTTGGTCAGAAGTAACAATCTGGACTGGTAATTGGCATCGGAAGTGAGGGCTGTCTTGTGAGACTGAGCCCGTAAGCAGTGAGATCTGCTCCGTTTCCAGGTGGTTCCAGAATTCAGTGATTTAAGACCTTCAGCAGATGTCTAACGAAAACTGACGTACTGATGAATTTGGGAAACCACACCTACACTTGCTGTCAAAAGTACTGAGAATTGAGGAGGAGCAGAGTTTTTCCTTTCAAATATACACACCAGATTTTGGCAACTTAGTATTAAAAAGTAACATAAAATACTTCAATTATATTTTTATTTGATTTTTTATCAAATGTTTTTGGAGTACTGTTGATTTACAATGTTTTGGTTTTTTTTTTCCCGATATACAACAAAGTGAATGTTATACATATACTTATACCTACTCTTTTTTTAGGTTTTCTTTCCATATAGGCCATTACAGAATATTGAGTGGAGTTCCCTAATAGGTTCTTATTAGTTATCTCTTTTATATATAATAGTGTGCATATATCAATCCCTATCTCAACTTATACCTCCCCACTTCTCTTTACCCCTTGGAAAACATAAGTTTGGTTTCTATATCTTTGACTCTATTTCTGTTTTGCAAATACATTTATTTAACAATATTTTATATGAATTCTGGAGAAGGCAATGGCACGCCACTCCAGTACTCTTGCCTGGAAAATCCCATGGACAGAGGATCCTGGTAGGCTGCAGTCCATGGGTTGCTAGGAGTCAGACACGACTGAGCAACTTCACTTTCACTTTTCACTTCCATGCATTGGAGAAGGAAATGCCAACCCATTCCAGTATTCTTGCCTGGAGAATCCCAGGGACAGGGGAGCCTGGTGGGCTGCCGTCTATGGGGTCGCACAGAGTCGGACATGACTGAAGTGACTTAGCAGTAGCAGAATATGAATTCTATGTTTAAAGGTATTTTAGATATACCATATAAAATGTTAAAATCATTTTCATTTCTTTTGCTGTATCCTTTTAAAATGTGTCTACTAGAAATTTTAAAATTACATGTGTAGCTCACATTATATTTCTCTTTGACAGTGCTGTTCTGGACCACTACCTTTTACTTTATTTTAGAGATACCTCTTGTTGAGATTTCAAGTACATAGAGTAATTTAATACACAAAATTCATATTTTTCATTAGTCAACCAAAGGAAAAATTCTCCTTTGTCATTCAAGAGCCTGAGTTTACATAATCTAATACCAGATTAACCAATATAGGCTTGTATACTTTCAGAAATAGCTTTAACACTCTATCCTTCATAAAGAATGCTTCACTTTGTTTCATACACATTAATTTCACTATTCTAAGATAGTCTTACCTAAACTCCATAGTCATCCAAAGTCTGTTCTCCTCTTTGATAAATACATTCCAGGCAAAGAGTTAAAAGGAAAAATAAAGTACTGAGTTTTCATTGTCACAAGAGAATAATAGAAGATAATTCCAGTTAAGAATAGATTTGTGATTAAACTATGGCAACCGCTAACAACATTTCTGAAATGGAAAAAACAATTATGCTTATATTACGAGTCAAAGTTAAAATATATTCTTCCTGAAAGGGGAAAATGGATTAATTTGAAGACCTCAAGAATACAAAACCCAAAAAACACCCAAAGCACAAAGCCTGAACTTACCCTGGACAACAGAGTATCTAAACGTGTCCTCAATGAGTGAATGATTTGAAAGCAAGAATTATGTCATAGGAGCATCAATAAACATTCTCTTTAAATACTGGTGAAAATTACCAGTATAGTTGAGGCATCTTCAACAAATGAACTTTTGAGGGCCGTGTACTCTCTAAGGATTGGCAAATAATTCTTGTTATAAAGGACCGGGTTTGGGATGGCTTTATAGAAATCAGGAGGATTCTGTTTACTCCTTCCCATTCTGAACTCATCTCCAGATACAGATAGTCCTAAGTAATACTGATGCATTAGAACAGGAGTACCCAATCATTCATGGAATAGTGTTTTCTTGTCAATTTTCTAGTACCTTATAGACTACTGACACGTTAAGACAACAGAGCAGATGTTGAGAAATGCTGGCAATGATTAGTTTTCAGAAACAGAATCATTCTGGATTTCCTGTTTCATCAGTCACCAACTAGTCATCACAATTCCTATTCCAGGAGCTCTTTTCAAAAGTCAAATGATCTTACTGTTGACGTCATGATGAAGTTGCATTTTTATTTGTGTGATGCATGTCTGAAGACAAGGAAGACAGTATAATCATGTTTTGTTTTGCTTTTAAGAAATAAGTCAGGAACCAGGAGTCTGTTCTTTCATAAAATGACTTTGGGCCAACCTCTTCCCTGAATCTGAATATAAACACCCCAAAGGTAGAACCAGATGCAGTGTACATTCTACCACATTTCCTAAATGGAGATCTATGAACTTAAAGGAGATGATGTCTATTTCATTGGGTTCCTTCCACATAAAGACCTAATAAAGTATATTTATATATTTTAATATGATAATGTATACTATAATAATAAAATTTATTTCTGTTACTATTCTTACTAATAAAATAGTAACATTTATTGACCCCTTTAGGAAGAACACTTAGTGCATCTTGAGTGATCTATGTGTGGGAAATAGTGGAGACTGGATGAATATCTTTAAGGCTTCTTTTTTCATCCAGCTGAACACATGAGGTTCACATGGATGCCATGAGGGTTTTGATGATTACACTGATTTTAATTATTTATATTAGTCATATATTTAAAAATTTAATTTAGTTTGTAAAATCTGCCCCACAAATGACTCTTACTTAGAGGTAGGAAACAGAATAAAAACCATTATGGAATTTTTATAAGTTAATAAGGGGCTTCTCTGGGGCTCAGTAGTAAAGAATCTGCCTGTCAATGCAGGAGACCTGGGTGGATCCCTGTCGGGAAGACAGATCCCCTAGAGAAGGAAATTTTGCAACCTATTCCAGTATTCTTACCTGGGAAATCCCATGGACAAAGGAGTCTGGACGGCTACAGTGCATGGAGTAACAAAAGAGTCAGACATGACTGAGTGACTAAACAACAAGTTAATAAGAAGCATAATACAGTAATTCTCCAAATTCCCAAGACAACAGCATCATCAAACACCAACATTTCTCTCACATATCAACATTTAAAAGTATACATTTAATAGGAATTATATCTCTTCTTTGGGTATATCATGACAAAGTCTATACACATTTTAAATCTATTCCATCTTTGGAGAGGTTTTGTAGATAGCATCATGAAGCCTTCTCCTTTATCATTAAAAAGCAAAAGAGGGCACATAAAATGTAAACAGTATGTTATTTCAGTGAAAAATGGAGGAATCATTGAAAGTACTTTTGATCTATTTTTGATATTACAAAACTTATTAATATTCTATAATCAAATATATATCTAGCTCCTAAACCAAACTCTATATCCCATTTTTGATATTTTCCTTTTCATGCCATCTTACATGTCATTTAAGGCAAATTAAACAATGCTGGGAATAGAAAAATTTAACATTTTTGTATGCTATGAGTATTGTTATGTATTAAAATATATATTAAAATAAATCTAAATTCATTATGTATTAAACATACTGTGTTTAATGTATTATGTTTTAATGTACTATGTATTTAATGTATTAGGCATTAATGTACTATGTATTAAAATAAATTTTATGGTTGCTGCTGCTGCTAAGTCACTTCAGTCGTGTCCGACTCTGTGCGACCCCACAGATGGCAGCCCACCAGGCTCCCCTGTCCCTGGGATTATCCGGGCAAGAACACTGGAGTGGGTTGCCATTCCCTTCCCCAATGCATGAAAGCGAAAAGTGAAAGGGAAGTCACTCACTCATGTCTGACTCTTCGTGACCCCATGGACTGCAGCCTACCAAGCTCCTCAGTCCATGAGATTTTCTAGGCAAGAGTACTGGAGTGGGTTGCCATTGCCTTCTCCGAATTTTATGGTATAATATTTTAAATTCTGCCAATCCAAATTTAATTTTTTAAGTGTTTTTAAAAGACTGACAAGAATCACCCAGTGGTTACCTAATAAAGAACTACATCAATATACAACTCTTCCCTGGAGATTATGATTTAGTGGCATGGAACTCAGGAATTTACATTTTTAACAAGAACACTATGAGAGCTAGTTTGATTTGAGAGTAACATAGTCTCTGAATATAGCTCGGTGATGCTAATAATCCTCAATAATTTCACTATAGCAAGAGAACTGTAATCACTAAAAAGCCAGAACGATTATATAAGTTGAGTTCATGAAAACTGTTCCAAACTCCCAATAGGAAAGTAGCATCTGAATAAAATACAGAGATTTATTTTATCTTTGAATTCTAGACCTAATACAATGCTTGAACATAATAGATGAATTATCACTATTTTGAAGAATGCATGAAAAAATCCCTAGGTGCTATCTAAATTATCCACAATAAAGGCAAGGTATGAAGGTCCATGGTAAAAAAAAAAGGCTAGCTAGATATTGAGATGCATCATTCTTCAAACAGTTCTTCATGTATTCATTCACTAACTCATCCAATCGTGATAACACTACCTGGGCACTAGTGGTATAGCAAGGATCGAGACAACCACTGTCTCTGTATTCTCATCAGGGTGACAGACATTAAATTATTCCTTATTCTATTAACTACTTAACAAAATTTGAGAAGCTGTAGGAAGTAGAAATATAGGATACTAAAAGGACATAGGACCTACCTAATAAAAAGGATTTTAATAAATAGGAAAGGACCTATGAAAACACAAAGACCTTTAAAAAAGCAGAAGAGATTAAGAAGAGGTGGCAAGAAGACTAATGCTAATATCCTCAATAATTTTACTATAGCAAGAGAACTGTAATCACTAAAAAACAGAATGATTATATAAGTTGAGTTCATGAAAACTGTTCCAAACTCCCAATAGGGAAGTTGCATCTGATTAAAATAGATTTACTTTGTACAGAAGAACTGTACAAAAAAGTTCTTAATGACCCAGATAAGCACGATGGTGTAGTCACTCACCTAGACCCAAAAAATGTTCAATTTACCACACAACTGTTGTGATCATTTCACATGCTAGCAATGTCATGCTCAAAAATTTTCAAGTTAGGCTTATACAATACAAAACAGAACTTCCAGATGTACAAACTGGATTTAGAAAGGGCAGAGGAACCAGAGATCAAATTTTTAACATCCACTGGATGACAGAGAAAGCAAGAATTCCATTAAAATAAACAAACAGGTATTTCAGTTTCATTGACTACAGGAAAGTCTGACTGTATGGATCACAACAAACTGGAAAATTCCTAAGAGATGGGAAAAACACCTTACCAGCCTCCTGAGAAACCGGTTTGTATGCAGGTCAAAAAGCAACTGTTAGAACCAGACATGGAACACAACAGCTCAAAATTGGGAAAGGAGTACATCAGTTCAGTTCAGTTCAGTCACTCCGTCGTGTCTGACTCTTTGCCGCCCCATGGACTGCAGCAAGCCAGGCTTCCCTGTCCATAACCAACTTCGAGAGTTTACTTAAACTCACGTCCACTAAGTCAGTGATACCATCCAACCATCTCATTCTCTGTCATCCCATTCTCCTCCTGCCTTCAATCTTTCCAAGCACTAGGCCATCTTTTCAAATGTGTCAGTTCTTCACACCGGTGGCCAAATAATTGGAGTTTAAACTTCAGCATCAGTCCTTCCAATGAATATTCTGGTCAGATTTCCTTTAGGATGGACTTGTTGGATCTCCTTGCTGTCCAAGGGACTCTCAAGAGTCTTCTCCAACACCACAGTTTAAAGCATCAATTCTTCTGTGCTCAGCTTTCTTTATAGTCCAACTCTCACATCCATACATGACTACTGGTAAAAAACAATAGCTCTGACTACATGCACCTTTGTTGGCAAATTAATGTCTCTGATTTTTAATAAATAAGCTGTCTAGGTTGGTCATAACTTTTCTTCCAAGGAACAAGTGTCTTTTAATTTCATGGCTGCAGTCACCATCTGCACTGATTTTGGACCCCCCCAAAAAATAAAGCCTGCCACTGTTTCCACTGTTTCCTCTTCTATTTGCCATGAAGTGATGAGACCAGGTGCCATGATCTTAATTTTCTGAATGTTGAGTTTTAAGCCAACTTTTCCACTCTCCTCTTTCACTTTCATCAAGAGGCTTTTTCGTTGTTCACTTTCTGCCATAAGGGTGGTATCATCTGCATATCTGAGGTTATTGATATTTCTCCCGGCAATCTTGATTCCAGCTTGGGCTTCATCCAGCCCAGTGTTTCNAGTTAGTTCTCCACTGATTTCCAGTAGCATATAGGGTACCTACCGACCTGGGGAGTTCATCTTTCTGTGTCCTATTTTTGGGGATTTTCATTCTGTTTACAGGGTTCTCAAGGAAATAATACTGAAGTAGTCTGCCATTCCCTTCTCCAGTGAACCACATTTTGTCAGAAATGTTCACCATATATTGTCACCTTGCCTATATAACTTCGATGCAGAGTACATCGTGCAAAATGCCAGGCTGGATGAATCACAAGCTGGGATCAAGACTGCTGGGAGAAATATCAGCAACCTCAGATATGCAGATGATTCACCCTAATGGCAGAAAGTGAAGAGTCTAATGGGCCTCTTCATGAGGGTGAAAGAAGAGAGTGAAAAAGCCAGCTTAAAATTCAACATTCAGAAAACTAATATCATGGCATTTGGTCCTATCACTTCATGGCAATTAGATGGGGGAAATAGTGGAAACAGTGAAAGTTTTTATTTTCTTGGGCTCCAAAATCACCACCGCTGAGAACAGTAGCCATGAAATTAAAAGATGCTTGCTTGTTGGGAGAAAATCTATGACAGACTTAGACACAGTATTAAAAAGCCGAGATATCACTTTACCAACAAACATCCATATAGTCAAAGCTATGATTTTTCCAGTAGTTATATACAGATGTGAGTTGAACCATAAAGAAGCCTGAGTGCCAAATAATTGATGCTTTTGAACTGCATTGCTGGAAAAGACGGGAGAGTTCTTTGGAGAGCAAGGAGATCAATCCTAAAGGAATCAGGCCTGACTATTCACTGAAAGGACTGATGTTGAAGTTGAAGCTCCAAAACTTCAGCCACCTGATGCAAAGAGCCAACTCACTGGAAAAGACCCTGATGCTGGGGAAGACTGGAGACAAAAGAAGAAAAGGGGGGCTGAGGATGAGATGGTTAGATAGCATCACTGACTCAATGGACATGAATTTGTGCTAACTCAAGGAGATTGTGAAGGACAGGGAGACTTGGCATGCTCTGTCCATGGGGCCACAAAGAGACATGACTTAGTGTCTGAACAGCAACAAAATGGCACGTAAGAGGGCAATCGTCTCGTCTCAGGAAGGTGGACACACTCGGTGAAATCCAAGCTGACCTCTGATCGATGAAGAATATATACAAATATAAGTGATGCTGTGAAGGGAGGGTGAGGATTGGACAAAATCTTGGCAGAAGCAATACCATGTGAAGTTCCTTATGTCCCCCAAATTAGAGAACAGATCTTAAAGGCCACTATGGACAAAGTATGGAGAGACAAAGTGCCACTAATTAAGCCAGCAAGGTATGCAAGACTAAATCATGCAGGGATTTAAATTCCATGACATTCCTGAAAAAAAACTTTGATAATATTTGGCAGGATAATGCTATTACTGTGCTCATATATGCATTTAAAAAAATGTATGCGTGTGCCGTGTTGAAGTGAAGAGCAGTTAGAGACTAGTTAAGAAATAATTGCTGTAGTCCAGGCAGAAGACAATGATGAATGGTACTAAAATGGTGGGGGTGAGAAGGGGACAGAAAAGTGAAAATGGCAAGGCTCAGGTTCATAAATAGTGATATTTCCCCTGAGCTTTCAGCATTCTTATTGGAAGATGGTGGTCATATTATTTATTCACTGTAATACTCGCTTTATGGCTAAAGGATGTCATAACTTTGGCAAGGTCATTTAATTTCTTGAGGATAAGAAAAACATATTTCATGTGAAGAGAGTGTTGACACTTGGAAAGGAGTAATAGAGGTTTTCTGTCACCTTTCATGCAATTAATCAAAAGCACCAGTAGGTCTCACAGCAACAAGTTGCAAAGAAGCTACAACCTGTATTTCTAAAAATATATGAGGACTGGTTGAGACATAAGTGAAGAGTCAGTGTAGGATAAATCTATGAAAAAGGATTCATAACTGAAACGCAGGCATGCAAATTCAATTTCTACATTCAGAGAACCACCTAACAAAACTGTCAGGAGGTTAGCTGCAACATACTGTGTGAGAATGTGATAAAGGTATCCTTTGAGACACATGGTATGGATGGATATACATATAAATAAATTGTGCCAATTCTTGCTTTAAGTGTTCTTCAGTTAAACCAGTTTCATAAGCACTTTATAAAAATATTTAAATTATAAGTGATTTCTCAGAGATTAATCTATCCAACAGTGAAGTGTGCTTATATTTGTTAATAACAACTGCAGCTTTAAAAGAAACAAAATCTGTTTGCATAATTCTAGTTCTCTACAATAACAGAATGATGGGAACTGGAATATATAGGAGATGATAGTACTAAATTTATTTTTTTGTCAAAGAGCTTTAATTCTTTCACAAAAAAAAAAAAATACTCATAAAGAATGATGTCTGAGTTTCATTAGATTAGAAGTTCCTCAATCCAAGTATTCAATTTTCTCCCTTTTTATATCAACCTAACCTAGTATACATCCTGACTAAAGTTCAATTCTTTATCTTAAACTGAAGAAAGGGATTATGTACATATACCAAATGCGCGCACGTGTGTGTGTACACTTACTACATAAGATCATGCTCGGATCTGAGGGAAATAGCGATTACAATACTACTTTATAGTATTTCTTATTGTGTGCTATTTTTACATAGTTAAATAATATTATTTTTAACATAATAATACTGTCCTGGTACATTAAAATATATGAAATATTCTATCTAGAGACACATTTGAACAAATGGACTGGTTAGATCTCCTTGCAGTCCAAGGAACTCTCAATAGTCTTCTTTAACACCATAGTTCAAAAGCATCAATTCTTCGGCACTCAGCTTTCTTCAGTCTAACTTTCACATCCATATCTGGATGAGCCTTAAAGATGGAATTCTTTAAGGAATGATGAAATACTTATTTTAGGTTTTCCATGGTCAAATTGTCTTTACTTTCACAGTTTTCTGCTTATAAATGAGTGATCATTTATTTTACCTACTACTAATATATAATAAGAGAAGGCAATGGCACCCCACTCCAGTACTCTTGCCTGGGAAATCCCATGGATGGAGGAGCCTAGTAGGTTACAGTCCATGTGGTCGCGAAGAGTCAGACACAACTGAGCAACTTCACTTTCACTTTTCACTTTCATGCACTGGAGAAGGAAATGGCAACCCACTCCAGGATTCATGCCTGGAGAATCCCAGGGACAGGAGCCTGGTGGGCTGCCGTCTATGGGGTCACACAGAGTCGGACATGACTGACGTGACTTAGCAGCAGCAGCAGTATATAATAAGGGCTTCCTTGGTGGCTCACAGGGTAAAGCGTCTGCCTGCAATGCCGGAGACCTGGGTTTAATATAATAAAATAATAATGTATGTTCCACATTTATCTTTCATAATGTCAATTTTATTTGACATTTCGTTAAAGGTTTGTAAATGGGCTTCCCTCGTGGATAAGACAGTAAAGAATCTGCATGTGATGCAGGAGACCAGGGTTCAATCCCTGTCAGGAAGATTCCCGTGGAGAAGGGAATGGCTCACCACTCAGGTATTCTTGACTGGAGAATTCCATGGACAGAGCAGTACAGTGAGCTACAGTCCATAGGGTCTCATGGGTCACAAAGAGTCAGACATAATTGAGCGATTTTTCATTAGTTTTCAACTGTAACACCAAACAAGGGACAGAAAGGAAGGGCTGGAAGAGCTACTTAAAATATGGCATCTGAAAAAACAGACAATTGGGTGAATAAAAGCAAAGACGCAAAATGTAAACAGTGAATAATGGTTTCTTTCATTACAAAAGAAATACCAAAAAGTGAAAGCCTCCTGAAGGTCAACACTTTTTTATCACCTTTTAAAACTTATCCAGCAATGATCTTTTTGAAAATATATTCAGCCTATTTTTTTCTGCTATAATATTGCAAATTAGTATTCTACATCTTTAAAATGTTTGTCATGTAAATCCATAATTACTTGCAACCTTGTTTTCAAATGCTAATCATCTTATGAAGGTCAAATTTCTATACAAAAATACAGAAAGCACTTTTCCTTAAAAGAAAATCTCAAAGTTATATAAATAATGACAATAAGGATATCAAATGTTGGCATCAGAGGTGATGCCTCATTTTATATATGGTAAATTGGGGCTTCAGAAACACAGTGGTTTCCGTTTAGGTACAGAGTAAGGTAGTCATAGAGCTGGAACATGAATCCACCTTTCCTTTTGAGGCCTAAATCCCCGAAATCTACTAATTCATATTTTTTTTAGAAATCAAGAAATTCAGACTGAATAGGAACTTAATTCATCAAAGTATTTTCTGTATTCCACAAATATTTGAGCAGCAAGAGGATAGAGTAAGAAGCATCTGAACAGCTTGCCCACTACAGAATCAAAACAAGACAAATGGTAAAACATTAGAAAAATCTTTATCTATATTAGCAGCCAATGAGATATAATTAAATTAACATCATGTCACTGTAGACTAATCAAGAGTTAACAAAGCAGAGTAAGCTCAATGGCATCATAGGACTGCTTAGAGGTTTCCATGTGTATTTTCATGTCACCAAAAAATGTGAGTTTTCCTATATAAACTCCACATGAGAGAATTAAACAGTCAAAAGTTATGGCTTTCCCAGCATACTCTTTAAAAAAGTTCAGTCGTCAAAAAACAAAGTGCCAATTCATAAGGAATTTGATAAGGAAAATTTAAGATGGTTCCCAAGGTTCCTCTCCTCCATGTACTGAGTGAGTGAGTGAAGTTGCTCAGTCGTGTCTGACTCTTTGTGACCCCATGAACTGTACCCTATCAGGCTCCTCCATCCATGGGATTTTCCAGGCAAGAGTACTGGAGTGGATTGCCATTGCCTCCCCATGTAAGGTTCTGCCTAATCTCTACTTTTTGAGTATGCCTCAAAAATCACTAGTCAATGTGATAAAAGATCACTCCCATGAGTAAATTACTAATCAATTCATGTTTGAGTCAAATTAAGAGGGGTTATCCTTTCTGGGGTAGGCCTGACCTAAGGAGGGCTTAGCAGAGGGTACACTATTAGAGGGGCTTCCCTGGTGGATCAGCTGGTAAAGAATCCACCTGCAATGCGGGAGACCTGAGTTCAATCCCTGGGTTGGGAAGATCCCCTAAAGAAGGGCATGACAACCCACTCCAGTTTTCCTGCCTGAAGAATCATCATGGATATAGGAGCCTGGGGGGCTATAGCTCATGGGGTTACAAGGAGTTGGGCACAACTGAGCAACTAAGCCTAAGAATATATACAGTGTTAGAGAGAGATTCCTTGCTGTTCTGGAAGATAGCAAATAAGGATATTGCAAACTGCCTATGCAGATACCAAGTAGCTGGGACCTCAAGGTAGCCTCTAGGAATAAAGAGCAATCCTACTTCCTCTGCAGAGAACCAACACAAAATGCAGACCTTGGTTCAGGAGTGGGTCCTTCTATAATCAAAGATGACATAAGAACACATAAAAAGGCCTTAATTTCAGCTTTAGAAGACCCTAAAGAGAGGACCCAGTTAAAACATGCCAAATACATGGAAACTGTGACATATTAAATGTGCATTCCTTTAAACAGCTCAGTTCAATACAGGCACGCAGTCGTGTCTGAATCTTCGTGACCCCATGGACTGCAGCACACCAGGCTTCCCTATTCATCACCAACTCCCAGAGTTTGCTCAAACTCATGTCCATTGAGTTGATGATGCCATCCAACCATTTCATCCCCAGTCGACTCTTTCTTCTCCTGCCTTCAGTCTTTCCTAGCATCGGGGTCTTTTCCAAGGAGTCAGTTCTTTGCCCGAAGTGGCCAAAGAATTGAAGCTTCAGTTTCAGAATCAGTCCTTCCTATGAATATTCAGAATTCAGGATTGACTGGTTGGATCTCCTTGCAGTCCAAGGGACTCTCAACAGTCTTCTCCAAAACCACAGTTAAAAGCAGCACCTCTTCAGCACTCAGCTTTCTTTACAATCTAACTCTCACATCCACACATGACTACTGAAAAAACCATAGCATGGACTAGACAGACCTTTGTCAGCAAAGTAATGCATCTGCTTTTTAATACATTATCTACGTTGGTTATAGCTTTTCTTCCAAGGAGCAAGTGTTTTTTTTATTTCATGGCTGCAATCACCATCTGCAGTGATTTTCGAGCCCAAGAAAATAAAGTCTCTTACTGTTTCCACTGTTTCCCCATCTATTTCCCATGAAGTGATGGGACCAGATGCCATGATCTTCGTTTTTTGAATGTTGAGCTTTAAATCAACTTTCTCACTCTCCTCTCTCACTTTCAGAGGCTCTTTAGTTCCTCTTCATTTTCCACTTTTAGGGTGGTGCCATCTGCATATCTGAGGGTATTGATATTTCCCCCAGCAATCTTGATTCCAGCTTGAGCTTCATTCAGCCTTTCATTTCCTATGAAGTACTCTCCATAAAAGTTAAATAAGCAAGTGACAATATATAGCTTTGACATACTACTTTCCCAAATAGGAACCAGTCTACTGTTTCAATTCCAACTACTTTTTTTTGGCCTGCATATAGATTTCTCAGGAAGCTGGTAAGATGGTCTAGTATTCCCATCTCTTGAAGAATTTCCCACAGTTTGTGGTGATACACACAGTCAAAGGCTTTGGCATAGTCAATAAAGCAGAAGTAGATGTTTTTCTGGGATTCTCTTGATTTTTTCGATGATCCAACGGATGTTGGCAACTTGATCTCTGGTTCCTCTGCCTTTTCTAAATCCAACTTGAACATCTGAAAGTCCACGGTTCATGTACATTTGAAGCCGTGCTTGGAGAATTTTGAGCATTACTTTGCTAGCTAGAGATGAGAGCAATTGTGTGGTAGTTTGAACATTCTTTGGCATTGCCTTTGGCATCTGAATGAAAACTGACCTTTTCCTGTCCTCTGGCTACTGCTGAGTTTTCCAAATTTTCTGGCATATGAGTGAAGCACATATTAGTTGCCAGGAAGAGCAAACCGAGGAGCGGTGGCTGTGCAAACACAGGAGGGCCTAGAGGAGCTATCCCACGTTGAAAGTCAGGAACGGTGGCAGTAAGGAGATACTCTCATCCAAGGTAAGGAGCAGCAGCTGTGCTTTGCTGGAGCAGCCATGAAGAGATACCCCATGCCCAAGGTAAGAGAAACCCAAGTAAGATGGTAGGTGTTGCAAGAGGGTATCAGAGAGCAGACACACTGAAACCATACTCAACAGAAAACTAGGGAATCTAATCNGAAATCAGATTGATTATATTCTTTGCAGCCAAAGATGGAGAAGCTCTATACAGTCAGTAGAAACAAGACCAGATTCTCACTGTGGCTCACATAATGAACTTATTGCCAAGCTCAGACTGAAATTAAAGAAAGTAGGGGAAACCACTAGGCCATTCAGGTATGACCTAAGTCAAATCCCTTACGATTATACAGAAGTAACAGACTCAAGGGATTAGATATGATAGACAGAGTGCCTGAAGAACTATCAACGGAGGTTTATGACATTGTACAGGAGGCAGAGATCAAGACCATCTTCAAGAAAAAGAAGTGCAAAAAGGTAAAATGGTTGTCTGAGGCCTTACAAATATCTGTGAAAAGAAGAGAAGCCAAAAGCAAAGGAGAAAAGGAAAGATATACCCATTTGAATGCACAGTTCCAGAGAAAAACAAGGAGAGATAAGAAAGCCTTTCTCAGTGATCAATGCAAAGAAATAGAGGAGGGAAAAATAATAGGAAAGCCTAAAGATCTCTTCAAGAAAATGAGACACACCAAGGGAAAATTTCATGCAAAGATGGGCTCAATAAAGGACATGAACGGTATGGACCTAACAGAAGCAGAAGTTATTGAGAAGAGGTGGCAAGAATACAGAAAAGAATTATACAAAAAAGATCTTCATGACCCAGATAATCAAGACAGTGTGATCACTCACCTAGAGCTAGATATCCTGGAATGCAAAGTCGAGTGAGCTTTAAGAAGCATCACTACAAACAAAACTAGTAGAGGTGATGGAATTCCAGTTGAGCTATTTCAAATCCTAAAAGATGATGCTGTATTGTAAAGTAGAATAAAGTAAAAATTGAAAAAAAAAAAGAAAAGAAAAGAAAAAAAGATGATGCTGTGGCAGTGCTGCACTCAATATGCCAGCAAATGCAGAAAACCCAGCAGTAGCCAGAGGACAGGAAAAGGTCAGTTTTCATTCAAATCCCAAAGAAACGAAATGCCAAAGAATGCTAAAGCTACCACACAATTGCACTCATCTCACACAGTAGCAAAGTAATTCTCAAAATTCTCCAAGACAGGCTTGAACCGTATGTGAACCATGAACTTTCAGATGTTCAAGATGGATTTAGAAAAGGCAGAGGAACCAGAGACCAAATTGCCCACATCTGTTGGATCATCAAAAAAGCAAGAGAGCTCCAGAAAAACATCTATTTCTGCTTTATTGACTATGTCAAAGCCTTTGACTGTGTGGATCACAACAGACTGTGAAAAATTCTTAAAGAGATGGGAATATCAGACCACCTGACTTGCCTCTTCATCTGTATGCAGGTCAGGAAGCAACAGCTAGAACAGGACATGGAACAACATACTGGTTCCAAATAGGGAAAGGAGTATGTCAAGGCTGTATATCATCACCCTGCTTATTTAACTTACATGCAGAGTACATCATGAGAAACGCTGAGCTGGATGAAACACAAGCTGGAATCAAGATTGCTGGGAGAAATATCAATAACCTCAGATATGCAGATGATACCACCTTTATGGCAGAAAGCAAAGAAGAACTAAAGAGCTTCTTGATGAGAGTGAAACAGGAGAGTGAAAAAGGTGGCTTAAAGCTCAACATTCAGAAAACTAAGATCATGGCATCCAGTCCCATCACTTCATGGCAAATAGATGGGGAAACAGTGGAAACAATGACAGACTTTATTTTTGGGGGGTCCAAAAATGACTGCAGATGGTGACTGCAGCAATGAAATTAAAAGACTCTTGCTCCTTGGAAAAAAGTTACAACCAACCTAGATAGCATATTAAAAAGTAGAGACATCACTTTGCCAACAAATGTCCATCTACTCAAAACTATGCTTCTTCCAGTAGTCATATATGGATGTGCAACTTGGACTATATGAAAGCTGACTGCTGAAGAACTGATTCTTTTGAACTGTGATATTGGAGAAGACTCTTGAGTGTCCCTTGGATAGCAAAGAGATCCAACCAGTCCCTCCTAAAGGAAATCAGCCCTGACTATTCATTGGAAGGACTGATGTTGTAGCTGAAACCCCAATACTTTGGCCACCTGATGCGAAGAACTGACTCATTTGAAAAGACCCTGATGCTGGGAAAGATTGAAGGTGGGAGGAGAAGGGGACAACATAGGATAAGATGGTTGGATTTTAGCACTGACTAGATGGATATGAGTTTGATTAACTCTGGGTGTTGGGGATGGAGAGGGAGACCTGGTGTGCTGCAGTCCATGGAGTTGCAAAGAGATGGACACAACTGAGCAACTGAACTGATGATGTGGCTGGGAAAGTTAAACACATATATGTTAAAATGTAAACAATTCAAGGGAAAAGGTATCATTATTTCAACACATTCTGAGGCACTTGATAGAATTAATATTGCTAATGATTTGGGGAATACAGTATTTTTCACTATGGAAAATAAAATGAAAATCACTGTGCTTGCTTGGGCAATCTTCAGTCAAGAAAAGCATACTGACTTGTGTTGAGGTTTAGGCTCTGATAAAACTACATAATTCGACCCAGTGGCCTTTCGTTAGCAAATCTATTGCCCCTAAGACAGAAAATGAAATGAGTAAGATGGTATCACATTCTAATGAAATGTGTAACATTTCATCAAATATACATTTCTAAGCATTCACTAAGATGTAATCAGGTGAAAAAATATGATATTTTTATTTAGTGTGCTTGAAGATCAAACAGCCTGAGATCATCTGAAAATATATATGTTTTTTTGTTCACATGGAGAAAATTTCAAAGGTGACTTTGCTTGGAACAAAGAGGATTGCAATGACAGGGAACACAAAGGAGACAGAAACTGCTATCATTCTCCTCTGTCTCATATCGCACAACCAAATATGGAGAATGGCCTAGGGTTAGCATGTGTTTCCCAATGGTGGTCAGTCAATTAAAAAAAAAAAAATACATGCTGCAAATCTATGCCATGTCCTGGGAAAGAGCTTTGATCATATCAGGGGTTTTGTTATTGTTCAAGTCTTAGCTCAGCAAGTCTCAAAGTTTAAGGTGCATGCAAATCACCTTGTCAGCTTGTTAAAATGTAGACTTTCATTTAGCAGGACTGGGGTAGTGCCTAAGAATCTGTATTTAAATCATATTCCCAGGTGAGGCCCATGCTGTCTCTCTGTGGTATGCTCAGCCACTCTGTCATGTCCAAATCTTTTTGTGACCTCAGGGACTGAAGCCCGCCAGGCTTCTCTGTCCATGGAATTCTCCAGGAAAGAATATTGGAATATATTGCCATTTCCTCCTCTAGGGAATCTTCCTGACCCAGGGATTGAGCCTGCATCTTCTTCACTGAAGGCAGATTCTTTACAACTGAGCCACCTGGGAAGTCCTCCTCTCTGTAGATCACACTATGATCAGAAAGGGTTTACAATGCACAAAACAGAAATTCAGTTTCACAGAGTCAAGGTTCATGTGACAGGAGAGGGTTAAGAGAGTTAAATTTATCTTTTCTCAATAGAGTATATAGTTTTAAGCTAATAATCATTGTCAATGAAATAGGCAATTCAAAACATTCTAAAGACCTTGTGCACTAATTGTGAACATTTTCCCAAGGTCATTCCAGCAAGAAAGCATAACCTGCTACTTTCTTACAATGTGAATCTCATGCACTTGAATAAGAAATGCATGAACATCCAACTGTAGACATGGCAACATTTCTAGATAAAAGTACACTCCAAATATTAACACTATTGCAGGATTAGTCAGCCTGATTTAGTGAAAAATCCAAATTAGGTATTCCCCAGTGGCTCAACAGTAAAGAATCTGCCTGCAATCCCTGGTTCAAGAAGATCCCCTGGAAAAGGAAATGGCAACCCACTCCAGTATTCTTGCCTGGGAAATCCCATGGACAGAGGAGCCTGGCAAAAGACAGGGACATGACTTAGCAACTAAACAACAGTTTTACAACATGGATACCATTCCAACTGTAAATTCCAGCTCAAAATAGGCTACTGTGTTATGGGCTCTCCTAAGGCTTTAACTAACTTTTAAATAAACTTTCCCTAAAGGTCTGTCTAGTCAAGGCTATGATTTTTCCAGCAGTCATGTATGGATGTGAGAGTTGGACTATAAAGCAAGCTGAGCGCCAAAGAATTGATGCTTTTGAACTGTGGTGTTGAAGAAGACTCTTGAGAGTCCCTTGGACTGCAAGATCCAACCAGTTCATCCTAAAGGAGATCGGTTCTGGGTGTTCATTGGAAGGACTGATGCTGAAGCTGAAACTCCAATACTTTGGCCACCTGATGCGAAGAGCTGATTTATTTCAAAAGACCCCGATGCTGGGAAAGATTGAATGGGGGTGGAGAAAGGGACGACAGAGGATGAAATGGTTGGATGGCATCACCGACTCGATGGACATGGGTTTTGGTGGACTCCAGGAGTTAGTGTTGGACAGGGAGGCCTGGCTTGTTGCGGTTTATGGGGTCACAAAGAGTCGGACATGACTGAGCAACTGAACTGAACTGATGCTCAATACTATTTGTTTAGCAAGAAAAATTTTCCTAGAGAGTGAAGAGGTAAACAAGACTCTCAAAATAATAAATTAATTGTTGTTCAGACACTGTCATGTCCAAGTCTTTGCAAGCCCATGGATTATAGCTCGACAGGCTTTCCCTGTCCCCCACTATCTCCCAGAGTTTGCTTAAATTCATGTCCATTGAGTTGGTGATGCTATGTAACCATCTCATCCTCTGCCACCCTCTAATTCATTAGAAAGGGTCTTAAATAATAGACTTTAAAAATTCACATCTCTTCTGTAAAGCAAGTGTCCTTCAATTAAAAAAAAAAAAAAAAAAAAAAAAACACCCTTGGAAAAAATAAGTTTTTGGTTATCAGAAAGAAAGGGTCGTAAAATGTCAGAAGGCCTCATGGCCAGAAGATGATCTAAAACCCCTAAGACTTTTTTTTTATACATTTATGTGAAGCACCTGATTTTGATAAATGTCGGGACTGCTGACCCCCGCGTGACTTTAAAATTGTCATTTGTCTCTNATCAGAAAGAAAGGGTCGTAAAATGTCAGAAGGCCTCATGGCCAGAAGATGATGTAAAACCCCTAAGACTTTTTTTTTATACATTTATGTGAAGCACCTGATTTTGATAAATGTCGGGACTGCTGACCCCCGCGTGACTTTAAAATTGTCATTTGTCTCTATGTGTAACAAAAGGTATATAAGCAAACCTAAAAAATAAAGAAATCGGATCTGTTTCTGGAAAGATTGATTCCCCCATGTCATTTCTTTCTTGCTCTCCATTTTTCAGGCTGAATTCCTATCTGGAGCGTGGGTGCTCACCACATATACTTACTTGCCCCGGCTTTTAAGTTCCACGCAAGAAGAAGCCCAAGGAGGGGCACCTTCCGATATTCAAGGGGCGCTGGTGGCCCAACGTTNCTTTCTTGCTCTCCATTTTTCAGGCTGAATTCCTATCTGGAGTGTGGGTGCTCACCACATATACTTACTTGCCCCGGCTTTTAAGTTCCACGCGAGAAGAAGCCCAAGGAGGGGCACCTTCCGATATTCAAGGGGCGCTGGTGGCCCAACGTTGATGGTGCAAATTCCTTGTCTTGGAATTTTATTGGTATCCCACATAAACCAAGTTATTCAGCATCTTTTTCTCCACTAATATTCCCTACTACACTATCCGTTTCTAATCTCTCTATATATCTGCAATTAAATAAGTTTTTTCCTAGGATGCCAACTCCATCTCCCCTTCGGATTACCCTGGACCCACTGGGGCTGGACCCCATCAGCCACTAAAGAATTTGCTTGAATCCAATAATAGGATCCATTAAAATAAAGTGATAACAATGGTTTCCTTTCTCAAATAAGAAAATCTTAGTTTAATAAAGAAGAAGTATACCTATCTCTTCAGTGAAGTTTAGCAGATTCTAGACATAATAGCTTTCAAAAAAATCAAGTTTATAGGATTCAGAGGGACAGATGAAGATCTCAGAAATACTTATATATATTAGAGTAGGGGCATGCATGATCAGTTACTACACTCATGCCCAATTCTTGGTGACCCAGTGGACCATAGCCCTCCAGGCTATGGGATTCTCCAGGCAAGAATATTGGAATGGGTTGCCATGCACTCCTCCAGGGGATCTTCCTGACCCAGGGATTTAACCCACATCTTCTGTACTGCAGGCAGATTCTTTACCGCTGAGCCACTGGGAAAGCCTCATATGTTATAGTAGGTCCCCTACAAATGAATCTTTAAGTTGGAGAATTTCAAGGAAGTGAATGTGTGTTCCCATGTTCAATCACATAAGTTAGTTCACATGTCTGGCATACACTGTCATGTGCATGCATCCTTACAAGTGGTTGTGTTTTTGTGTACTTACTGTCTAGAGGACTTTTTGTACAGTATTGTATAGAGTACAGTAGGATAGTATCTTTATTTCAAGTCCAGGATGTCCAGAAGCAAGCATAAAAGCAGTGATGATGTAGCTGGTATTGCTAACAAGCACCAACCAAGCTATAACAATAGAAACAAAAGTGAAAATAATTGAGAAAGTGGAGCCACAAGAGGAAAAAGTAACTGAATAACTGGAGATTCATGATGCATGAAATGGCAAGGGGATTGTCTTCATTTGAGGAGGCCATCTTAGTTTTTGAGATAGGCCACAAACAGAATGGTACACAAAGGTTGTAGCATACTTTCAGAATGCAGACCAGTGCTACCTTGTCATCCATGATGAGAGAATAAAGAGATACTACCCAGATATCACTGGATTGTTTTTTTTAAGAGGGTAGATAGAATTGAAGCCAGCAAGGAGCCAGTACCTGTGCAATTTCATTCACGCCTGAAGTTAATGTCAGGTGTTAGTGAAATTGCAGCTTGCCCTTCATCTCCTGACATGTCCATCTTGGGTAGCCCTACATAGCATGGCTCATAGTGTCATTGAGTTAAACAAGGCTGTGGGCCATGTGATCAGATTTGTTAGTTTGCTTGATTGTGGTTTTCAGTCTGTCTGGCCTCTGACAGATGGGTCATGGTGGAGAGTTCTGACTGGAGAAGGGAATGACAAATCACTTCAGCATTCTTGCCTTGAGAACCCCATGAACAGTATGAAAAGGCAAAAAAGATAGCACACTGAAAGATGAACTCCCCAGGTTGGTAGGTGCCCAATATGCTACTGGAGGTCAGTGGAGAAATAACTCCAGAAAGAATGAAAAGACGGAGACAAAGCAATACCACCACCACCCAGTTGTGGATGTGACTGGTAATGGAAGTAAAGTCCGATGCTGTAAAGAGCAATATTGCATAGGAACCTGGAAAGGTCCATGAATCAAGGGAAATTGGAAGTGGTTAAACAGAGGATTGGCTAGAGAAAACATCAACATTTTAGGACTCAGCAAACTAAAATGGACTGGAATGGGTGAATTTAACTCAGATGACCATTATATCTACTACTGTGGGCAAGAATCCCTTAGAAGAAATAGTAGCCATCATAGTCAACGAAAGAGTCCAAAATGCATTACTTGGATGCAATCTCAAAAACGACTGAATGANAAAAACAGCCTTGGGGTCTGCTGACCTGAGTTCTTGCCATTGCTAAAATTTTACTTCTCAAATTTCATTTCTTATCCAGGACCAGCCTACAGCAAGATTTGTAACTTTGACCAATCCTAAAATAGTCCAAACTCCAAGTCATTAGAAAGAAACACATTTATACATACCATAGGAAAACTCATTCAAACCAATGATATATTTCACTGTTGATTTTGTGGTCAAACACAAAAGAAGTTTTGTCTTGCAGTTGATACAATAAAAATGTTGTAAATGTTCTTGAAAAAAAAAATGAACATCTCTGAGTTACAATAACTGAAGAATGTACAAAAATTTACATTTTAATACCTTATTATGGTAAGGTTATTTTGACTTTTATTAAGATTATATAAAGCATTCATACCAGTTCTCTCCAAAATAATAATAGAAAACCTCTAATTAATATAGTAAAACTTCTCTATAATATTTTAATTCACAACAATCATTAATCATGTTTGGACTCCAAAATCACTGCAGATGTTGACTGCAGCCATGAAATTAAAAGACGCTTACTCTTTGGAAGGAAAGTTATGACCTACCTAGACAGCATATTAAAAAGCAAAGACATTACTTTGTCAACAAAGGTGTGTCTAGTCAAGGCTATGGTTTTTCTAGTGGTCATGTATCCATGTGAGAGTTGGACTATAAAGAAAGCTGAGCACCAAAGAATTGATGCTTTTGAACTGTGGTGTTGGAGAAGACTCTTGAGAGTCCCTTGGACTGCAAGGAGATCCAACCAATCCATCCTAAAGGAGATCAGTCCTGGATGTTCATCAGAAGGACTGATGTTAAAGCTGAAACTCCAATACTTTGGCCACCTGGTGCAAAGAGCTGACTCATTAGAAAAGACCCCGATGTTGGGAAAGATAGAAGGTGGGAAGAGAAGGGAATGACAGAGCGTAAGATGGTTGGATGGCATAACCAACTCAGTGGACATGAGTTTGGATACACTCCAGGAGTTGTAATGGACAGGGAGGCCTGGCACACTGTGGTCCATGGGGTCGCAAAGAGTCGGACACAACTGAGTGACTGAACTGAACTGAATCATGTTATATAGAATCATAATGGGTTCTATTATCTTGAATTTTGTCTCAAATAGGAAATATGATTTAGATACATGCTATATAGTGTCCATGCTGAAACAAAAATATCCATGTTTTAAATAAAGTATTTTAAAGATGCAGTTTCTATTTAACAAAAAACTTAATAGCTAATTAAAACCATGGTCTAATAACCAACTAATGATTATTACAGTTTACAATAAGTTATTCTCTGATAAATTTTAACAAATCAATGAGCTAAAATGTTAATACAAATATTTTAAATTTTTATTTAAATATGTTGTTATATTTGAACCTTATTTGTTTTAATAATCATGGGTGAAATAATGTTTAGCTATATTGGGAACAACCAATAAATACAACACTTACTGATATTTTAACATTCTGTGAAACTGCTTACATTTACTAGAAAAAACTCACTAAAGCACTTAAAGTGTAGATGACTACAAATGAACACAAGTTAATGTAAAATTAATTATTTTTTAGCACATTTAATGCTTACATTCTCATGAACACATGGTTGGTTTTAGAACTAGTAAATAGACTGCCAAATTTATTTTGAGATTCTCAATGTTACTGTGGTAATGGTATGATTTTTATTCATACTTATTCATAACTAACCAAGTAAATATAGAAAAATCAATTTCACCAGATTCTAGACAAAATAAAAACCAATGATTTATCTGACTCATTTATTTATTATCCAAATGATAAAACCAAATGTAACATTACTATTATAAACCTATTTAAATGAAATTATTTTATGTACACCATTATTTTTGTAGTTGTCTTACATCTGTTGGAAATAAGCTTTCTCATTTTTGAGTTCTTTTGATCTATCAGTAAATTATCCCCCAATTAAGGTGCTCAGGATTACTGAAGAGTAAATGGTTTAAAAAGATGAGGAAGAAAAAGTAGTTTCACATCTGTTTGTACAAAGGACATAAAATCAAGAGTGGCACAAAATAGTTAAGAGCAGACCCTCAAATGTAAATTATAGCTCTGCCACTAAACAAGTATGTGACCTTGAAAATGTCAGTGTTTACAAAATGTCAGTGAACCTTACTTGATCTAAGTTTTTTCAACAATAAAATAAGGATAAGATATCTACAACAATGGTTCACATGACATTCTGTAAATAAGGCCTGGTGCTGCTACTGCTGCTGCTGTTGCTTCAGTCGTGTTCGATTCTGTGCGACCCCATAGATGGCAGCCCACCAGGCTCCCCCATCCCTAAGATTCTGCAGGCAAGAATACTGGAGTGGGTTGCCATTTCCTTCTCCAATGCATGAAAATGAAAAGTGAAAGTGAAGTCGCGCAGTTGTGTCCAACTCCTAGCGACCTCATAGACTGCAGCCTACCAGGCTCCTTCAACCATGGGATTTTCCAGGCAAAAGCACTGGAGTGGGGTGCCATTGCCTTCTCCGAAATAAGGTCTACATTATAGTAATGCATGACACATAGAGATGATGTGTAACCTATTGTTACACAAAGTAAGTTTTTAGGCTACTTGTAAATGCTACTCAATAAAGTGAAAGTGAAGTTGCTAAGTTGTGTCCGACTCTTTGTGACCCCATTGACTGTAGCCTACCAGGTTCCACCATCCATGGGATTTTCCAGGCAAGGAAACTGGAGTGGGTTGCCATTTCCTTCTCCAGGAGATCTTCCCAACCCAGGGATTGAACCTGGGTCTCCCACATTGTAGGCAGATGCTTTACCTTCTGAGCCACCAGGGAAGTCTTTCTTCATTTAAAAATGCTTAAATGAAAACAGACTGATCCTAACCACCATATTAAATAAGTTCAAATAATCCTATCTACGACTTCTTTTGCAAGTGTTTCTATTTTCTAAAACTCCTCTATTATGCTTTTGAATGATTTATGCAAGACAATGGTCATCTCATTGCAATTTGAACAACATAAAGGAGAAAAACACAGGATTTGGCTTGAATTCCATACATAAGTTAGCAGAAGTGACATCCATGCAGAGATTGCCCATGGAGGAGCAAAATGGTCCAAGGTGTCTCAAAAGGCCGGTCACTGCAGGCAGAATGGGTGCTGCCCAGTGGGGGCATGAAGAAGAAGACTGGCATGAACAAAGCCAGCAGACACCGAACCAGGCCAACAGCTAAGTGTCCGCCTCATTGGTGGCCTGTTACAGTGAGTTTTGTGTCTGGTCATAATGAAGGAAAAGGGACTAATCAGAATCTGTGTCTAATTTTTTAAAAAGTAAAGAGAGGATGGGACATGTCTATGAGA
Organism: Neotragus pygmaeus; assembly: GCA_006410875.1. Classification (NCBI taxonomy): domain Eukaryota; kingdom Metazoa; phylum Chordata; class Mammalia; order Artiodactyla; family Bovidae; genus Neotragus; species Neotragus pygmaeus. The sequence goes on along the minus strand of SJYV01010826.1, from coordinate 406,240 downwards.
ACAGAGAGTAGAATCCAAGTAGCAGCAAATACAGTTAAGGAGAAGTATAAAACCCCTGCGTGTGTGATGAGTCTAGGTTCTTGGTGACTTAACTCTAAACCACAACCATATAGTGGAACTAGGCAATCTAAGATATTTTTATTTTATTTTAAAACATGGGCACTGAAAATTCTGATTCCTTCACCACTGAAAGTCAAAGTCATTCAGGTATGTCCGACTCTTTGTGACTCCATGGACTATACAGTCCATGGAATTCTCCAGGCCACAATACTGGAGTGGGTAGCCTTTCCCTTCTCCAGGGGATCTTCCCGACCCAGGAATCAAACTGGGGTCTCCTGCATTGCAAGCAGATTCTTTATCAACTGATCACCTTCACCATTGCCACTCCTCAAATTCATGCCTCCATCATTTCACATCTGGATTACTGTAATCATCTCTTTACTGGTCCACCTGCTTCTATTCTTGCCTCTTTCAAAAACCTTTCTTTAAAGACACAAATCGGGTCATGTAATGCTCCATTTGAAGTCTTTAAATGCCTTGTCAGTTGATTCACAACAAAAAGAGTACCTTTTAATGATCTACAAGCAATGCATGGTATGACTCGTGGCTACCTCTCCATCACACTTCAGGCACCATAATCTGCTTACAGTTCCTTCAATATATCAAATTCTTTCATACTCTAGGGCACTTGTATTTGCTGTCATATTTTCTTTGAATACTTAACCTTTGGGGATCTTCACATAGCTGGTTCTTAGGCATTCTTCAATCCTCAGCTTATTTGTATCCTTTACAGAGAGGTCATCCCTGTCCTGACAACATAAAATAGCATCTTTCCTTAAATAACTTGTTTTTTCAGTCACTCTGTATCACTTTTCCTAGTTTGCATTATCAATAAATGGAATTATCTTGATTATTTATTTACTGATATGTCTTCCCCATTAAAATGAAATACTGACATGTATCTTGGCTTTGTTTCCAAAGTTTAACAAATAGTAGATAAACACGTATCATATCTACATATATCATATATACATACATCATAGTAGATGTATCATGCATACATCTGTTGAAGAAATGAAAAAAAATGACAAAGAATCTTAAGGGAGAGAAACAGATTGCCTACAAGTGGGAAATGAGCTATTTATATGTACTTCCAGCTGCTTCAGACTATATTGTGTTACCCTAAAATTCATATGTTGAAGCCTAAACTCCCAAAGTTACTATATTTGCAGTAAGTAAACAATTAACGTTAAATGAGCTCATATGGGTAAGGCCTTGATCTGCTGATATTAACATCCTTATCAAAAGAGACACCAAGAGACTGACAGTGTTCCACTCTCTCTCTCCACCCCCAGCCTCTACCGCTAAACTGAAGAAAGGCTACCTGAGAACTTAGTGAGAAGGCACCTCTGTGGGCCAGGAAGACATCTCTCATCAGACACCAAATCAGCCAGAATCTTGACCTTGGACTTACAGCCTCCAGAACTATAAGAAAATAAATTTCTGTTTTTTTCTAACCCACACAGTCTATTGCAGCTTATTATGATATCCCAGGCTTCCCAGGTGTTACTAGTGGTAAAGAATCTGCCTGCCAATACAGGAGATGTTAAGAGACACAGGTTTGATCCCTGGGTCAGGAAGATCCCCTGCAGGAGGGCACAGCAATCCACTCCAGTATTTTTGCCTGGAGAATCCTATGGACAGAGGAGCCTGGTGGGCTACAGTCCAGTGGGTCGCAAAGAATAGGACACGCTTGAAGTGACTTAGCACGCATGTATGATATGCTATCCCAAGCATACTAAGAGGGTCTGTAGCAAAAAGAAGACAGCCAAAATGAGACAGGAACAGATGACAGGATTACAAAAGAATTTATCTTTTTATGGAGGATTATTGTTTTAAGTACACATGTATCATATTTATAATTTGGCTATCATAATTGTTACTATACAGGCAGTTTGAAATAAGACAGGGCCAAGAGAAAAAGCAGAGATAGTATTAAGCATTAAAGTGAAAGTGAAAGTAAAGCCGACTCTGCGACCCCATGGACTGTAGCCTATCAGGAGGACTGTAGCCTCCTCCGTCCATGGGATTTTCCAGGCAAAAGTGCTGGAATGGATTGCCATTTCCTTCTCCAGGGGATCTTCCTGACCCAGGAATCGAACCCAAGTCTCCAACACTGCAGGCAGATGCTTTACCGTCTGAGCCACCAGGGAAGCCCTATTAAAGATTAAAGGATATCTGCAAATGAAGTGGGGAAAAAAGCTTCTAAGACTTACCAGGATGCTTGCTTCCAGGGGAACAAAAAGTCATACAAAAGAGGAAATTGACCACATGCAGGACAGGAAATTTTATTTTTTCACAGAGAATTATAAGTGACATATTTTGAAGTCCAGTTCAGTTCAGTTGCTCAGTCGTGTCTGACTCTTTGCAGCCCCATGAATCACAGCACGCCAGGCCTCCCTGTCCATCACCAACTCCCAAGTTCACTCAGACTTACATCCATCGAGTTTGTGATGCCATCCAGCCATCTCATCCTCTGTCGTCCCCTTCTCCTCCTGCCCCCAATCCTTCCCAGCATCAGAGTCTTTACCAATGAGTCAACTCTGCATGAGGTAGCCAAAGTATTGGAGTTTCAGCTTCAGCATCATTCCCTCCAAAAAAATCCCAGGGCTGATCTCCTTCAGAATGGACTGGTTGGATCTCCTTGCAGTCCAAGGGACTCTCAAGAGTCTTCTCACATGGAGTTAAACACTCATCTCTGGATTCTAGAGATGTCAGATTCAACGGTAAGTTCTAGAAAGCCCAAAGTGAAAGTGAAAGTTGCTCAGTCGTGTCCAACTCTTTGTGACCCCACGGACTATACAGTCCATGGAATTCTTCAGGCCACAATACTGGAGTGGGTAGCCTTTCTCTTCTCCAGGAGATCTTCGCATCCCAGGGATTAAACCCAGGTCTACCTCATTGCAGGATTCTTAACCTGCTGAACCACAGGGAAGCCCAAGAATACTGGAGTGGGTAGCCTATTCCTTCTCCAGCGGATCTTCCTGACCCAGGAATCGAACCAGGGTCTTCTGCACTGCAGGAGGATTCCTTATCAACTGAGCTATGAGGGAGCCCAAAGCCTAAGGGTATATCCAGGTGTCACAAATGAAAGCCAGTGAAGAAGGAAAAACAAAAACAAAATCCATCTCCGCATCTTTGTACACCTTGAGTGACATGAAAGATATTGCTATCTGGCATTCTGCTAGCATAGGCAATCTACTACCTTCGTCTGTCAGTTAGAAGTCAGTGTTGTAAAACACACGTTATTCATTCATTAAAACAACCTTGCAGTGAGAACACTATCAGAGATGCCCAGGAAGTTAATCTGATTCCCTAATATCAGGTTCACTCGGGCAAGAAGTGGGAATGAGGCATCAAAAGCTTATCAAGTTCATCATCTACTGAACTTAGGAGAAAAAAAGAGAGCACAAAGTATGTTAGCCAACCCAGGTGAGCGGCTCCTTTAAATCATTAGAGCCCTGCATGATACAGCAGACAGGAGAAAAACAAGCCCCTGACACCTGGCTCCATCACAACTTTAGTGCCAAATTCCTTCCTTCGCCTATTTACACACCACATTCTCAGTTATAGCTGAGGTGGTCCTGCCATCTAACTCAGCCCCTGTTTAAATCTTAGCCTGATGCACAGCACAGCTTCTTGCTAAAACTCATTTCATTCCATATCCAAGATTCTGATTCTCCCCCTGCTTCTGCTGCCTTCATCCATTTCCGACCTACAAACCTCTCTTCCTAGAGACAGGCTTTCCCTACCAATATCATAATAAGAGACATTCCCAAAGTTTTCATTGAAACCACATACTACAGCTATATATAAATGCTTCTTCTAGCCAAAAGCTTCTGGGAATCCAATATTTTACTATTATTTCCTACTTAAGATCTTCTCCAGAAGGGTAAGAAACAGCAACAGCCCAAAGCCCTCCATGGAGACTCCTAGAGGAGAACATAGGCAAAACACTCTCCGACATAC
>SJYV01010826.1:376058-402111 GCA_006410875.1 Neotragus pygmaeus | reverse complement strand
TGAGTCTGAGTGAACTCCGGGAGGTGGTGATGGACAGGGAGGCCTGGCGTGCTGCCATTGATCTGGTCTCAAAGAGCAGGACACGACTGAGCGACTGAACTGAACCACAATTTATAAAAAGAAATTATACTCAAAAGTGATATATACATGTAGATGAGCAGATGGAAAATAAAACACACAATTTCTCAATTGTTTTAGAAATTCTTTATATAATCAGGTGTTAACATATATTGTCCCATGAAAGTAACAGAAGAAAACTAAAACTTAATTATTTGGTGTAACTGGCTGCAAATACCAGGAATGAAATATAGCTAATTTTATAAAAATAAATAATTTTAGAAATATATTAGAGACACGTAGCTCAGGACACGGAATTGCCTGGAAGCTGAAGAACAGCTGAGTAACAAGTCAGTGTCCAGGCAGGAAGGAGAAATCCAAGTGGCAGTCTCAGAGCAAATGGCATCCACTCAGAATTCACTGCATCCACTACCATGACAAAGGACGAATCCCCACTTCCTCATGTCACCAGCTGAAAAGTCAAAGTCCTACAATACTGCAGCTGACCAGTTGAGTTTATCTCACATGCCCCTTTCCGCACACAGTGCAGAGTGATCATAGAGTTGACTGCTCTCCTGGAGGTAGTCACTAGGAATTACCCTGTTACCAGCTCAGTCTGTTCACTCACTCAGTCGTGTCTGACTCTTTGCAACCCCATGAAATGCAGCATGTCAGGCCTTCCTGTCCATCACCAACTCCCAGAGCTTACTCAAACTCATGGCCAGCAAATCAGTGATTAAATCCAATCATGTCATCCTCTGTCGTTCCCTTCTCCTCCCACCTTCAATCATTCGCAGAATCAGAGTCTTTTCAAATGAGTCCCTTTTTCACATCAGGTGGCAAAAGTATTGGAGTTTCAGCTTCAACATCAGTCCTTCCAATGAATATTCAGGACTGATTTCCTTAAGGATGGACTGGATGGATCTCTGTGCAGCCCAAAGGATACTCAAGTCTTCTCCAGCACCACAGTTCAAAAACATCAATTCTTTGGTACTCAGTTTTCTCTATAGTACAACTCTCACATCCATACATGACTACTGGAAAAAGCATAGCTTTCACTAGATGGACCTTTTTTGGCAAAGTAATGTCTCAGCTTTTTAATATGCTGTCTAGGTTGATTGTAACTTTTCTTTCAGGAGCTAGCGTTTTTGAATTTAATGGCTGCAGTCAATATCTGCAGTGATTTTGGAGCCCCCCAAAATAAATTCTACCACGGTTGCCATTGTTCCCCCATCTATATGTCATGACGTGATGGAACCAGATGCCATGATCCCAAAAGCTGAGTTTTAAGCCCAGTTTTCCATTCTTCTCTTTCACTTTCATCAAGAAGCTCTTTAGTTCGTCTTGGCTTGCTGCCATAAAGGTGGTGTCATCTGCATATCTGAGGTTACTGATATTTCTCCCAGCACTCTTGATTCCAGCTTGTGTTTCATCCAGTCCAGCATTTCTCATGATGTACTCTGCATATAAGTTAAAAAAAGCAGGGTGACAATATACAGCCTTAACATACTCCTTTCCCGATTTGGATCCAGTCTGTTGTTCCATGTCCAGTTCTAACTGTTGCTTCCTGACCTGCATCCAGATTTCTCAAGAGGCAGATCAGGTCGTCTGGTATTCCCATCTCTTTCAGAATTTTCCACAGTTTGTTGTGATCCACAGAGTCAAAGACTTTGGCACAGACAGGAAAGGAGAAGTAGATGTTTTTCTAGAACTCTCTTGATTTTTCGATGATCCAGTGGATGTTGGCAATTTTATCTCTGGTTCCTCTACCTTTTCTAAATCTAGCTGAAACATCTGGAAGTTCATAGTTCACGTACTGTTGAAGCCTGGCTTGGAGAATTTTGAGCATTACTTTGCTACTGTGTGAAACGAGTGCAATTATGCGGTAGTTTGAGCATTCTTTGGCTATTCTTTGGCATTGCTTTTCTTTAGAAGAGAATGAAAACTCACCTTTTCCAATCCTGTGGCCACTGCTGAGTTTTCCAAATTTGCTGGCATATTGAATGCACCACTTTCACAGCATCATCTTTTAATATTTGAAATAGCTGAACTGGAATTCCATCATATCCACTAGCTTTGTTAATAGTGATGCTTCCTAAGGCCCACCTGACTTCCCATTCCAGGATTTCTGGTTCTAGGTCAGTGATCATACCATTACCTCCACTATAGTTTAGCCCCAGGTAAATAACAGGGAGGGAACACAGCCCATCCATCAATAAAATATTGGATTAAAAAATTGGAGCATGGCCCCGCCCATCAGAGCAAGACCCAGTTTCCCCTCAGTCAGTCTCTCCCATACAGAAGCTTCCATAAGCTTCTTACCCTTCTTCATCAGAGGGCAGACAGTCTGAAAACCACAACCACAGAAAACTAACCAATCTGATCACATGGACCACAGCCTTGTCTAACCCAGTGAAACTATGAGCCATGCCCTGTAGGGCCACCCAAGACAGACGGATCATGATGTAGAGTTCTGGCAAAATGTGGTCCACTAGACAAGGGAATGGCAAACTACTTCAGTATTCTTGCCTTGAGAAACCCATGAACAGAATGAAAAGGCAAAAAGATAGGACACTGAGAGATGAACTCCCCAGGTCAGTAGGTGCCCAATATGCTACTGGAGATCAGTGGAGAAATAACTCCAGAAAGACTGAAGAGGAATAGCCAAAGCAAAAAGAACACCCAGTTGTGGATATGACTGAGGCTGTAAAGAGCAATATTGCATAGGAATCTGGAATGTTTGGTCCATGAATCAAGGCAAATTGGAAGTGGTCAAACAGGTGATGGCAAGAGTGAATGTTGACATTTTAGGAATCAGTGAACTAAAATGGACTGGAATGGGTGAATTTAACTCAGATGACCATTATATCTACTACTATGGGCAAGAATCCTTTAGAATAAATGGAGTAGCCATCATAGTCAACAAGAGAGTCCAAAATACAATACTTGGATGCAGTCTCAAAATGACAGAATGATCTGTTTGTTTCCAAGGTAAACCATTCTGTATCACGGTAATCCAAGTCTATGCCCTGACCAATAATGCTGAAGAAGCTGAAGTTGAATGGTTCTACGAAGACCTACAAGACTTCCTAGAACTAACACCCTAAAAAGATGTCCTTTTCATGATAGGGGACTGGAATGCAAAAGCAGGAAGTCTAGAGATACCTGGAGTAACAGGCAAATTTGGCCTTGGAGTACAAAATGAAGCAGGTCAAAGGCTACTAGAGTTTTGCCAAGAGAACCCACTGGTCATAGCAAACACCCTCTTCCAACAACACAAGAGAAGACTCTACACATGGACATCATGGTCATTGCTAAAATCAAATTGATTATATTCTTTGCAGCCAAAGATGGAGAAGCTCTATACAGTAAAAGCAAAAACAAGACTGGGAGCTGACTGTGGTTCTGATCATGAACTCCTTATTGCCAAATTCAGACTGAAATTGAAGAAAGTATGGAAAACCACTAGACCATTCAGATATGATGTAAATCAAATCTCTTAACAATTATACAATGTAAGTGAGAAACAGATTCAAGGGATTAGATCTGATAGACAGACTACCTGAAGAACTATGGATGGAGGTTTGTGACATTGTACAGGAGGCAGGGATGAAGACCATCCCTAAGAAAAGAAAAGCAAAATGCAAAATGCTTGTCTGAGTAGGCCTTACAAATAGCTGTGAAAAGAAGAGATGCTAAAGGTAAAGGAGAAAATGAAAGATATTCCCATTTCAATGCAGAGTTCCAAAGAATAGCAAGGAGAGATTAGAAAGCCTTCCTCAATGACCCTGTTTACCAATATACTAACAAAAAGAGAAAAGTAAAAACTGGGCAAGCAAAACAAATTGATAAATATCTACTAATGTTGAAGAGTATTGTTTTTTGTTTTTTTCTGCAAGCCAGAAGTCTTTTTTTCTTTTTCTTTTTTTTTTCTTTTTTTTAAACAGGAGATATGATGATTTGGATTCTGGTATTTCATTATCTGTGGGCTTCCCAGGTGGCTCAGGGGTAAAGAATCTACAAGCCAAGCAGGAGATGTGGGTTTGAGCTTTAGGTCAAGAAGATTCCCTGGTTAAGGAAATGGCCACCCACTCCAGTATTCTTGCCTGGGAAATCCCATAGACAGAGGAGCCTGGTGGGCTACAGTCCTTAGGGTTGCAAGAGAGTCAGACATGACTTAGCAATTAAACAAGAACTCCATTATCTGCATTTCTTTTAGTATGTTTAGAACAAAAAGAGAAGGATAATGGGTGCCTGATATTTCCTTTCAGGTTTTTCCCCCTTTGTCAGAATGGTTCATTTACTTTTATTTTCAAAGATATTTCTAGATAATAGACATGATGTTGAGTTAAAGTTCCAGCAGCTGTTACTCAGAGTAAAATAAATCACCCCAAGAATCCCTCCCCTGTAATTATTGCTTCATATTGTACAAATGGCATCAGTCCTGCATTCTGATTGTTCTAGGCATATTTTGTGGTGACCCAGGTGTGGACATGAAAGTCCATCTGGCCAATTATCCTTGCTGTTACCAGAGATGTTTTCTTTTCTCTTCCATCTATATTTGAGTATTTGAGCAAGAAATACCCTGAACGAGATCCAAGAGACTAAGATAGTTCTATAATTTTTCCAAATGAAAGCAAAAGAAATTGTCTTGTTATGTTTTTGGTGGTCATATTTGAATGTACTGTTTTCATCAATAACATAATTGCATAGGACAATAATATTACAAAATTCAGCCTATCCTGATTTATAGTGTTATCAAGACTCCTGTCAATGTTATATTCATGACAGTTATCTATCTCTGTATAGCAGAATTAGCTCGAACCAATGAATCACTGAATAGTGTTTTCATAATAGAAACAAATTTATCAAATTTAAATAAGTATTCAAAACTTGCCTTTGTTCACAAAGGGGTTAGTTATGAGTTGTTAATATTACGTAAGGGTACACGTGAAAGCATGGTAATAACTTCTAATAACATTGAGATTTGTTTCTGTTTTCCATTTCATACGAAACAAAAATCTTGGTGTTTCAACATAAAGAATAATATTTTTAAGGGATTGTATATTAAAGAAAAAATTTTCTCTATATGTAGACACGCATACATAGAGGAGTATATACATGCTATAGATACCTGTGCGCAAGTGTAGTGGTACTGAAAAAATACTATACTACTATGTCTAAGATTCCTAGTACTAATTCTTTATTCTATTCCATAGAGTGTAAGAAATAAGCATAAAAGCCACACCAGAATACCACTTGAATGGGAGTCTAGACCACAGTCAAGACTTCTGATGGTTATATTAATGACGACAATACAAACTTTAGCATTTAGTACTTTAGCAAAAACATATAAAGCCAAGCATTCAAACTTTTTTCAATAGCAAGCAACTAATTAGTATTTAAAAATACTATACAAGATATTACTGGTTTCAAAAATCTACTGTTTTTAAAAAAAGGCTTTATAGGAGAAATTAGGACAAGGAAAATATATATAATCATCCTCATAATGTAATTATGTCTTAATGACATTACACATGTCATTAATATATTTTTTCAGTTGACCTTTGTCATTATTTCAAAAGTACCTCAATTTTGTTATCATCAGGTCTTCCTAATGGGAGCAAAGACAAAGGTTGTAGAAAAGCTGGACTGTCCAGGAACAGATAATTCTTCAAATATTGACATTTTAAAATGGAGAACTACACACCAAAAAGAAGAAAATACTAAAGCACAGTATTTATTTTCAGGAGTATAACAGGATTACAAATGTGAAGTCTATTAAAACGATATCAACCATTTCAAATTTTAATCTTCATGAAAGCAGTGCTCGGAATTTTTTTTAAATCAGAATAATGTTCAGAATCTCCAACACCTATCTGAACATTTGCTATTGCTATGACTGCCACCTTGAAAGTATAAAAGAATAAATCAATGAGTATTATAAAGTGTCTATGAGTATATATTACACTATATTTTCTCAACTGAATGTTCTTTCATATTGTATATCTGCCACAGAGTTTTTTTTAGAAAGACAGAAATTTTGAGACTCCCCTGGTGGTCCCGTGGTTGATACTGCACCTTCCAATGCAGCAGGTGGGGGTTCAGTCCCTGGTCAGCGAGCTGGGATTCCACATGTCCCGGGGCCAAAAAATCAATACATTAAAAAAACTAATAACCAGAAGCAGTGTTGTAACAAATTCAACAGGGATTTTTAAAACGGTTCTCATCAAGAAAAAACTTTTTAAAAAGAAAAAAAACATAAATGCTTAAAAATAATAGAAATCAAAGTAACTGTGAGAACTATCAGATATGAGAAATATCTGAGATTCAAAATATGTGTCACTATAGTGTAGTCCTCACTTGTCTTGGTTTGTTTTACCTTAATTCATAAGGCATTAACAACTAGAACTACCCCACTCTTACTTTAATGTATTCCTTTATCTCTAAGCAATTTAATTAGGACAATTTAGTGAAAGTGGAAATATAGTTCTTCATTTTGATTCACTTCCACCATTTTCAAATAATATATATGCAAGATGCATCACCAAAAGCAATGAGCTTTGATAATTTCAGACCTATTTATGTTCGCTGACTCCAAAATCAATGTCTATATTCCTTTTTATAAAAACACAACCTTTTGATAGTCAAAGTACAGCCTGACAGGAATCAGTGATTATTTCCCACATATAGCCAAAGTATCATCAACACATATTAGATATTCTATAACCATGATGATATATTTGACGTTTAGAATCTTAAAATTTCTATAAAACAAATGGAAGGTAAATAGAAATAGGTAGAAATATTTAGAAATAAATGTATTTCTATGAACAACCCATAAGTTTCCTGTAAATATATTGCTTCTTACTTGTTGGTATAATTGAACATCTAGATCTTTTTATTTAAACCACTACAAAATAAAACCATCTGCAAAATAAATGAACACACAACAGATTTCAGAAAACAAAATAAAGTATTTAATAAAGCAAATTACTTCTACAATTCCTTAGTGATTCACTGGCAAATCTCCAATGCACATTTCCAAATACTCCATATAGTGACTTCAAAATTGTATTAAAAGTATACTTAAGTCTGATGATATTTCTGGGTAGTAGGCAATTTTATAGCAATGACTTTAATTGCATGTATTTTACAAATTAATAGAAACAGCATCTGTGGTGGTCCAAAACAATGCCACTTAATAAAAATGCTGCTGCTGATAAAGTTCATGGTAAAACTTCTTTACCTCTTCTAAAGTCTTCTTAAAGAATGCTTAAAGAATGCTTAAAACTATATGTTACTTTACTTCTAAATATGTTTTGTCATCTTTTTAATTACTGGCATTCATCTCACTAAAATTCTGTAGTCAGTTGATCATTCTTACAAAATATGAGCCATTTCATTTAAAAAATGGTAAGAGACAGGTAAGGTAGTCTAGTACTCCAGTAAGGTAGTCTAATACTCTTCAATAATTTACCATAGTTTGTTGTGATCCACATAGCCAAAGCCTTTAGTGTTGTCAATGAAAAAGGAAATGTTTTTCTGGAATTCCCTTGCTTTCTCCATGATCCAACAAATGTTAGCAATTTGATTTCTGGTTCCTCTGCCTTTTCTAAACCCAGCATGTACACCTGGAAGTTCTCAGTTCACGTACAGCTTTGAAGGATATTGAGCATAACCTGGCTATCGTGTAAAATTAACACAATCATTTGGTAGTTGGAACATTCTTTGGCATTGCCTTTCTTTGGGATCAGAATGAAACTGACCTTTTGCAGTCCTGTGGTCACTGCCCCGTTTTCCAAATTAGCTGACATATTGAGTGCACCACTATAATAGCATCATCTTTTAGGTTTTTAAATACCACAGCTGGAATTCAGTCACTTCCACCAGCTTTGATTGTAGTAATGCTTACTAAGGCCCACTTGACTTCACAGTGCACGATGTCTGGCTCTAGGGAAGAGACCACACACCATTGTAGCTATCCAGGCCACGAAGACCCTTGCATAGTTCTGTGTATTCTTGCCACCTCTTGTTTATCTTTTCTGCTTCTATTGGGTCCCTGCCATTTTTATCTCTGCATGAAATGTTCCCTTGATATCTCCAATTTCCTTGAAGAGACCGGTAGTCTTTCCCAATCTATTTTTCCCTCTGTTTCTTCGCATTGTTCACTTAAGGCTTTCTTCTCTCTCCTTTTTATTCTCTGGAATTCTTTAGGTATATCTTTCCCTTTCCCCTTTGTCTTTCACTTTTCTTTTCTCAGCTATTTCTAAGCCCTCCTCAAATAACCACTCTTGCTTTTCTGCACTGTTTTACTTGGGGAGGATTTTGGTCACTGCCTCCTGTACAATGCTATGAACCTCCATCTAGAGTTCTTCAGGCACTCTATCAGATCTAATCCCTTGAATCTATTTGTCACCTCTAGCGTATAATCATAAGGTGTTTGATTTAGGTCATCCCTGAATGGTCTAGTAGTCTTCCCTACTTTCTTCAATTTAAGCCTGAGTTTTGCAATAAGGAGCTGATGATCTGAGCCATAGTTAGCTCTAAGTTTTATTTTTGCTGACTGTATAGAGCTTCTTCACCTTTGGCTGCAAAAATATAATTAATCTGATTTCAATGTTGACTATATGGTGATGTCTCTTTATATCTCCAATTTTCTTGAAGAGATCTCTTGTCTTTCCCATTCTATTGTTTTCCTCTATTTCTTTACATTGATTTAAGAGGGCTTCCCTGGTGGTGCAGAGGTTAAAGCGTCTGCCTGCAATGTGGGAGACCTGGGTTCAATCCCTGGGTCGGGAAGATCCCCTGGAGAAGGAAATGGCAACCCACTCCAGTATTCTCGCCTAGAGAATCCCATGGACAGAGCAGTTTGGTGGGCTACAGTCCACGGGTTGCAAAGAGTCAGACATGACTGAGCGATTTCTTATGTCTCTTTGCTATCTTAGTGCATATTTTAGTACAATATACTAATCTTAATTATGTTGAATATTTTATGATTTCAAATTTTCTTTAAAATAGGTTAGCTACCTTACCAAATGCATATTTTTCATACTGTTAATTAATCCCTACAGTTTATGATATTTAAATGCTAGTTAATGGGCAGAACTAGTATTCAATCCTCATATACATTGCTGAGTGATAGCCTTTTTCATGGACCTAAGTTATAAGTAACTCAAGTAGAAAAATATGTAAAGGTTAGGGAAAAACCAGTGCACACATATCATCAATTACCAGCTAAATAGGACAGAGTCCAAGCTCAATTCCTATGACTTGGCAGCAATATCCTGACACAAAGTGAAGAAAAACCCTTTAAAATATAATCACTTAGAATTTGAGATCCAAGGAATACCAATTAATTTTTCCCACATTTTAAGGTTTTAATGGCAGAGTTGGTTTATAGGCATAAATGAAATACAAAGTATATCTTATAGCTCTATGTTTGTCCAAGAAAATGCACAGCTTAGTGTGATATCTAGGTTTATAACAATGCAAAAAAGTCAAAGTATTGTCAAGAATGAAAGGGATAGGTCAATAAGCTTAGACTCTGTATTTTTGCTAACATTTTACTTTTTAAAACAAAATGTCTTAAAACTAGAGCACACAGTCTAAAAGATAAAGAGATTCATCATAAAACATCATCAATATTCTCATCAATCACATGTGAAATAAACTAATCATCTCTTATTGGCTAGAGTTAGTTATTAAAGTATCAGTTTTGGGGTATCCTTTGTGAGTCTCTATTTGATAATATATATATAAATGGGAACTAAAACTATAAACTACTTGTAAAATTAAGTGGAACAATGCATGTGAAAATATACAGCAAAATGGACTCAAGATTTTTGATACAAGTAGCTAATAAACATACACTGTTTAAAATATTAAAAAAAATAGAGAACCTATGTCCTATAGTACTAAGAAAACCACAAAGACATTGTGTTAACCATGCCTGTACATGTTCTTACTAATCTTATTTCACCATTATATGTTCTTTCATTTCATTTTACTTGAGTTCAATCTTGTTCCATATTTTTTGTTCCTTATGTATTTCCGATTGTTTTAAGAACAGAAAGTAGCTTGCTCATTTAGCTAGGGCATTTATATTAGTGAGCAGAATCAATTTTTGCCAAGCTTTCATTAAATCTAACATAATTCATTCCAATCAATTTCTTCTTTTTTGTTTCCAATGTTAAAGATCCAATTTGCATTCTATGCTAGGACCATAATTTTGGCAGCATCTAATGGGCAGACAAGAAGACTGCTATAGAATTTAATATATATGACAAAGAGTTTGTTAATTTTTATTTAGCAATACATGTCCTTGGTGAATGACAGTAACTTCTTAAGTAAAAATAGAATACTATCTAATTTGTCTTCATATTATTTCAAATAAAAGGTTATCAACATTATCTTAAAAAATGAAAAAATTCTTTTTATCATTTGCCAAGTAAATCCAGGGAAATTTTCTCTTAAGTGTGAAATATATTTTTCTAGTCTTGAAGGTGATGAACTACAAGCCTTGCAGTCAAATACGTAACTTTGAAATCAGCATTTAATCCACATATTCAAATGTCTCTATTCATGTGAAGAATCATGACATTTCTATCAACAGGATATGTTATAGAGGATTTATCAGCTTCTAACATTTACATGAGGGCAAAAGTTGCAGTTATCATACTACTCATAGAAAAGATTTGTAGGGAAAAGGAGTAAGGGGAAAGTATATATGCTAATATAGAAAGAGAAAAAGAAGTATCAACATTATTGTCTCTTCCAATATAAAGCTCTATCTCTTCAGAGTTAACATCTTAGACTCTGGAATCTCATTGACTTGGCCATATGCTCTGTTCTGTTTCTGATTTTCCAGTGACATCAATCTCTTCAAATCTAGTTGACAGCAACAGATATGATGTAATGTACTTTGGGAAGGATTAGAGAGAAAATATACATGAAGCACTTATCACAGGGTCTTGTATACAGTGTTTCTCTTATTGCCATCATTATTATTTCTTTGTGAGGAAAGATAATGAACAATTTGCCAACTTTCTGTTCCCAAAGAAAGGAGAAATATTACTCTTAGGTTTCTCATAATACTCTTTTTTACAATTCTGGCATAAATTACTACGTTTGTATCCCTTGATGCAAAGATTCTGAAGATTTTTCCCTTTCATAAATTTAAAATCCCCAAACAGATTTAACAGTTGAAAGTAAATTTTTTTTTAATGTGGCTGTGTTCATCATTTGCACAGATAAAAGACAGATCTCTATTTCTCTGGACTTTTTAAATTTTAATGTCTTTCTCCTATGTACTACTGACGTTAATGATCATGAATATTGTAGTTCACTGATTACAATCCTCTTTTCCCACACATCTCCAAGAATCAGAATTCAGTAGAAATAAATAGTTGACCTATCTATTTCTTATTATCATCTCTTGGAAGATTGTTTTTTAACAGTAACCTAAAAATAAATCAGAAAAAAATCACAAAGTGAAAATTACTACTCCCCAAAATGTACATATTGTACTATTATTTTATTAGAATAATCCACTGTAAAAACAGAGAAAAACATCAATCATAATATTTAGAATATAATTAGCTTTTATAAAATTATGAATTTTTTAAAAGAGTGGAAACAATGAAGTATATGTCAGTTTCAAATAATTCTGTAGCTGATTACTATCTTTAAAAAAGGCAGCTTATTCCAGAGTAAATAGCTTACACTGCCATCTCAAGGAAGCTACGAGCACAGGAAAAATAATAAAACAACTCTCTGAGTTTAAAACTAATAGAACACCACACATACACACAGAATAAAACAAAACAAAAACTTTTCTTCATTGAGGAGCAATGGCAGAATGAAAGAACCACAAGCAGCTATGGTTGTAGACTAAGGACCTAAAAGTTTTCCTGTCAGAACATTCCAGAAGTGGCAGCAACAAGAATTGTACCACACAGAGAATTTAAAGCTTTCCTCTCTTTTTATCAAACACTACTAAAGATTGCTTTGGTAAATATAAACTGCAGGAAAATGGGATAAGGAACCACTGACAACAAAGCATCAGTGTGTGAGCCTCACTAGGACAGGTTAGTTGCAAAACCACAGCATGTCCCTTGAGATGCAACTCAAAGCCCATGGAAGATTTGCAAGATGAAAAAAACAAAAGGCCTCGTTAGACTTTTCACAATACGCTGAGCAACTGAAAACACATTTAGCTTTTATACACATCACCAAGAACTGATAGGTTATACAGTAATGTAGTTTCTACAATATTGGGATTTTAGTTACCTCTAAATTCATATTATAGCAGTCAATCAATTGTTGGCTTTAGGCAAGAAAAGAAGATAAAACAAATGGTTTTCATTTAAAGCCAGTCTTTTTTTCCCCTATTCCTAGACATGAAACAGTAGATAAATGTACTTTGGTACATGATTACATCTCATTTATGCATATAGATGGAATATCAATAAATAAAACTAAAACTCTACCAGAGTTTGCATGTCATTAAATTTCTTGTGGTAACTTCCAAGTCTGAAGTACGTGAAAAAGTTATTGATGTCTTTCAAAAGTAACATTTCATTACTAATGGAACACTTCATAAAATGCTAACCTTCTTAGATAAGTCTTTGAATATCAATTTCACATACTTCCACTACAATGTAACAGGAAATTCACGCAACCATATTTCTATTACACCTCATATATTTTTACCTGGGAACAAACTGAGCATATACACTCTTTCAGGAGGCTAAGGTACCCAATCTAAATTTTAAGCCCAATATCCAAATTATTACTGTTTCCTAGAATATATGATTTATTTGGGGGAATAAAGGACAAAATAAAAGTAACAATAGGTTTTATAAGTAAAGCATATAGGTAGGCTTTTCTACTAACTAGTTAAGACTTCATAAAATCACAGATAAATTAAGAACTAAATTATATGTAATTCCCAGCATTCCCCACTTACCTTTCTAAAGTTTAAAATATTCACTCAAGAAATATTCAAACTCAACAAAATGTCAGTGAGCATGTAAGATTTACTATTACATGAAGCTAAAAGGTAAACAATTCCTTTTCAAGAAATTCTCACAATTATAGGGTGCCAATTGGAGAGACAGACTCATAAATAAATAGTCACTATAAGATGTGATTGGTACAATCACAAAAGTAATGTGTTTTATACATACCAGAATGCTGTTTGATATCACTTGTCAATGCAAACCAGAAAAAGAATGCCAAGACTAACTAAAGGTGTGCATGAATCATTCTGAAAACACAAGTAATAACATTTAACTCCCACTTAAAAACTGTTTGAATATTTAGAGAGTCAAAAGTAAACTCAAGATAGAAACAGATTATGGTATATGAAACCTTACACCACAACAGCCATTACAGCTGAAAGCAGTAAGATATTGTCTGTGTGTGTTGGGGTAGGGCTCTTTATATAAAATGATGTCACACTGAAGAAGCCCAAACTCACACTTCAAAGGTCTATTTAGACAAGTGAAAGTCACTCAGGTGTGTCCAACTCTTTGCGATCCCATGGACTATACAGTCCATGGAATTCTCCAGGCCAGAATAATGATAACCCAGGTCTTTCCTGGTAGCTCAGCTGGTAAAAAATCTGCCTGCAATGCAGAAGACCCTGATTTGATTCCTGGGTCAGGAAGACGCCCTGAAGAAGGGCTAGGCGACCCACTCTAGTATTCTTGGGCTTCCTTAATGGCTCAGCTGATAAAGAATCTGCCTGCAGTGTGGGAGACCTGGGTTCGATGCCTGGGTTGGGAAGATTCCCTGGAGAGGAAAAGGCTACCCAGTACAGTATTCTGGCCTGGAGAATTCCATGGAGTATTCCATGGGGTCACAAAGAGACATGACTGAGAGACTTTCAATGCAGACCAGAAATTACTCATTTAAGTCTAATAGTAACTTGACACTCCTTCCTTTTCTTTTTTCTTTTTAAATCAAGAAGGATAGTACAGTTCCATAAAAGCAATATCTGATTTGTGCAACATAATAATTTTACCAACTTTTCAAATTCTGGGTATGAGACAATGTGTGATTTTGCTTTGTTTTCTTACTTTATATTACTGTGAAAAATGAAGGCTTTTTAAGAGAGAATTTTGACCTCTTCTTGCACATTACTACACACTTGCTCCTCCACAACAGTATATTTTCTAAGCTCTAAAAGATATAGACTGTGTAGAAAAAAATGTATTAACACTATGTCCATATGTCTTTTTCCTTATATTATTCAGATGCAACTTTCTAGATTCATTTGGATTAACAATTTCCAGGTGAAAAAGAAAAATTTGATAAAAAAATTTGCTAACAGGATTAGGAGATCCTTTATTCATTTTCTTAATCAGTGATGTAAATTCTACTAATAACTAAATGAGAATCTTCAAATGAAAGAGGATTTGGAGAACAAGCTCTTTAGCAGACTGAATGCAATATAAAACAATTTGCACTCAATTCTATTGTCCAAAGGATTCCAGAATCATCCTCTTGAGACTAATTTCTATTGTGGAAGAAATGAACCACCTGCCAGTGACTTATACTACAACTGTGAGATCTTACTGAATCACCACCCCATTTCTTCCCACTCAGTCTTTATTTTAGTTACCCAAAGGGGTGTGTGTGTGTGTGGGAAAGAGAGAAAAATGGGAGAAACAGAGACACAGAGAGTAAGAGATAGACTACCCTAAAACTTCATCCATCTAAGAGCTGAGAGCTTCCGTTTCATTATTTTCTGTTGTGTGCCCGGCATTGAGACTGAAGTTTCAGTATGAGTTAGAAGGAAAAGCCTTCACAGATACACCAATCCTTGATTTTCCCCTCATGAGTCATTACTCAGAACTCTAATCACATGGGCTTGTCCTCCTCTAAGCTCTACTATTCTCTTAGGAACTTCCCTTACATGACCCAAATGCCCCTGCACTCTGCCCCGTGTCTGAGATGTACTATTTCACACTGAACATAGAGTCACTTGAGCTAGTCATGCACAAAAGATGGAATGGAACCCAAGGCATCAGGAATAGGCAGAATGAAAATGTAAGTTGGTAGCAATGTTTTTCAGCAAATTCTTTCTAATCTCTTCCTGTAACTCTTTACTATTCCTCATGGCTACACACTCACTGAGCTTACTTTCCAAAGTAATCTGGACAGATCTTTCCCACTCATCCTCACCCCTCTCCTCATGACCTTATATCCCCTCTCTGTATTAGACAGCAAGCTAGGATTACAAGCGAATCAATTTGGAACAATTAAAGATACTGATTTAGAAGCTAACATACAAGCTTACTAAGAAAATATCATAATCCTAAAGATACTCATGGTGAAAATTCCAGTCACCATCACAGGCCACTGTGATAAATTAAGACCAAGTAAGCTAATGGTAAAGACCCCGCCTGCCAATGCAGGAGACATAAAAGGTGCGAGTTCGATCCCTTGGTCAAGAAGATCCCCTGGAGGAGGGCATGGTAACCCACTCCAGTATTCTTGCCTGGAGGACTCTGTAGACAGAGCAGCCTGGTGGGCAACAGTCCAAAGGGTGACAAAGAGCCGGACAAAACTGAAGCAACTTAGCACACATGCACACAACATCTTCAGAATACTCTGTAAATTACAAAACTCTTTCTCATGGATTATTTCCAAATTTTCACAATGACCTAACTCAGAAACTCCTGTTAGGCTCCTTTTGAGGATGAAGAATTTCACTCAAAATTTTCAATGATTTCTTCAGAACTTCCAGAGAAAGTAAACAATAGGACCCTGTCTTAAAACTTAAATGGATGGTTTTCAAGTTTTACAGTATATAAGCAGCATCTAAGAGTTTATAATAATGCAGTTTGCTGGGACTCCACAACCAGGGTCTCTGAGTTTTTAGACATACTACAAATGTCTAAAAGTCTAAGTCAAAGATATAAATGTGCTGGAATTGTGTCATCCTCATACTTCCATATGAAACAAAATCACTTGGAGGGCTTAATAGATTGCTAGGGTATATATAACCTCAAGAGTTTCTGAGTTAGTAACACTTAAAAGGAGCCAGAGAACATGCATTTCAAACAATTTCCCAGAAGATTCTGCTGATCTAGGAATAATATTATGAAACTTATTTATAATGAAGGATCCCAATCATAGAAACAGGGAATGTCCAAAGATATAGGTCTTAATAATAAGCTACCAGATGTTAAAAATAAAAGCTAGAAGGATTTTATTCTCATGGTTCTATAGCCTTATAAGTGGTCTTGAACCATAATACAAACCTCATCACAGTCCATTTGTTAATGCTGAAAATACTATAAGCCCAAGAAGAAATATGCCTAGACAACTAGTAGTGAAGTCGACAAAAATTAAAAGAAAAGGAAAATGTTAAAAACAACAAGTTAAAAGCAACAAATAACATATAAGGGAATCCCCATAAGGTGATCAGCTAACTTCTCAGTGGAAACTCTGCAGGCCAGAAGGGAGTTGAGTGGCATGATATATTTAAAGTGATAAAAGTGAAGAACCTACAACCAAGAATACTCGACCCAGCAAGACTCTCATTCAGATTCCACAGACATCAAAAACCTTACAAACAAGCAAAAGCTAAGAGAATTCAGCACCACAAGACCAGTTTTGTAACAATGCTAAAAACAACTGCTCTAGCCTGAGAATCTACAACTTGAAACAAGAAAATTAAGGAGGAAAAAGCTCACTGGTAAAGGCAAACATATAACAAAGGTAGGAAATCAGCTGCATACAAATATGATATCATAACCAGTAATTGTGGCAAAAAGGTAAAAGCTCAGTCATGTCCGACTCTTTGTGACCCCATCAACTGTAACCTACCAGGCTCCTCCGTCCATGGGATTTTCTGGGCAAGAATACTGGAGTGGGTTGCCACTTCCTTCTCCAGGAGATCTTCCCCACCCAGGAGAGCACAAATACAGGATATTGAAAATGCATTTGAAATTAAAAGAAAGCAAACATGAAAGTCATTCAGTCGTGGCTGACTCTTTGCAACCCCATGGACTATACAGTCCATGGAATTCTCCAGGCCAGAATACTGGAGTGTGTGTTCATTCCCTTTCTCCAGGGGATCTTCCCAACCCAGGGATTGAACCCAGGTCTCCCATACTGCAGGCAAATTCTTTACCAGCTAAGCCACAAGGGCAGCAACTCAAAGCAATATTGTTTATATATAGACTGATATATCAAAACCTCATGGTTTTGATCTCCAATAGCTGCACACACAAAAAAGAAAAAGGAATCCAAACACAACACTAAATTTAGTCGTCAAATCGCAAGAGAGCAAAAGAGAAAGAGAAGAAAAAAGACCTATGAAAACAAATCCAGAACAAATCCAGAACAATTAGCAAAATGGCAGAATAACATACATATCAATAAATACCTTATATGTAAACAGATTAAATCATCCAAACAAAAGAGAAAGACTAGCTGAATGAAAACAAAAACAAGGCTTGTAAATACGCTGTCTACAACAAGATACACACTTCAGATCTAGAGACATTCAGACTGAAAGTTAGGGAGTGGAAAAAGTTATTCCATGCAAATAGAAATCAAAAGAAATCTGGAGTCCCAATGGTCATATCAGACAAAATTGACTTTAAAATAAAGAGTGTTACAAGAGATAAAGAACATTATGATGATCAAGGGATGAATCCAAGAAGACATAACCATTGTAAATATATACGTACCCAACATAGCAGCACTTCAGTATGTAAGGCAAATACTACCAACCATAAAAGAAGCTGACAGTAGAACCGAAAGAGACACGTGTACCCCAGTGTTCATCACAGCACTGTCTACAATAGCTCGGACATGGAAGCCACCTAGATATCCATTGGCAGACAAATGGATAAGAAAGCTGTGGTACATATACACAATGGAATATTACCCAGCTCTTAAAAAGAATACATTTGATTCAGTTCTAATGAGGTGTTTGCAACTGGAGCCTATTATACAGAGTGAAGTAAGTCAGAAAGGAAAACACCAGTACAGCATATTAACACATGTATATGGAATTTAGAAAGACAGTAATGACGAGCCTATACACAAGACAGCAAAAGAGACACAGATATGAAGAACAGACTTTGGGACTCTGCGGGAGAAGGCAAGAGTGGGATGATTTGAGAGAACAGCATTGAAACATGTATATTACCACATGTGAAATCGCTGACAGTCCAAGTTCAATGCATGAAACAGGGCACTCAAAGCCAGTGCCCTGGGACAACCCAGAGGGATGGGATGGGGAGGGAGGTGGGAGGGGGGTTCAGAACAGGGACATATGTATACCCGTGGCTGATTCATGTCATTGTATGGCAAAAACCACTACAATATCGTAAAGTAATTAGCCTCCAATTAAAATAAATTAATTAAAAAAAATTAAACCCTGAAATCTATGTTAAGCACCCATGATGTAGGCCTGGTCCCTGCCCACATGGATCAGGTAGTCTAGTGTGCATCATGGGGAATTTAGGGGTGGGGAACAGGGATTAAATGACCAAACAAAGAAACAGGCATATAACTGCCCATTGTTGTAAGTTCTNGGGGGGGGAGGGAGGGGGGACAGGGGTTCGGGATGGGGAACACATATACACCTGTGGCTGATTCATTTGAATGTATGGCACAAGCCACTACAATATTGTAAAGTAATTAGCCTCCAATCAAAATAAGTAAATTAATTAAAAAAAGAAGCAGCAGCTAACAGTAATACAATAATAGTGGGGACTTCAACATCCCACTTTCATCAAGGGACAGATCACCCAGACAGCAAATCAGTACAGAAACACAGGTCATAAATGATATATTAGACCAGATGATCTTAACTAATATTCACAGGCATCCCACCCAAAACTAACAGAATATATATTCTTCTCAAGCACACATGGAACATTCTCCAGGATTGATCACATGCTGGGCCACAAAACAAGCCCCAGTAAATTTAAGAAAGTGGAAATCATGTCAAGCATCTTTTCCAACCACAACTCTATGAGATTAAATACAAGAAAAAAAAATGTAAAAAAACCCAAAAACATAGAAATTAAACAATATCCTACTAAAATAACCAATGGATCACTGAAGAAATCAAAGACAATGTCAAAAATTATGTACAAACAAATGAAAATAAAAGCACGATGATCCAACATCTATGGAACACAGCAAAAGCAGTTATAACAGGGAAGTTTACAGCAATATAACCTTATCTCAGGAAGCAAGAAAAATCTCAAAACCACCTAACCTTACACTGAAGGCAACTAGAGAAAGAAGAATAAACAAAACTCAAAGTTAGTAGAAGGAAAGACATCATAAAGCTTAGAGCAGAAATGAATAAACAGAGGTGATCAATAGACAAGATCAATGAAAACTAAATGCTAGTTTTTTTTTAAAGATTTTAAAAAATGATAAACCTTTAACCAGATGTATCAAAAAAGGGGAAGGAGAAGGTTCAAATTAGAAATGAAAAAGGAGAAGATATAACTAACACCTCAGAAATACAAAGGATCATGCAAGACTATATGCAACTATATGCCAATACAATGAAGAACCTAGAAGAAATGGACAAATTCTATTATTAATGAGAAATAATTTTAATAGTGCAAAAGATACAAATAAAAGACCTTATATAGAAATATTTTTTGATTATTATAAAAATGAAACTATTACAAAAGAGAGCTATCAAGGAAGGCATCTTACAAATACATCTCCAAAAGGACTGTTTGCTGTTAGCATTTGAAAATAAAAGAATTGATAATTTTCTCTAACAGACTGTAAGCATCAGCGTATGAAGAGTATCTTATTTAATCTCATATACAACACTGAACCAAACATATGAAGAGCTTATATATGCTTGCTGAATGAATATAAAAAGGTATAATAAATGAATAAACATAATAATAAATTAATGAACGAGTAGGTATGAAAGGCATTACTCAATAGAATACCTGTGTCAGCAAATATTCTTTCCAAGTGAATCTTATATAAAAGAAATAAAACAGGTTATTTTATAAAATGTGAATCAAACTATATACCTTTGTGATTTGAATAAGCAATCACTGGAAAAATTATTATATTATATAAATACAAAATTTTAAATTATGTTCAATTTTAATATAAAAGTGAATCATTAGGTGACTCAGTTGGTAAAGAATCCACCTGGAATGCAGGAGACCTGGGTTCAATCCCTGGGTTGGAAAGATCCCCTGGAGAAGGAAAAGGCTACCCACTCCAGTATTCTGATCTGGAAAATTCCAAGGATCTTACAGACTGGTGAAGTCAGACATTTCTTTATATAGAAGGCAATTTACTGAAACCAGAGTGTAATGAAATACACCAGCAAAAACAAGGCTGTTCCAAGGAATATACATTATAAAGATTATTTCATTACACTCTGGCTTCAGTAAATTGCCTTCTACATAAAGAAACGTCTGACTTCACCAGTCTGACAAATTTAAGAATCTTACAGATTTTATCAGAGATAGAGGAAGAGGGAAAACATTAGAGAAAAGGAGATTGAATATTACATATTATCTAATTGTATTTCCCACTCAGTATAAAAAAGAAGAGCTTGTGGCTGTATTAATCACTTTTTCCAGCTTTACCTTAAAGTTTTAAGATATTTTGAAGTCATGAGTATTAAAAATATATTTTAACACTAAGTAAAACACTCAATATACCAAAATATCATTTTTAGCAAAAAAGATCTGGAGGTGTGGGCACATTAAAATAAACTGACTCTTTTCAAAATCAATATTGATAGCAGAAATTTATGATGTCTTATTTTTATTAGTACTAAAATACAGCTTACAGAAAATATCTAACTCCCCATCTCACTGAGTTTTCACAGCAGATTTTCAATATGAATCCTTTATTGATGCAGAGCCTTCTTTTAGATTCTGATCTTAGATAATCTTACTTTTGCATGTGCACATGCAGTTGTGGATACAGAGGAACAATTAGCAGGAAACAGGACTTATGAATCTAACAGCATACAGAAAACATGATTGAATCATGTTTGATTGAACACGATTGAACACGATTCAATCAATTCATGATTGAATCTCATGACTGTTACTTTCCTTAAAGAAAAGTTTTTTTTTTCTAGGTATCAGGAAAGATTAGAAAAAATCTTGGAATTAGAAGAACATATATTCATTCATTCATGCATCCAGTAGACAAGTACTGTGTCTTACAAAGTACAAGAGTCAGTCAGTACAAGAGTAAGAAAGCCCCAATTCAGAAGAGAGCCATGCAAATAGACAGAAAAGGACTGAGGATGACAAAGGGAACAGCATCTTCATTTCTAAACCTGGTTTGGAATCCTGTAAAGAATAGGTTTGCATGATAACAAATCAATAACGATATGGTGCTTTGTAGCTTCCAAAGATGAACACAACAGTATCTTGTGTCCCACATGCTATTTTAGACCACCACATGATGGTGTTTACGGCTCCTCTGCTTGAAACTGGGTGGGCCCTTGTGATGCCTTGACCACTGAAATCCAGATTAAGTGATGGAATGCAACTTTCAAGGCTAGGCATAAAAAAAAAAAAACATGCACTTATATTTAATTTTCTTAGAGTATATGGAAACTAACTACCATGCTGTAAGAAACTTAAGCAGCCAGTGAAAGGATTTACATAGAAAGAAAACAAATTTCCTGACCCACAGCCCCAGTTGAGCTCCCAGCTGACTATCTATTCCAATATGCCAGTCCTGAGAATGAGTCACCTTGAAAGTGAAACATCAACTTTCCACCTGAGGTGGCTTAGCTGAGACAAGCTACTCCTGTCAAGCCCTGCCCAGTTGAACATTCATGAGCAACGCATATATTTCTTCTTTTAAACCACAAACTGGGGATGATTTCTGATGCAATGGTACAGAACTGATGCAAATAACCAACATTACATTGTGAAATAAAATATTGAGAACACAACTATGGACATGTGAGCTGGCACTTGTTTTGAAATAGGTATTCCATAACTGAAAATGACACAATGTTATCAATTAATTAGGGAATATTATTTTCAGTATATTAGTTATAAGTAGAAGTAATCAAGATTTAAATGATCTACAGTTGGGTGGACAGTTAGGGATAATAATTAGGAAAATATAATTAAGCAGGGTGCACTTAAGTTTCCGAGGTGCCTCAGTGGTAAAGAATCTGCCTGCCAATGCAAGAGACACAAGAGATGGGAGTTTGATCCCTGAGTCAGGAAGATCCCCAGGAGGAGGGCATGGCAACCCACTCCAGTATTTTGCCTGGGAAATACCATGAAAAGAGGAACCTGGTAGGCTATAGCCCACAGGGCCGCAAAAAGTCATACACAACTTAGCAACGTAGCATGCATGCACACTCAAGAAACAGAATTTCTACAAATAACAAAGGCAGATACTTGATTCAGCCAGTCAATTTATATACACAGACACACACACATGTATACATGTGTATATACATGTGTGTATACATGTGTGTGTTTATACTCTGAAAAGCAAATACAGGAAGTATATAGATAATTCCATAACTACCTTATTGTAGACGTAA
The DNA here is from genome assembly GCA_006410875.1 of Neotragus pygmaeus. Lineage (NCBI taxonomy): Eukaryota > Metazoa > Chordata > Mammalia > Artiodactyla > Bovidae > Neotragus > Neotragus pygmaeus. The sequence continues at coordinate 379,496 of SJYV01010826.1, read as the reverse complement.
ACAAGTGAGTACAGAGCTAATAATTCATTTATTTAATGGTTTAACTACTATAACATAGCTTTAGTAAGGATACTTTTATCAACATTTACAACCTTGAGTCAATAGTACCACTGACGTAGTGTTTCATTTCTCCTCTTAGCTTTTCCTTGAAAATCTTGAGAAGATGAAAATCTCTTTAAACCTTCAAAATCTCCCCCTGATGATTGCTATTACAGCAATGGAAACCAAAATGTTCACCGCATAGTTTAAAAATCTACTAAAAATATTTTTCAATTTCCCGACTGTATTTTCCCTGGAATACTACTTACTTTCAATATTCATAGTGGCCTCCTAAAATATTTCCCACAAATTAATCCAATAGTTACTTAAATATATATTTATTGAACACCTGTTACTTTCCAGACACTGTTCTAAACATTAAGAATAATGACTCTAAGCACTAGTGATATAGCAGTTAAAACAATAATAGCAAAGTTTCTATTCTCACAGACATTATGCCTTGAAGATCCGAAGCTTTACGAAGACTCCCGTAGTTGATTGAACAACCCAGATCATATTCTCACAGACATGATACCAAACATTACTTGCTCCTGGCACGATCTTAAATTTAAACATCACCAGAACTTCATAATGTCTACTGAGCCTACAAGAAGCTGTAATTGATTTTCTCTAAATAGTCCTAAGTAATGGAATAGATAATAGGAAGAGGACTATGGGTTGCAGGGTAAAAATCATTTGTAAAAGAAACTTTTTTTCCATAAAAGTTTATTTATTTACAAAAATAAAATTAAATGGCTGTGATCTATTGATACTTAAAACTTAAGAATAGGATCAAGCGCAACAAAGGAAGCATCACACAAAAGAATAAGCCAATTCCTCATGTAATAAAAGATTCATCTTTTACAGAGTATTTAAAGTCTGATTTTCTTTAGAACAATAGATCAGAGTTGATTCTTTTATTTAAAAAAGTTCTACATTATCTAACATCTAAATCAGTGCTAGCACTATTCTCCAGGAAAAAAATATTAGTAAATATGTATATACACACCATCAAGATTCATCTTTATATCTGTATCTGTGTGTGTGCTGTGCTGTCACTTCAGTTGTGTCTAACTCTGTGTGACACTATGAACTGCAGCTCCCCAGCCTCCTCTGTCCATGGGATTTTCCAGGTAAGAAAACTGCAGTGGGTTGCCGTGCCCTCCTCTAGGGGATCTTCCCCACCCAGGGACTGAACTCACATCTCTTCCAACTCCTGCATTGGCAGGTGGGTTCTTTACTACTAGAACCATCTGGGAAGCCCATATCTATCTATATAGATACATAGAGTGTGTGTGTATGGGCTTCCCTAGTAGCCCAGTGGTAAAGAATCTTCTTGCAATGCAGGAGACCAGGGTTCAATCTCTGGGTTGGGAAGATCCTCTGGAAAAAGAACTGGCTCCCCACTCCTGTATTCTTGCCTGGAGAATTCCATGGAGAGAGGAGCCTGGCAGGCTACAGTCCATAGCGCAGAGTCAGATACGACTGAAGGGACTAAGCAGCAGCAGCAGTGCGTGTGTGTATATATATATATATACACAAATTATATATACACATATTGTATTTCATTATCAAAATAATAGTTCTATGATAACTTTCAAATAGAACTAAGAAGATGGGGTCAACTACATTGTTAAATTTTAAGGATGAAAAACATTAAACAAGTGGCAGATTAGACTGAAGAAATGCTTCTCTGATTTGTTGTGTTAATATATCCATTTTTTTTTTTTAAAGCAAGATGTGACTTAGTCATGCTTTAGTTCAGAAGGTGCATGTATTTTTTGTTTCACCCTTTCATGTATGTTTTCTTTCATCCAGAATGTCTAGGTTAAAAAAAAAAAAGAAAGAAAGAAACAGGCCAGCCCAGATATAAAATGTGTTCTCTGGTTATAGAAAGTCCCTGCTACCCACTTACCATACAGTCTGGACTCATATGGGCACTGGACTTTGTGACTTTGATCTAAGAAGTCCACCATATAACAGGTAAAAAAATCAAAGCCTGAAAAATAGTTAATTACCCAAAGCATACATATAATGTTATTGTTATTATTATAAGTGGCATTTTATTAAATGTTAACAATATATAAATGGATGTTTTAATCAATATTTGACATTTATATTGTAATATGTAAGTTCCAGTCCAAAGTACTTCAATTAAAATAATTGACATTATTTTTGCATAATTTCAGCTTATCTTTCCAATTTGTTAGATTTTTTTAATCCATTCACATGAATGTTTTCTAAATTTTTACAGGCACCTCATAATTCATTTACCTCATCATATAATGAATGGGATTCTCTTTCTCATCATTATAAAAAGGATAAAATACTAAAAAATATAAGCAAGCAGACAGAATTACAAAAAGATATATATTAATAGATAGAGGAAAAGAGGGCTTCCTTTTTGTTGTCATTTTTAATAAAGAGGTTTTAAAAGAATCCTCACTTAATTTGGGAAATCTTATCTAAAAAGCCAGTTTCCCCATTTCTATTTGAAAAGAATCAAGCAATCAAAAATCTACACTGCAGGCAAAAATCGCCTATTCGTATCACATAAACAAGTAGTGGGAAAAGGATATTTGTCTTCACTTTTTAGGTATTCAATAATAGACCATAAAATATCAAAAGATTTATAAATTGGCATCTCTGCAAATCATGTATGTCTCCTGAACAAATATGCTTTAAATAAAGACAAACAACTTTAACATAATAAGGATCTATGCAGATCATCTTTTACTACTGCCGGTGCTCAGAATATTCATAAAGCAGCAAATGGAGCACTTCTGTTTTCACACTTAAATTTAGTTTATCTGAACCAGCATGTCAGACTGGCTGTCAGCAGAAGAGATCCTCCGACATTAATGTTCTTAGTACTGCATTAACACTTGAAACAAGAAACATAAGAGCTTATATGTGACATGTCAAGACTGCTTTGGAATGAATTCCTACAATAGACAATAAAAAACCAAAATGACAGTTCTAAAAGGCGTATTTGGGGGAGAGACTATAAACGAAAACAGAATCCATCCTGCTACTTTCTACTATTTAGAAAACAAAACAAACAAACAAAAATATAGTAACATCTTACAGCCTTCAAAGGACTTTATAGCAACAAACCCTTTCACACATATTTTTAAAATATGTGATATTATACAAAAGGCATTTTTGCATGTATCTGATGAGAAGCATCCATGAAACCATCCAATTCATGCTTTCAATTTGTCCTGAATATATTCCGAAAAAATTGTTTCTTCTACCTATTTTAATAATTTTAAGTTTCCTTTGTGTGAGAAATGACTTATGCACCTTGCAATGCAGCTGTTATTTTTTTTTTCCTACTAAGAGGCCACTCATGGTTAGCTACTCCTAAGACAATTTTTGTACTTGAAAAAAAAAAAA
>SJYV01010826.1:255393-376039 GCA_006410875.1 Neotragus pygmaeus | reverse complement strand
CATAGCGCAGAGTCAGATACGACTGAAGGGACTAAGCAGCAGCAGCAGTGCGTGTGTGTATATATATATATATACACAAATTATATATACACATATTGTATTTCATTATCAAAATAATAGTTCTATGATAACTTTCAAATAGAACTAAGAAGATGGGGTCAACTACATTGTTAAATTTTAAGGATGAAAAACATTAAACAAGTGGCAGATTAGACTGAAGAAATGCTTCTCTGATTTGTTGTGTTAATATATCCATTTTTTTTTTTTAAAGCAAGATGTGACTTAGTCATGCTTTAGTTCAGAAGGTGCATGTATTTTTTGTTTCACCCTTTCATGTATGTTTTCTTTCATCCAGAATGTCTAGGTTAAAAAAAAGAAAGAAAGAAAGAAACAGGCCAGCCCAGATATAAAATGTGTTCTCTGGTTATAGAAAGTCCCTGCTACCCACTTACCATACAGTCTGGACTCATATGGGCACTGGACTTTGTGACTTTGATCTAAGAAGTCCACCATATAACAGGTAAAAAAATCAAAGCCTGAAAAATAGTTAATTACCCAAAGCATACATATAATGTTATTGTTATTATTATAAGTGGCATTTTATTAAATGTTAACAATATATAAATGGATGTTTTAATCAATATTTGACATTTATATTGTAATATGTAAGTTCCAGTCCAAAGTACTTCAATTAAAATAATTGACATTATTTTTGCATAATTTCAGCTTATCTTTCCAATTTGTTAGATTTTTTTAATCCATTCACATGAATGTTTTCTAAATTTTTACAGGCACCTCATAATTCATTTACCTCATCATATAATGAATGGGATTCTCTTTCTCATCATTATAAAAAGGATAAAATACTAAAAAATATAAGCAAGCAGACAGAATTACAAAAAGATATATATTAATAGATAGAGGAAAAGAGGGCTTCCTTTTTGTTGTCATTTTTAATAAAGAGGTTTTAAAAGAATCCTCACTTAATTTGGGAAATCTTATCTAAAAAGCCAGTTTCCCCATTTCTATTTGAAAAGAATCAAGCAATCAAAAATCTACACTGCAGGCAAAAATCGCCTATTCGTATCACATAAACAAGTAGTGGGAAAAGGATATTTGTCTTCACTTTTTAGGTATTCAATAATAGACCATAAAATATCAAAAGATTTATAAATTGGCATCTCTGCAAATCATGTATGTCTCCTGAACAAATATGCTTTAAATAAAGACAAACAACTTTAACATAATAAGGATCTATGCAGATCATCTTTTACTACTGCCGGTGCTCAGAATATTCATAAAGCAGCAAATGGAGCACTTCTGTTTTCACACTTAAATTTAGTTTATCTGAACCAGCATGTCAGACTGGCTGTCAGCAGAAGAGATCCTCCGACATTAATGTTCTTAGTACTGCATTAACACTTGAAACAAGAAACATAAGAGCTTATATGTGACATGTCAAGACTGCTTTGGAATGAATTCCTACAATAGACAATAAAAAACCAAAATGACAGTTCTAAAAGGCGTATTTGGGGGAGAGACTATAAACGAAAACAGAATCCATCCTGCTACTTTCTACTATTTAGAAAACAAAACAAACAAACAAAAATATAGTAACATCTTACAGCCTTCAAAGGACTTTATAGCAACAAACCCTTTCACACATATTTTTAAAATATGTGATATTATACAAAAGGCATTTTTGCATGTATCTGATGAGAAGCATCCATGAAACCATCCAATTCATGCTTTCAATTTGTCCTGAATATATTCCGAAAAAATTGTTTCTTCTACCTATTTTAATAATTTTAAGTTTCCTTTGTGTGAGAAATGACTTATGCACCTTGCAATGCAGCTGTTATTTTTTTTTCCTACTAAGAGGCCACTCATGGTTAGCTACTCCTAAGACAATTTTTGTACTTGAAAAAAAAAAAAAAAGGAAATTACCATTTTCAAGATGATATTTCACTCAACTAAAATTCTTCTACTTTTTCTTATTTTAAAAACACATGTTTGAATGCCATTCTCCCAAATCATCCCACCCTCTCCCTCTCCCTTAGAGGCCAAAAGTCTATTCTATATGTCTGTGTCTCTTTTGTTGTCTCACATACAGGGTCATCATTACTATCTTTCTAAATTCCATATATATGTGACAGTATACTGTATTGGTGTTTTTCTTTTCTGGCATTGAAAAATGTATACTATCATGTAAGAAACGAGGTGCCAGTCTATGTTCGATGCAGGATGCAGGATGCTTGGAGCTGGTGCACGGGGATGATCCAGAGAGACGTTGTGGGGTGGGAGGTGGGAGAGGGATTCAGGATTGGGAGCTCGTGTACATCTGTGGCGGATTCATGTCGATGTATGGCAAAGCCAATAGAGTATTGTAAAGTAAAAATAAATAAATAAATAAACTCATAGAAACAGGGAAAAGATTGGTAGTTGCCTGAGGTGAGGGTCTGGGGATAGCGTAAATGGGTAAAAGTGGTCAAGGGTACAAACTTTCAGTATTTTATGTATTTTATAAGGATGTAACATATAGCATGATGACTATAGTTAATAATACTTCATTGTATATTTGAAAGTTGCTAAGAGAATAGACTTTAAAAGTTCTCACCACAAACATATATTAATACAAATGCAACTATGTGAGGTGATAGATGTGTTAACAAAATTTATTGTAATAATTTTGCTATGTGTATTAAATCATTACATTGTGCACCTTAAACTTACAAAATGTTATATCTCAATAAAGCTTGGAGAAAAAAGAAAAAAAATAAAACTAAATACATTTTTAAAATCAGAAAAAATAAAAAAAATAAAAACATATGTTTAAGAAAATATCAGTTCAGTTCAGTTGTTCAGTCGTGTCTGACTCTTTGCAACCCTATGAACTGCAGCATGCCAGGCCTCCCCGTCCATCACCAACTCCCGGAGTTCACCCAAACTCATATCCATCAAATCGGTGATGCCATCCAGCCATCTCATCCTCTGTCATCCCCTTCTCCTCCTGCCCCCAATCCCTCTCAGCATCAGAGTCTTTTCCAATGAGTCAACTCTTCACATGAGGTGGCCAAAGTACTGGAGTTTCAGCTTCAACATCAGTCCTTCCAAAGAACACTCAGGACTGATCTCCTTTAGAATGGACTAGTTGGATCTCCTTGCAGTCCAAGGAACTCTCAAGAGTCTTCTCCAACACCACAGTTTAAAAGAATCAATTCTTCAGTGCTCAGCCTTCTTCACAGTCCAATTCTCACATCGATGCATGACCACTGGAAAAACCACAGCCTTGACTAGATGGACCTTTGTTGGCAGAGTAATGTCCCTGCTTTTTTATATGCTATCTGAGTTGGCCATAACTTTCCTTCCAAGGAGTAAGCTTCTTTTAATTTCATGGCTGCAATCACCATCTGCAATGATTTTGGAGCCCAAAAAAGCCTGACACTGTTTCTACTGTATAGTTAATAAGCGCATGAAAAGATGCCCCAAACTGCTAATTATCAAGAAAAATGCAAATCAAAATTAAAATAAGGTATCACTTCACATTGGTCAAAATTACCATCATTAAGAAGTTTATAAATAATAAATGCTGGAGAAGGTGTGGAGAAAAGGAATTCCCACTGTTGATGGCAATTTAAATTGGTGCAGCTGCTATAGAAAACAATATGAAGGTTCCTTAGAAACTAAAAACAGAGTTACAATATGATTCAGCAATCCCACTCCTGGCCATATATCCAGAGGAAACTCTAACGACCCTGTGGACTGTGTCCATAGGATTTTCCAGGCAAGAGTACTGGAGTGGTTTGACATTTCCTTCTCCAAATATAAAAGAAAGATACATGCATCTTACTGTTCATAGTGGCACCATTTATAGCAGTCAGGACATAGAAGCAACCTCTCTCTCTCTCTCTCTCTCTATATATATACACACACACACACACACACACACACACACACACACACATATACATAGAGACAGAGAGAGTACTACTTGGCCAAGAAAAGAATTAAATAATGCCATTTGCAGCAACATGGACAAATATAGAGATTAGAGATTATCATATTAAGGAAAATAAATCAGAGAAAGATAAATATCACATGATTATCACTTACATGTGGAATCTAAAATATGACACAAATGAACTTATTTACAAAACAAAAACTGACTCAAAGACATTGAAAACAAACTTATAGTTATCAAAGGGGAAGGAGGAGGGATAAGCTAGAAATTTGTGATTAGCACATATCAACTACTCCATATTAAATGGATAAACAAGGTCCTACTGCACAGCAGAGGAACTGTATTCAGTATCTTGTAATAAACTGTAATGGAAAAAAAAAAACTAAAAAGAATATAGATAAGTAGATAGATCTGAAACACTTTTTCCTATACACCAGAAACTAACACAACATTGTAAATCACTTCAATTTTTAAAAACACACTTATTTGTTTAAATAACAAACCATGTAGTATAGCAAATACGGTTCTGAGCTAGATGTTGAAAAATGTGAATTAATTTTCCCATATCTTATCAGCTTTGTGACCGTAGCCCACCAGGCTCCTCTGTCCATGGAATTCTCCAGCAAGAACACTGGAGTGGGTTGCCGTTCCCTCCTCAAGGGGATCTTCCCAGTCCAGGGATTGAACCCAGGTTTCTTACCTTGCAGGCCGATTCTTCACCATCTGAGTCACCAGGGAAGCCCCAGCACTTATTTGTGTAAATGTTAAACTATGTGGCATAACAAATACAGTCCTGGGAGAGAAGTCAGACAATGTGAATTGATTCTCTCATGTCTCATTAGTGTTATAGTAGGCAGATCATGTAATGTTTTAGATCTCAGTTTCCTCAACTGTAAATTAGGAAGAAAATCTCCTTAACATGAATGAAAGGAAAAATAAATAAATTAATACATGAAACTCTTCTGTAAATTTAAAGTACTATATTTGTATATTTGATGTATAGACTCTGCTGTTTACCCACCATTCTACCACATTTTTCTTTTAAACAAATTTTTTCAATGTCCCTGGCTCTAGGGAATGGATGGTTAAAGCTGATAATCGAAATCTCACCCACCTATGCCAAGGACTGGAGAGGTGGTTATGAAACTCATCCAGCCAAAGAAATACATCCATATGTGAAGAAACTCACTCCACCATCTGCATTTCCTTCCTTTCAGCTTTGGACAACAGCAAGTGAAGATCTGATGCCTGGCACCTAGTGACTAACTGAAATAAGTCAAGAACAAGAGTGAACATATTAAGGATGACAGAGCAGAAAAACGGGTAAGAAGAGGTCCCAAATGGCAGTGATGAGACAGGTACTTTATTACTGATGTATATGATTAGGATGTGATAATCTTGAGGCCTTTCTGCAGGAAACATTGATTTCCTCTCCAGCACCAATCAAACCATGTTTGTTTGCCTACTTATGGAGTGAGTGAAGAATGTACTACAGCAGGTCATTGCCTGTTTGCTTTTGAATATTAAAGATATAATTATAAAATAGAAACACTCTGCTTTTTCAAACTTCAAAGCTATTAAAAGAAATACTGAGCTGGGCCCCCGTGTATGAGGTTAGCACAGGTGTTCCTGCTACAGAGAGGAGGTATGTTTATCCTGCANTTAAACAAACCACTGGACCAACTTTAGGAGAACAGAAATCAAAAGGAAGAAAGATTCCGCCTTGAAGACTGGGAAAAGGCGACCTCAAACAAAAATAAGTCAAAAAAAAAAATAATGAAAAGGCAGAAAAATACCACACAAGTGAAGGGACAAACTAGAAACACAGAAGTCCAAATAAATGAAGAGGAAATAGGAAAACTACCGGAAAAGGAATTCAGAATAATGATAGTAAAGATGATCAAAAACCTTGAAAATAAAATGGAGAAAATGCAATTAACAAAGACCTAGAAGAATTAAGGAATAAACATGGAGACAAACAACACAATTACTGAAATTAAAAAATATCCTAGAAGGAATCAATAGCAGAATATCTGAAGCAAAAGAACAAACAGTGAGCTGGAAGAAAAAATGGGGGAAATAAAAACATCTGAAGAGTAAAATAAAGTAAAAAGAATGAAAAGACCCGAGGATAGTCTCAGAGACCACTGGAACAAAATCAAATGCACAAACATTTTAATTATAGGGGTCACAGAAGAAGAAGAGAAAAAGAAAGGGTATGAGAAAATTTTTGAAGAGATTATAGTTGAAAACTTCCCCAACGTGGAAAAGGAAATAAGTCAATCAAATCCAGAGGCACAAAGAGTCCCATACAGGATAAACCCAAGGAGAAACAAGGCAAGACACATACTAATCAAACTAACAAAGACTAAACACAAAGAAAGAATACTAAAAGTAGCAAGGGAGAAGCAACAAGTAACATACAAGAGAAACCCCATATGCTTAACAGCTGATATCTCAGCAGAAACACTGCAGACCAGAAGGGAATGGCAGGATATACTTAAAGTATTGAAAAGAAAAAATCTGCAACTAAGATTACAGTACGTGGCAAGGATCTCATTCAAAATTGATGGAGAAATAAAAATCTTTTCAGACAAGCAAAAGTTAAGACAACTCAGAACCATCAAACCAGCTTTACAACAAATATTTTAGGGACTTATGTAGTCAAGAAATACAAGAGAAGAAGAAGATCTACCCCAAACACTTAAGAAAAATCAACTCCAAACAATTAAGAAAATGGCAATAGGAACATATATATCAATAATTACTTTAAATGTAAATGGATTAAATAATCCAACAAAAGACACAGACTGGCTGAATGGATACAAAACCAAGATCCATATACATGCTGTCTACAAGAAACCCACTTTAGACCTAAAAACACATACAGACTGAAAGTGAGAGGATGGAAAAATATATTCCATGAAAATGGGAAGCAAAATAAATCTGGAGTAGCAATCCTCATATCAAGCCAAAGAGACCTTAAAATAAAGAAAATTTCAGGAGATAAGGAAGGACATTACATAATGATCAATCCAAGAGGAAGACATAACAATTGTAAGTATCTATGCATCCAACACAGGAGCACCTCAATACATAAGACAAACACTAACAGACATAAAAGGAGAAATTGACAGTAACACAATAATAGTAGAAGACGATAACACCATACTCACACCATTGGACAGATCATCAAAACAGAAAATGAATAAGGAAACACAAGTCTTAAATGACACATTAGATGAGATGGATTTCATTGATATCTTCAGGACATTCCATCCAAATGCAGAAGAATACACCTTATCCTCAAGTGCACATGGAACACTGTCCAGGATAGAACACATCTTCAGTCACAAATCAAACCTCAGTAAATTTAAGAAAACTGAAATCACATCAACCTTCTTCTGCGACAACAACACTATGAGACTAGATATCAACAACAAAAAAAAAAAAAGTAAGAAACACAAGGATATAGAGATTAAACAACATGTTTCAAAATAACTAACAGCCTACTAAAGAAATCAAAAGGGAAGTCAAAAAATTTTGCCTGAATAATCCCATGGGCAGAGGAGCTTGGTGGCTACAGTCCATGGGGTTTGCTAAGTGTCGGGCACAACTGAGCATGCACACACTAGAGATGCCTCATTCCCCTTCTTGTTCTGCCAGACTTTAGGCACATAACAGTGAATATAAAGTCTCATTAAAATTTTTTTCACATGATTCCCAGAAGAGAGAGCATTTCTACTTTAAGTTGATGTATGCAAGGACCACAAAAATTTAAATCGTCTGGTCATCGTCTTTTTCTGACATATGGAGAGATCTCTGAGAATAAATGTCACACAGAACAAAGCAAATGAGATATTCAGAGACATTTAAAAACTTGGAACTTGAATCTTTCCATATCTTAAACAGGTATACCTCCGGAACTTTCCTTCTATCAGACAATATTTTCCTTTGGGCTACTCAGTTCATTTTATTTGAACTACGGCCAGTTGCCTCTGAAAAAAGTATATTCAAATATGTTCTGTTTCAAAACTAATTTTATACATTTTATGTTATAGTATATTATACATATTAAATTACATACACATAAATTATAATAGAAAAAATCTGGAAACAACCTAAATGTCCATCTAAAGGAGGAGACTGGTTTAAGACATGATGGTTCATTCACATAATGTTGAACACATACTAAAAATAATGAGATAGACCAATATATCTTACAAGGACCATCTCCCACATGTACTGATACATAGAAAACACAGAGCTGCAGTACAATATAAATGTACCATAAGACAGCACTGAACTTTTTAAAATAATATATCCCTATATATCTGATAGAAAAGTACTAGAAAGATATAAGATGAACAGTTTACAGTTCTTACCACTGAATTAAGAAGTAGGAGTTCAGACAAATTTCTATTTTATTCTAAGTACTTTGAAAATTCTATTTCATATATATGTTATGTAATAAAAATACTAAAGCATAAAAAGTTAATTTTGTCTTCAAAGAAAATAGGTGGTTAACATCAGCTGAACTATTGGTTTCTTTAAACTTAATATAGCAATGCATATTTTATCAAAAGACACATAAGAAAGTTTCTACTTAATGGATTACTGCTAAACTCAACATAAAATACTTTCAAAGAGTAAATCATACTTTTAAATCCTGATANTCATGACAATATCCATCTAGATCAAGAAATAAATTAGCATATTAGAAAATAACAATAAATGTGTCTCCTATTTTACCATGTTGACATAATACTCAAGACCTGTCTCTTATACACATGCTAAACTCAACATAAAATACTTTCAAAGAGTAAATCATACTTTTAAATCCTGATAGCTTTTGATAATTATAAAGTGGTGACTATAGTATTTCTGATATCATTTTTTATTATAAAATCTATAATGAAGAATGACAGATGATTTTATTCTAATCTAGTTATCAAAATCTATTTATCTTAATATGAATCTACCCAAATTGTCATGTCTCAATTTTTAATTATTCCTCCGTTTACTTAAATCAGACTCAAAGTTGGTCCCACTGAATTTAAATTTCATTAGATTTAAACTTAAATAGGATTATTTTATCAGAGCAATTTGTTAAACTAACAAACAAAAAACCTCTGGATTAAGAAAGCACTGTTTTAAAATGAGAGAAATATAACATTAAAATTTTGATTTTACAGAAATGTTTTGATCACTTACAAAATATTTAAAAGTCAATGAAATTAAATATAAATAAAATCAAAGCAGTAAGATAATATAAAGCTGCAGAAGAAAAACAGTTATCTTTGAGCTGCTGATTCTAAATAAATTTCATAGCAAAACCTACACTTGGTACCAGTGTTCTAATTATTAATTCCATAATTAAGTTCTTCCTTCACAAGTCTTTATGGAAAGCAAGAACAATCAAGAACACACACATAAACACAGCAGAGCCCTACCTGGACACATGGATCACCCATGACTCATTAACATGACAAGTCTGACCTTTTTCTGCTGACATGTACAGTCTTCGTCGGCAGAAACCCTTACACATGAGCATGGGCATGCACATACACAAACACACAGTAAACAAACTCAGAGTTCCTAGGCTGATTTAGTGAGCACTGTCAGGTTAATGGCACTGGGCTATATATATCTGAAACCTGAATTAGGGAAATCATAATTTGGAGTCTGAAGATGTTCTCACATATTTATATTTCTAAATTTTACTATATCACCACTCTATTATATAGACAAAGAAATAAGGTTACAAAAATTCATGCAATTTTTTTTCACCCTGTACTGTGGTAGGGGGATGAAACTTAGCCATTACTGGAATTGGATCTCTTGATTGCTACTCCACAATTCAGTTTAGTTGATTATTCTGGAAATTAATGAATAAGAAAGTATTACCTCTAATGCAGTACTAATTAAGTAGGGTTTCTCTACCTCTATATGCTTCATTTCATCTTTTAAAAATATCAACACACAGGCATCCTTTTATAAACATGGCATTTCATAAACTGGAGCTGCTGTCAAGCAAGGGTTCCCATCCTGGGCCAGGGACCACTACTAGCCCATGGCATACCATTCCAGGCCACACACCAGGTGAGCAATGGATGAGCAAGCGAAGTTTCATCTGTATTTACAATCACTCGCCATCACTCACATTACTATCTGCTTTCTGTCAGATCAACAGGGATATTAGATTCTAATAAGAGTGCAAATTCTACTGTGAACTGCACAAGTGAGGGATTTAGGTTATGCGCTCCTTATGAGAATCACCCCAAAACCATCCCCCTGCCCCATTCATGGAAAAACTGTCTTACACAAAACCGGCCCCTAGAGCCAACAAGGCTGGAGATCACTGCTGCCAAGTATAAGCTGCGATCAGGAATTTCCTGATTTACACCATAGTCCTAAACCCTGCTGTTGAGTGGGCTCTTCTTCCGTCTCTTCTGCCTCTGAGAGACTACTGTTTCTCCATGTGATAAGAGAAGGAAAACCAAAGACAACAAAGGATAAACATGTCCAATTTGCATTTTACCAAGTCTCGTCCAATCAGTCTTAGATATATGTCATTTGCAAACCATATGTGAGATCAATCCTACTAAGCTATAATGGCCATTTGAAGTTTCTTTTGAAAAGATAGTCAGTGTCATGAAGTCTAGTTCAAAATTTCAAAAAAAAACACAAAAAACAAAAACACTGGCATATATGCAAGAAAGTATATAACATGTATATGAAACAAATATCAAATTATTAAATTATTCATGACAATATCCATCTAGATCAAGAAATAAATTAGCATATTAGAAAATAACAATAAATGTGTCTCCTATTTTACCATGTTGACATAATACTCAAGACTATTTATAGTGTTCTACGTTCTTTCAAAAGTCTTTTTTTTCTGTCAATACATATAGTATACTCTGCCAAAGAGTCAGTATTGATAACATATAAATATGTAAAAAATGTGTCATGTAGTTTATAAAAAAAAAAAAAATCAGGTAGCCATAGGACANTTTCAAAAGTCTTTTTTTTCTGTCAATACATATAGTATACTCTGCCAAAGAGTCAGTATTGATAACATATAAATATGTAAAAAATGTGTCATGTAGTTTAAAAAAAAAAAAAAAATCAGGTAGCCATAGGACAGAGCATCAATTTTACATGTTTGAGATAATGAACAATTTAGAAGAACATGTAAAATGAAATTATGCTTCATCTAAAAATGTAAAGTATTAATGTGCTGAAGTACTCACTTTCCTCTTTGTTTTGAGCAGGCATTCTGAATTAAATAAAATGATTTATTTCGCTTTATATTTTTGAAGTTTCACAGTGTTTCAGATAAAACTGTATAACATGTGCTTGCATTTTCTCCCTGGGACACATCTTTATCCCCACTAAGGCATGGATGATACATAAGAAGTAAGTTTTACCAGCTGACATCTATCACATGTACCATATTGTGAAAAAGTAAAATCAAATTTTCTTGAACTGAAGAACAGAGCAAAACATACTTTGACTAATCCCAAACCTTCATGTTGTGTCTTCATAAAAATACATAACTCCAAGAATAACATTTCAAGCTACTTCGTAGGTTTTACTAACTTCTGGAAAACCATTTAATAGAAGTTACAATGGAAGTCTTTTGACTACTTTTGAAAAATACATCATCTTAAGTGCAATCATATGGAGAACCCCTTTTATGTCTCATGGCAACCAAACTTATTAATTATTTATCAAGAATAACATTTAAAAGTCTACTGTACTGAAGTTTCCAATTTGCTGACCTTGACTAGAGGGAATCAAAGTATTTATGTGGAAAGGAAGCTCATAAATGACTGATTCAGGACCTAGAGAGACTAGGTTATAAATGTATCCCAGAGTTTAGTTCAGATACTGGTAACGTCTATGTGCATATGAGGAAACTCCCACACTTACAGGGGGGAGATGAAATTGGCCAAAAGGCAAAGAAAATTTTATTGTATGACTTTATTTTATTTTTATTCCAAATGTTGCATTTAACTCTCTAAAAATAATTGCTCAAAGTCTCCTTATCAACACTTATAACAGCCCTCATCCCAATATTGTCTGAATGTTGTTTGTTAAATGACTTTTAAAAAGTTATTTAAAAATTTGAAACAGTTAGGTATGGTAGTTATGGAATGGACCAGGCCAGAGTTGAGATCCTGGTCTGTCACTTACTAGCTTTGTGACAAGATCCTTTGGCTCTCTTAAAAAGTGTGAAAGTGGTAGTCACTCAGTTGAGTCTGACTCTTTGTAACCCATGGACTGCAGCCACCAGGCTCTTCTGTCCATGGGATTTTTCCAGGCAAGAATACTAGAGTGGGTAGCCATTCCCTTCTCCAGGGGATCTTCTCGACCCAGAGATCAAACCCAGGTCTCCTACATTGCAGGTAGATTCTTTACTGACTGAGCCACCTCTTAAGCTTTCATTAAAACAATGGGAACACCCATCTCAGTATTTGTTGTTCAGTGAAATCAACATGCTATTTTTATATTAGGTTTTACTGATATAAAAATAAGACTATATAGAGAGCTTATTCTGCTCCTTGAAAAGTAACAGCAATTTCATGACTTCTAGTAGATTAAGTATTGTATTGAATATTTTAAGCATCTGCTTTAAAATGCAGCATTAAGGAAGGGCATCTCCCAGGGTCTCAGAGTCCACTCATAACCAACTTGTGACAAAATGAGTCCCGAGAGAAGAGAGAGAGAGAGAGAGTGTGTGTATGTGTGTATGTGCACATGCGCGTATCTGAGGCTTTCCAATAAAAGAATGTCAAAATTTTTTAATCTTCAAATTCTCCCATCATGACATTTTCCTTTCTCCTCTCTCCACACCCTTATTTTCCACCCTCTTCGTGGAGGTAGGATAATAAGCCCCAGGCAGAAGTCCCAGCACCTCTCTGTCCAGTTTAGAATCTTTACTAAGCACTTCCTATGGGCCAGGCTTGGCACCAAGCCCCGGAGAGGCACATACTTGATCCAAAAACTCCTTGCATGAAGGACAAAATTTATCCAGCACCTAGGAAGTTACAGGTACTTTATATATATTATCGCATTTAATCTTCACAGCCATCCTCTAGGGTTAATTATGGTTATTCTCATGTTACACATGAGAAAACGAAGGCTCTCAGATGACAGGCAACTTGCTGAAGGCCACCTGGCCTCAACACTGCCTTTTCTGTTATCCTCTCTTACTGATTCTTGCTCAGATGGCTACTAGAACTATTCTTGTGCCTTCAGACTAAGTCCCTTGTTGGAACTGGAACTGATCTTTCCACAACTCAAGGATAGCTAGTTGGAAAAGTCAGTGCAATAATCTGACATGTCCCAAGGACAGGCCTTCCCTTGTTTCTGCCTTGGTCATCCCTTCTTACACTCCCACCTCCATAAACACAGCAGNAACTGGAACTGATCTTTCCACAACTCAAGGATAGCTAGTTGGAAAAGTCAGTGCAATAATCTGACATGTCCCAAGGACAGGCCTTCCCTTGTTTCTGCCTTGGTCATCCCTTCTTACACTCCCACCTCCGTAAACACAGCAGATGAGTGGTGCCAGCATCAAAGCCAAGCTCCCCTTCCACGTACACAATAGGTAAAAGGGCATGTTACGTCAATTGCGCGTAAGTGTGCAAGTCTGTTGTCCTTACACTCACGCAAAAGAACTTAACTAATTACATTCTGTGCGGTAAATCCAGCACCTAAGAAAAGTGAAGATTAAAAAAGGAAAGAAAAAAGAAAAGTGAAAATATAATGATTTGTCTCTAAGAATCACAGCCCAGGGAATGCTACTAGGAAGTGCAGGAGTCTGAGACAACTACCAAGTTAAAGGAATAGCTATTCTACCACAATGTAACTGGAATTTCTACAAATTCCAGTATGACTTTTTGTTATCACTACTTAAAAAAATGTTTTTTCTCTTGCTTTCTGACAGATTGACAAGAACTAGCAGCAGTAAGGAAAAGAATTAAGTGTTAGTCGCTCATTAGTGCCCAACTCTTTGTGATTGTATGGACTGGAGCCTGTCAGGCTCCTCTGTCCATGGAATTCTCCAGGCAAGAATACTGGAGTAGGTAGCCAGTTCTATCTCCAAGGGTTCTTCCCAGCCCAGGGATTAAATCTGGGTCTCCTGCGATGCAAGTAGATTCTTCACCATCTGAGCCACCAGGAAAGCCCAAGAAAAAGGGAGTTACCAAATAATACCATTCCGTGAAGACAAAACATTAGAATTTGACTGACAAGTAGGACTCAGATTCAAGAAAAAACTTAGAGCAACATAGAACATGGGGACTACTTTTAGCTAAAGCCTGTCAGTGCGGCTAGGCAGCCTCGTCTCAGCACATGCAAGGCAGCAAAGGAGACAGATGTAAAAAGCAGACTTCTGGACTCAGTGGGAGAAGGCTAGGGGGGTATCATTTGAGAGAACAGCACTAATACATGTACATTACTATATGTAAAACACACAACGTGCAAGTTCAATGCATGAAACAGGGTACCAAAGCCAGTGCTCTGGGACAACCCAGAGGGATGCGGTAAGAAGGGAGGTAGGAAGAGGGCTCAGGAAGGGGGACACATGTACACCCATGACCAATTCATGATGTATGGCAAAATTATCACAATACTGTAAAGTAATTATCCTCCAATTAAAATTTAAAAACTAAAAAAAAAAAAAAGAAAAAGAAAACACTGGTGGATTGCATCAGTGACAATCCCCTGGTTGTGGTATTATACAACAGTTTTACAAAGTATATGCAGGTAAAATGTATATAAGTTTACTATTAGCATTGCATGTGGATCTGCCAATTTTCTCAATAAACTTTCCATTAAAAGTAAAGTTTAAAAAAAGTGTGAGAGAGCTATGCAATGTACAGTTGTTACTGTACTCTACTCAGTTTCTACGGGGGACTCTCACAGGCAGCACTCAAATCTGTGGTTCCCCATATGCAAACTCAACCCACCATCAGTTCAGTTCAGTCCTTCAGTCATGTCCAACTCTTCGTGACCCCATGAATTGCAGCATGCCAGGCCTCCCTGTCCATAGATCTTAAATAATATACCTATTTATTGGAAAAAAAATGTCTAAGAGTTTCACTATAGTTCAAACTCTTGTTGTTCAAGCATCAGTTGTATAATTGTCTGGGACCCAGAAAACCTGGATTTGCCCCCAGAGTAAAACTATTACCCACATCTCCTTATCCAAAATCCACAGCTTTTTAAATCTTTGAAAGAGTTTGTTTTTTTTTTTTTCTTCTCTTGGTTTCTTCTTTCACTAACTGTGGTGCAGATTCTATCTTCTTTCCCACTAATATAATATTTTAAATGTTCTTATTCTTTTGGAATGTTTAGGTGGAAAAGAGGAATTTGCATCCTAAAAGGAAAGGNTTTTTTTTTTTTTCTTCTCTTGGTTTCTTCTTTCACTAACTGTGGTGCAGATTCTATCTTCTTTCCCACTAATATAATATTTTAAATGTTCTTATTCTTTTGGAATGTTTAGGTGGAAAAGAGGAATTTGCCTCCTAAAAGGAAAAGTGATATAGTATAAACGTCATCATGTTGAAAATTGCCCCCAAATACCAATGCCAAGGAAACAATTTGACTAAGTAAAAATTAAAGGCAAACATCCTTCCCCTTTCTCTTTCTTACAAACACCTCAATACTCATATCCTTACTTAAATAGTCTCCAAGTACTAAACATTTTCTACTACTGCCCTCTCTATCACTCTCATCTTTAGAATTTTTATGATGTTCCTTCTCTTCTTTCCTCTGATCCTATTTTCCTCTTTTATATTCTTTCCTTCTCCATTGTTCTGGCCTTGAATTTTATTTATTCACTCGTGCATTTACTGATCCATTTGTTCAATAAATCAACAAGAATGCACCAAGAACTAACCACATGCTTTCACTATACTAAGCATGCTCACAGTACCTGCGGTTGAGCAGGTACTGTGAGCAAAGACAAAGTGATCACTGTCCTGATTAACTTATATTCCAGCAAGAAATACAGTAAACAATTGACAACATAATATATTTTAACTCCCACTGTGCTATGAGCTATAAAAGATACATGCTGGAAGCTACAAGTATATGCCTATAGAGGGAATCCTGTTCTGGTAGAAGTGAAGAGAAAACATCCTAGAAGAGGTACTTTTTGATCCAGGTTCTGAAGGATGTGTTGGGATTAACTAAGCAGACAGGAAAAGCCCTTCAGGAAGAGGAAAGGAAGGCAGCAACGCTCTGAAGAAAAAAGGATGAGGGCATTCATGAAACCAAAGGAAGGCTTGCACGGCTTGACTCAGCGTGCTACAGGCTGAGTTAGTTGAAGTTATTGACAGAGGCCAGGGGCAAATCACTTAGGGCTAGGAGACCTTGCCAACGATGCTGGTCTTTACCTTTAGGAGACTGACATGATAACATTCTCCTTTTTTAATCTAAACCCAAAATTATTCTAAAGATAAAGCTTTCTTTCATCTCTGTGATGTTATGTATACCATGTTCACTCCCCGCTCTATGATTCTATTGTTCACAGTCTTCTTAACAAAACAAGATGAATTTCTTAAGAAGTACCATAGTTTAGATTCCAAGTATGCTTGTTTCTCAGGAAAACAGAATTACAGTATCAATTAACCTAGGATTCTAAGATACTAATGGCTATATATAATGCTAAATTACTGGTCATTGTGAGCATTAACTTCTGAGTATGTATATGTGCTAGATATTACAACAGATAAAATCTAAAATATAAAATAAAATGAAACCTAGGCAGAAGTCCACATTGTATTTTCAAGTCATCATTGATTGTTGTTGTTTAGTCACTAAGTCATGTCCAACTCTTTGCAATCCCATGAAATGAACCACGCCAGGCTTCCTTGTCCTTCACTATTTCCCAGAGTTTTATATTCAACTCATTTTTACATTCTCCAATGATTTAGCTTCAAAATCAAAACTTAAAATTCAATCAGGTAACAGTTAAGAGGGAGCAACTCAGCTAAATAACCTTATTGAAAATATATTTATTCCATGAACTTTAATTAATAAAAAATGCACAAGGATCAATAGGTAGATTGATGGGAGGGAAGCAGCAGTAAAGTATAGGAGGATACCATATTGGGAGGGAAAAAGAGTTTTATTCACTTGCACCAGGAAACACACACATCAAAATCTCCCCCTCAATACATTCAAACACACATACAAAGATGAATAGCAAATAAGAATGTCCCATACATTTTTGCTTCTGTTTCCTACTTCTTTCAAAGAACACTGCTTGATCTTCTGACTCTATAATACGAGGTGATCATGAACAAGAAGGCAAATATGCATCTTAGCCCTGGGATTTCTTTGGAGGGAACGATGCTGAAGCTGAAACTTCAGTACTTTGGCCAACTCATGCGAAGAGTTGACTCACTGGAAAAGACTCTGATGCTGGAGGGATTAGGGGCAGGAGGAGAAGGGGACGACAGAGGATGAGATGGCTGAATGGTATCACTGACTCAATGGATGCGAGTCTTGAGTGAACTCCAGGGGTTGGTGACAGACAGGAAGGCCTGGCGTGCTGCGATTCATGGGGTCACAAAGAGTCGGACACGACTGAGCGACTGAACTGAACTGAGATTACAGAACCCACATTACATGAGAGATATATGCATATTCTCAGGTTTGAGGAAACGCATATCCTGCTAAGTTTTAAACCCTACAGACATTATTCTAGCTGCAGCAAGTTAACATAATTCAGAAATCAGTAATTTTTAAAACCCAGATTATTGTAGCAAAGACTAAATACATTTCACTCTCCTGTAGTCTATCTCAGTCTTACATGTTTTCAAAAATCACAGAAACTGAATGTTCTGCTTCTCCAGACCACACCCATTATATGTGGCCACACTTTTACAAAGCTACCACACCATCCTTCCTCCACTTGCACCTTCTCCCGTAAAGGAATCACTGCTTAAACAGAAAAGACTGTGGGATGCCCTGAAGGTATCTGGAAAAACCTAGTCCACTTCTACCTTATCTATCTACCAACTCTGTTTTAACAAAATAGGCAAAGAGAATAGAGTCCTTGGTGTAAGCATTTAATGATGTTATAAATGTAATAACCAAGGCAAAGAAATAGTAGCAAGGGAAGAAATAAAAGAAGGAAAAGACAAACAACAATAATAAAACAGTATGGCAATGTTTCTCAGAGAGTGTATTTTGCAAAATTGGCTGGCCCTTTATCCACTGTACTGTATTCTTCATATGGAGGCTTTGGGTAGAATTTACTCCCTACTAGATGGTCAAGCTCTACTGCAGATGTTGCATTATAAATGCAGAGGGCACACTCTACAAAGTATTAGTGGCTACCTACTAAAACTTAAATAGGATTAATGTAACAGCATGGCATAATGGAAAGAATGAGTTCTGGAATTATAAGTTCTATATTCAAATATCTCTGCCACTAATTAGTTTTGATCTTAAACAACTTAACAAGATCTTCCAAAGGTTTAGTGTCCTCAACTATGAAATAGGAACAAAAATATTGATCTCTTAGTCTTAGTGAATCAATAATGCTCTCTGTATTACAGAGTGATGTTCAATATAAGGTGGCTTTTATTATTGAAAGTGTTATCTTCTGTTATGCTGTTTAAATTGACTCCACCATGTATGCGTCATCAGATCAAAATTCTTGCCTAGCTTTGAATAATAATAATTGTGTAGCATTTTCTCTCCTAATGACTTACTGCTTGGACAGAGTCTCAAAAAACATAAATATCAGACACAATAGCAATCTTAGATACTACAGTGTTAGGAGGACAGGCTGTGAGGGTTCCGAGTTCAGTGAGAATTCAAAAAATAATTTTAAAGAAAGGGTAGACAGAAAGAATCAGATGAAATTGATCTAAACTTCTAACATAGCAAATGACCAAAGATATCTGATAATGAACTCTCTCCGGAAAGAGTCATGAGCTTTTAAAGCTGGCCTATGTGACATGCCATACATTCAAGCTAAGCAAACCTGGCACTGGCCTACTTTTCACTGTTCTGAGTTAAGAAAAAAGAGCTGAGTGATTAATTAACATAAATTTAAAAGAAAAGCAGACAAATTAACCAATAATGAGTTCATTAACATCAAGTTAAAGGAAAGATATAACCTCAGATACACAGATGACACCACCNTAGCCCAAACTAAATTTTCCTAGCATGCCAATCACTTTTTTTTTTTTACCTCCTCTGTATACAACTAAGTTTTACCAACAAGTTTCCATTATACCTTGGAATTGCTACTTTATCTCTCATTTTCCTCATTCATAAAATGAGAAACTTGAACTATTGGCATTTCAGAACCCTTATTTTTGGACTATTCTCAGACTATGGGTAATTGAAGGGGGCTTCCCAGGTGGCACAATGTAAAGAATCTGCCAGAAAATGTAGGAGACACGGGTTCTATCCATGGCTCAGGAAGATCTCCTGGAGAAGGAAATGACAACCTGCTACAGTATTCTCACCTGAAAAATCCCATGGACAGAGGAGCCTGGTGGGCTACAGTCAATGGGGTCACAAACAGTCAGATGTGACTGAGCAAATGAGCATGTTACACACCTGGGTAACAGAAATGTATGAAGATTAAGATTAATTTTTAATATTTATAACAATTCAATTTCAATTATTCTTAAGCTATGTAAATCTGTGGCAGTGTTTTCGCCAAATCACTAAACAATGATGCTTTAATTTATATCACAAAAATAATAAAAGCAAAGGCTATGGAATTTCCGTTTTATTATTTTAAAGGTTCCACAAAGGGGACAGTGAGGTGATTATGGTCACATGAAGTGAAGTGAAGTGAAGTCGCTCGGTTGTGTTCAACTCTTTGCGACACCATGGACTGTAGCCTACCAGGCTCCTTNCAAAGGCTATGGAATTTCCGTTTTATTATTTTAAAGGTTCCACAAAGGGGACAGTGAGGTGATTATGGTCACATGAAGTGAAGTGAAGTGAAGTCGCTCGGTTGTGTTCAACTCTTTGCGACACCATGGACTGTAGCCTACCAGGCTCCTTTATCCATGGAATTTTCCAGGCAAGAGTACTGGAGTGGGTTGCCATTTCCTTCTCCAGGGGATCTTCCCAACACAGGGATTGAACCAGGATCTCCAGCATTGTAGGCAGATGTTTTACTGTCTGAGCCACCAGGGAAGTCCCAATATGGTCACATATTTAGAAACAAAGCTATAAATACTCTGAAATTTAATCATACCTCTGTCTTCGCCAAACTAAAATCTACAACTAATACACAAAACGAAGTAAAAAATAACCTGGCTAAATGGGAAATTCAGAGAACTTCTGCTCTTCTGATGGATAACTAACCATCAGGATAATACTTCTAAGGTGACTGAATCCAACTGCATCGACACTAAAATATTTCCTGATTGGTATGGTTAATATTTAATTTCAAGGATATATTAGTATAGGCAACAAAAGTAAAAGTAAACTCGAATGCTAAAGTATACTAAGTTCAGTTCAGTTGCTCAGTCATTTCCGACTCTGAGACCCCAAAGACTGCAGCACGCCAGGCTTCCCTGTCCATTGCCAACTGCCAGAGCTTGCTCAAACTCATGTCCCTTGAGTCAGTGATGCCATCCAACCACCTCATCCTCTGTCGTCCCCTCCTCCTCCAGCCCTCAATCTTTCCCAGCATCAGGGTCTTTTCCAATGAGTCAGCTCTTCGCATCAGGTGGCCCAAGTATTGGAACTTCAGCTTCAACATCAGTCCTTCCAAAGAACACCCAGGACTGATCTCCTTTAGGATGGACTGGTTAGATCTCCTTGCAGTCCAAAGGACTCTCAAGAGTCTTCTCCAGCACCACAGTTGAAAAGCATCAATTCTTTGGTGCTCAGCTTTCTTTATGGTCCAACTCTCCCATCCATACACTATTACTGGAAAAACGATAGCTTTGACTAGACTGACCTTTGTTGGTAAGGTAATATCTCTGCCTTTTAATATGCTGTCCAGGTTGGTCATAGCTTTTCTTCCAAGGAGCAAGTGTCTTTTAATTTCATGGCTTCAGTCACCATCTGCAGTGATTTTGGAGCCCAAGAAAATAAAGTCTGTCACTCTTTCTATTGCTTCCCCATCTATTTACCATGAAGTGATGGGGCAGGATGCCATGATCTTAGTTTTTTGAATGTTGAGTTTTAAGCCAGCTTCTTTAAGTGAAGAAGCTGGCTTAAAACTCTCCTCTTTCCTACTAACTCTTCTTTCATACTAACCCATACTATCTAAATAGGCATGGGTTTTAAAAATGTTAAGTTTGTAGCCTGGCTCCACTACTTTCTGGGCAATGCCAATTTTTTCATTTATTATATAGGGCTGCTAACAATACCAACTGAATATAGCTATTTTGAGAATTAAATGAGATAAGTTGGCACACAGCACAACATTTAGCAATAAGAAAAACAATAAATTGCATATTACTATGGATGACAATGATAATAGAACTGTACTTGGCATTTTAAAGGGTTTTTACATAGACTCCCTCCTTTTACTTTTACACACATAGAAATTTCAATTATAGGTGGACAAATCATTATATCTCCCCATGAGTTTCAATGATGTTAAGTTCTTTGCAGGAACTCACAAAGCTAGCCAAAGAAGCACAGCTAAAATACTGAACTAAGGTCTTCTGCATCCAGGTCCTGTACTCTTCCTGCTATACGACAGTCTCATCATAAAATGTTCTTCCCCAATCAATTCACTTCCATGAGGCATTATGAAGAGGTCAATTGTATTTTCAATCACATCTTTAAAAATGAATATATGAGCATGCCTCACCCTATTAGAGAACTGAGCAAAGACAATTATAAATCAAATTCTCATGAAGAGAATCTTTTTTCCCATTGCATTTCAGTAAAGAATACAATTTAGCTTAACATCTATTGATAAGTAAAGTCATAATCTAGCATCTTGCATTTTCATAGTGCTTTAACCACTAATAGTTTTATTGTGTTATGTCAGTTGCTCAGTCATGTCTGACTCTGCAACCCCATGGACTATAGCTTGCCAGGCTCCTCTGTCCATGGAATTCTCCAGACAAGAATACTGGAGTGGATCGCCATTCCCTTCTCCAGGGGATTTTTCCAACCCAGGGATAAAACCCATGTATCCTGCACTGCAGGCAGATTCTTGACCATCAGAGCCAGCAGGGAAGCTATAGCAGTAGTGTACACTACAAATAGCACTATGCGGAGTCAAATCTCTGGACTGTACACTCTATTATTAATCCTTTCAATCCAATTTTCACCTAGTTCATAGACATATCTAAAGTGAAAGTCACTCAGTCGTGTCTGACCCTTTGTGACCCCAGGGACTATAAAGTCCATGGAACTCTCCTGGCCAGAATACTGGAGTAGGTGGCCATTCCCTTCTCCAGGGGATCTTCACAACCCATAAAGCTCCAAATTAAAAATATGATAAAACTGAGCTGCTCTTCCTTAGTGTCTGCCAACACTAATGTAATAAAAGAAACAGGTTCAAATTATAGCTTTGCATCTTATCATTGAGTGCTGCAACTGGAAAATAAATCACATCTATTTCTATGGAAATATAAAATCTGATAAATATATATATTTCAATCTTATCAACTGTGTAAATACAGTATTCCATATATAACATAGTCTGAAAACAGGAAGTACACATTCCAATTTTTTTACAAGAGCATTAAACTTCATTAGCTTTACTGTGACTGTGATAATTTTAGAATGCATTAAAATTAAATCTTTAAAAATCTTTTTCTTTGTTAAAGAGCAGTCAGTGTTGAATCATAATCTGCTGGTTGTTACCAAAAGCAACAGATTAAAAAGTCATCAGACAGATGGCCAATCTAACTAGAATAAAATGCACAAAATATATGATTATAAGAATTAAGCATATTTTAATTGCTAGTAATTACTGTAAATTACTGAAAAAAAGCTAATTATAACAAAATTTGAGTAAACTGACTTATTTTTACTTATTTCTAGTTGATGGCCTTGCAATAAAATAGATCTCAAAATATTTGTGAGGGTCAAAAAAAGTTAACATAAATTTTAAAGTAGGGTAAAACAGCTAACGTAATATTTTTTATTTACTTATCCCCCATGCTTTTCTGAAATTGACTTTTTCTTAGCTGATAGGATTAAAATAAGTAGGAAGTACTGCTAGATAAATTAACATTAAAAAATACCAAGATGGTAACTAAGTTTATACTAATTACATACACTCCAAGCACAACAGTAAAACCAAGACTGGAGTAGGGCAAGCGACAAGGACACTATGTCCTGAAAAGCTGTGTTTAACAAAATTGTATTTGCCTTTGTTACAATTTGCATATTAATTATGGAAAAGTACAATAATTTTGAAATTAAAACAGCTGTTCAAACATTAAAAATATGTCCTCCTTATCTGACATGGCATTGTCTCTAATTTTATACTATTCTAAGTGTATATGGGAATAAAGTTATTTTCCAGTGTTTGTTATAGAGTTTTATTAGTCTTGGAGGGCAGAGCAATTAAATGCAGGTTAACACGAAAAAGTAGAAGTTTATATGGTTTCTAACATGGAAGCTAGGTAATATTTATTGAGTGCCAACTTGGAACAATTTGGTAATCAAAAGAAAAGATTCTAAATGATTATAAACATCAAAAACATAAAAATTTATTAGTCCACAGTGAGAAATAGGGAAATATCACGCTACCACTTGCCACCATTACAAACATTCAAATTCCACTGACTCACAATTTCAGAGTCAACAAAAGTCCAAGTATCTGATAAAATGTAAGCAAGACCATCAATAAAGAAGTAGAAACGAGAGATACAATATTAGTATTGTTCTAAAAATGAGGCTACCGTGGTAGCTCAGAGGGTAAAGAATCTGCTTGCAATGCAGGGGATCTGGGTTTGATCCCTGGGTCAGGAAGATCCCCTGAAGAAGGGAATGGCAACCCACTCCAGTATTCTCACCTGGGGAATCCCATGGACAGAGGAGCTTGGTGGGCTACAGCCCGTGGGGTCACGCAGAGTCAGACACGACTGAGTGTCTAACAGTCTGAATCTGAAAATAAGTGTATTGAGTTATGTTAGATGCATTTTAATGCATTATCACTATGATTTTGGTGAATGTGAGAAAAAAATAGGAAGCAAGCTGTGTAGGTTAAGGAAGTGAAAGTGACTCAGTCCTATCTGACTCTTTGTGACCCCATAGACTATACAGTCTATGGAATTCTCCAGGCCAGAATACTAGAGTGGGTAGCCTTTCCCTTCTCCAGGGGATCTTCCCAACCCACAAGACCAGGATCAAACCCAGGTCTCCCACATTGAAGGCAGATTCTTTACCAGCTGAGCCATCAGAGAAGCTCACAGATACTGGAGTGGGTAGCCTATCCCTTCTCCAGCAGATCTTCCCTATCCAGGAATCAAACCAGGGTCTCCTGCATTGCAGGTGGATTCCTTACTAACTAAGCTATGAGGGAAGCCTGTGTAGCTTAAGAAGGACTAATATTATTGATGCTATTCAAATGTATGTTATTCATATATCTCATTTTTCAAATAGGTTATTGAGAAAAGGGAACTTGATCTGTATCTTCAGTACTTATTAAATTTTAGCTATAATGTACATACACAAAGATGTTTTTTACTGTGACAGGCTTTTTGTTGTTTTGCTTTGGTAGCAATGATTTTAAATAACCATCCCTGTTCACCTTCAACTTGTTTTCTTGATCCCATTGCTAATTATCATTATTACTTTCACTGTTTTCCATCTAGCAGATCATCTTCAGGGTCTCAAAACTGCTCAAAATGCTAAGATCACAAAACATTCTAGGGCTGCTTCACTGCCTAATTTCTCTATGTTACGAATACTGTAGTCAAGATGACCAGACCCAGAAGCCAGGAGGATAATACAATTATTATGAATGTTCCACTTAAGGAGTACTTCAACATTTTTAAAGCACTTACTAGGTGTCAGACACTTGCTGAGGTTCCATAAATACACAGACAGGTAAGATTAAAAAATAGCAACAAATAATGTTAACTGAAAATGATGTTGTAAATAATCTTATGAACACTATCACATTTTCTGCAGACTTTTCCAAACTTTCTTACTATTGAGTTCATCTTTAAGTTCCGAATTCTGTGACTATTTCCAGCCAATTTCATTCTCCCATTACAGTTGAAACAGCATTAATGTAAAAAAGAAAAAAAAAAAAACCTCAATGGTGTCTGTTAGATAGGGAATTGATCACTTTTCTTTAATTAATTACCAATACACTAACTGTGATGAAGTTACCTGCTCTTTCTAACCTCATCCCAACTGAAGGATCAATGTTATATATTGCACCAGCAGCAGAGCCGTCAAGTCTATTTATAATATGAATTCTGCTATGGGTTCAGTTTAATGACTTGAAATAGCTAGCCTATCATATTTGCATCTAATTAATCAATGATTTTAGGGCTGGTTCTATAGTTTCTAAAAATCCTATTGACCTGCTACTAATTATGAAGGAAAATTTGGAGATAGATAGTAAGAAAAAATTGTGCATCATGCTAAAAGTGTTTGGCAAAAAGAAACCTTCTGGGTTTTTTTTTTTCTATTTTTTTATTTTTTTATTTTATTTTACAGTGCTGTATTGGTTTTGCCGTACATTGCCATGAATCAGCCACGGGTGTAGATGAGTTCCCAATCCTGAACCCCACTCCCACCTCTCTCTCCATATCATCTCTCTAGGCTATCCCAGTGCACCAGCCCCAAGCATCCTGTATCCTGGATCAAACCTAGACTGGCGATTCATTTCTTACATGATGGTATACATGTTTCAGTGCCATTCTCCCAAATCATCCCACCCTCGCCCTCTCCCACAGAGTCCAAAAGTCTCTTCTATACATCTGTGTCTCTTTTGCTGTCTTGCGTATAGGGTTATCATTACCATCTTTCTAAATTCCATATATATGTATTAGTATACTGTATTGGTGTTTTTCTTTCTGGCTTACTTCACTCTGTATAATCGGCTCCCGTTTCATCCACCTCATTAGAATGGATTCAAATGTATTCTTTTTAATGGCTGAGTAATACTCCATTGTGTATATGTACCACTGCTTTCTTATCCATTCATCTGCTGATGGACATCTAGGTTGCTTCCATGTCCTGGCTATTATAAACAGTGCTTCAATGAACATTGGGGTACACGTGTCTCTTTCAATTCTGGTTTCCTTGGTATGTATGCCCAGCAGTGGGATTGCTGGGTCATAAGGCAGTGCAATTTCCAGTTTTTTAAGGAATTGCCACACTGTTCTCCATAGTGGCTGTAATAGTTTGCATTGTACTAGTTTCCAAAAGAAACTTTTTGGAAAGCTTAAAAACTGCATTTGTACTCTTCATTCATCTTCTTTTCAATAATCTCCATGATTAAAATGGAGATTCACTTCTACAGAAGTAACATAAGTCCCCAAATATAGTAGAAGTAATATAGAGAAAAATGGATCTTTTTATATAAAAAGAAAAATATTTCTGTAATGAAATATTATTAACATATTTTCTCAAGTTGTGGGAGGAAGAATAACCTGCTGGTGATATAACACCTCACAAATGTCTTCTTTGCTCTGAATATTACAGGGATACATATTTTGTTAACTTGTCTCCATTCAGCCAAGCAAAGGTAAACTATTTCTATGTGACACTTTGATCTTCTGCACCTCACAGGCTTCCTTTCTACAAACCCCAGAAGGTCATGGGGTTTAAGAGATTCCTTTTCTTTGGCTGCAGTCAGAGCACTGGTCTCTGGCTCTGCAGTCTGTTCACTTCACAAAGGATGCTGGCCTCGATGATGCATGAGGACTGAGACCCAGTACATGCTCTGCTTGCCAAACTGTGCCCTATGGCAGGGAAGACGTGTTCTAGAGACCCTTAGAGGCAGGTACACCTCTTTGTCATTTTCTTCCCAGAGAAAATCACTTTTGCCATTTACCTGTCAAGAGGGACTATCTTTTAGTCATTCCCACAGGGTATCCTCTATGTTAACAAAAAACGTGCCTTTTTATATAGTATATAAATCGGAATCATCCGACTTCTATCCCCACATGCATGTGTACATACGGGCTTAGTTCCTCAGCTGTATCCAGCTCTTTGTGACCCCATGGACTACAGCCCACCAGGCTCCTCTGACCATGGGATTCTCCACGCAAAATACCAGTGGGTTGCCAGTGGGGAATCTTCCCAACCCAGAGATCAAACTCTGGTCTCCTGCATTGCAGGCATATTCTTTACCATCTGAGCCACCAGGGAAGCCCTTTGCCCACATGCTTTACATCCAAATGCACCAAGATATATCTCTCTCTTGTCCCTTTACCACTGCTTTTGTTTAGCATTTTAAATTCTCAAATACTCCTGAATGGTCTTTCCTCCAGGTTCTCAAAATCTAGTTC
Source organism: Neotragus pygmaeus (assembly GCA_006410875.1). NCBI lineage: Eukaryota > Metazoa > Chordata > Mammalia > Artiodactyla > Bovidae > Neotragus > Neotragus pygmaeus. The sequence goes on along the minus strand of SJYV01010826.1, from coordinate 348,625 downwards.
ATCTCCCAACTGCCTGCTGACTTGTGCTTTCAAATCTCTTCTCCTCTCACCCCTCTCAGCCCCCTCACCCTGAGTGGGAGACGGAATGTGCCAGAGCCTCTCCGAGCTGCATGATCCATCCTCCTGTTTCCCCACTGCCTGGCACCCTCTGCTCCTTCCCTTCTTTTCTGCCAAGCTTGTCGATTTTCATATCTCAGCTCAAATATCACCTCACTATGGACGTCTTTCCTGCCACCCTTGTCATGGACCAGAGGCCACTCGCCTGTCATTCTGTAACACCTTGTACATGCCCCTGTTGTATGCAGGCACGTACAACTGACCACACAGACCTGTGATGTTCCACCACCTCATCTGTTGCATTAAGATGCGTGAGGAAAGAAACTCTTAATACTTTTCTAATCCCAATACCAAGACAGATAAGGACAATGAATAAATTATAACTTGGGAAAATACAGAAGAATTATGGGACTGAAAAAAACATTAACCATCCTCTAACTGAACCTTCAGTGACACACGAAAAATTACTCTTTGCTACTATTCCCAAAGATTGCTCAAATCCAGGAAGTCTGGCTGATCAGCAAAAACCCAAACACTTACAAACTGCCAAATGTAGGGTCATAGTTACATGCCACTGAAACTGGTGTCCAAGATGCTTTCAACATTATTTTAAAATAACGCTTTTCTAATTCCAAATATAAAGTATTACCCTCATAGAAAATTTACAAAGTATGCAAAAGATCAAATAATTAAATCAAAAATAGCTGAAATAACATTATCCAGATATAACTATGATGAATGTTTTATTACATAATCTTCTCATCTTTTTTCTATCAAGACAATGATATTTAAAATGTGTATCTATATATGTACATCTATATCAGGTTATTGAACGGGCTAGATTCAGTGGAAAGTAAAGAAAGAAACACTGTTCTGTCTTCACTGTCTTTTTGAACTCACTATATTTTACTTCTTTCTGTCCTTGAAAAGTATCTCAGGCAAATCTCAAAGCTTTCCGGTCAGTCTGAGATATGAATAACCAGTCTAATCTTTATGTATAAACCTCCTTTGGAAATTCAGTTAAAACTGCTTCCTACCCCCTGGGTGATGCCTGTCTCAGGCGTGGGAATCACACAGGGCTGGGGAGAGGGAGGCAGCCGAGTGGAAGGTACAGCTTTCTCTACCCTACTCTTCCACTGCCACTAACGGTGCTGCCTGTGGCCTCTCCTAAGTTGAAGAGGTAGGCAGTGGGCCAAAGGAAAGGATGCAAAGGTCCCATTCGATAAAGGGACAGCAGATGCCCCAAGGTTGGTGCTTTCTTTCGAGATGAGCCTCTGTGGGACTCTGAGGTCTCCTCCCCTCCACAGGCCCACCTGATTTTGCCGAGAACCTTCCCCTGCAAGGCTCACTAGTATGGGCCAGGACCTCACAGTTATGTTTATACACCACCCCCTCCCACTGCCATGTAGGTCCCCTGCATGTTGGCTCCTATGCTGGAGACCCTCACGCCGGCACTAACTCTTCTGAGGTAGCCAGTGCCCTCTCTAGTCCACTGGAGCCCATCTTCAAAGGAGGAAGTGCAACCTACTTTCAGTGCAGCTTTTTTTTTTTTTTTTCCTGCTCTGCTATGGCAGACAGCTTCAGCCAGACCTTGGTGTTAGACTTCATGAAAAGATCAGGCAATAGTCTCCATATTTTCTAAACTCCAAGGAATGAAGGTCAAATATTTCCAACACCAACATTCCCATACCAAATTGCTCTGATCGCAAGGTAGCAAGAAGTCCCTGAGTGGTTTTGCAAAACAGAAATCAGGATGTGGGTGTCTCCTCTGAAACGTCAAATCTCTCCTGAGCAATTCTCTATGCTCTTCACCCAGATTTCTTCTAAGGGTAACATCGTATGACAGTTTCACATTATCATTACCAGGATATTTGACACTGCAACAATCCATGGCTGACATTTAAATATCCCCCAGTATCACTTGTACTTATTTGTGAGTGTGTGTAAATAGAGGCATACAATTATATACCATATGTAAGTTCATATGTCCACCACTAAAATACACACACACAACAGCTCCAACACATCAGGGAATCCTTGTGTTGCCTTTTATAACCATACTCACCTCCAGCCCCATCCTTCAAACCTGGCAATCACTAACCTGTTTTCCAATTCTATTTTTTTTTATTTCAAAAATAATCTACAAATGAAGGTATACAGTATGTAGCCTTTTGGAATCAGTGGCTTTTATACAGCATAATTCTCTGGAGATTCATGCAAACTGTTACAACAGCAAGTCACTCCATTTCTGTATTGCATTCCATGGTATGGATAACACAGTCTGTTTAATTTGCTACCTATTGAAGAATACCTAATTATTTTCAGTTTGGCACTATCATGGATAAATTGGGGTATTGGTTTTCTGTAAATGTACATTGTCATTTCCCTTAGATAAATGCCTAAGAATGCAATTTCTGGGTGGTATATTAAAGCCATGCTTAGTTTTATAAGAAAATGTGAAACTGTCTTTCAGAGTATCTGACCTATCTATATTCCCACCAGTAAAATATGAGTGATCCAATCTCTCTGGCTCCTTGCTAGCATTTCATGTTATTTATACAGTCTGATAGTTGTATACCAATATTTCATTGAGTTTTTAATTGTGATATCCCTCTTGTGGTTCAGTTGGTAAAGAATCCACATGCAATGTAGGAGACATGGATTCCATCCCTGGGTTGGGAAGATTCCCTGGAGAAGGGAAAGGCTACCCCCTCTAGTATTCTGGCCTAGAGAACTCCATGGACTGTATAGTCCATGCGATCACAAAGAGTCAGACAGGACTGGGCCACTTTCACTTTCACTGTAGTGGCTAATGACGTTAAACATCTTTTCATGCGAACTTTTGCCATCTGTATAAATTTGGTGGATTGTCTCTCATATCTTTTGCTCATTTTCTAACAGGTGTGTTTGTGCTTTTACCATAGTTTTGAGAGTTCTTTATATATTCTAAATATGAGTCCTTCATTAGATATACAACGTGTAAATATTTCCTGAATCTGTAACTCACATTTTCATCTTCTTCACTTCCAGAGCAAAAGACTTTAATATTGATGAGGTCTAATTTATGCATTTTATGGGTCATATTTTTAGAGTTAGGTCTAAAAACTCTTTGCCCCACCATAAATCTGAAGTTTTTTCCCCTATGTTTTTCTCAAAAAGGTATATAGTTTTATGTTTTACATTTAAGTCAACTGTTTATTTTGTGCGAATTTTTATATGAGATGTTAGCTTTACTTCTGGAGAGGGCAATGGCAACCCACTTCAGTACTCTCGCCTGGAAACTCCCATGGACGGAGGAGCCTGGTAGGCTGAAGTCCATGGGGTCACTAGGAGTCGGACATGACTGAGCGACTTCACTTTCACTTTTCACTTTCACGCATTGGAGAAAGAAATGGCAACCCACTCCAGTGTTCTTGCCTGGAGAATCCCAGGGATGGGGGAGCCTGGTGGTCTGCCGTCTATGGGATCACACAGCGTCGGACACGACTGAAGTGACTTAGCAGCAGCAGCAGCAGCTTTACTTCAAGGTTCATAGTTTAGCTGTGAATGTCCAATTGTTCCAGCACATATATAATTTTTAACACATTATTCAGAGCTTTTATTGAGTGATGACACTTGGACTCAATCAAAAAAAATAATAATAATGTAGGTCGAAGACCATATTAATGTGATTGTTACCAAAACAACTCTATCTGTAGCAACCATACCACATAGACTTGAATAACTTAGGAGGTTAGGAGAAACCACATTAATCAAAATTTTCTTTATAAAAAAATATAACAACCTTGAAAATTAATATCAGAATTATTTAACTAATTAGTAAATATTAATCTTTACCTAAAAACTACTTAGAAAATTTTGAATTAATGATTAGACAAAGATTTATAAAGTTTCAAATGAAAAAATAGTTTGTTCATATTAAATCTCAATTACTACCAAAACAGCTAAATCTGATTTGGATAGTCTATATGGTACGGTACTAAATACACCAAGATTCAGTTACAGATGGCAAATATTCATGAGAGTATCTATTGCTTTGCAGATTTTGGTCATAAAAATATAAATTGCGCATCTTCTGAAGCTATACATATGCTTAACTCAGCAATAATTTAGACTCAGGTAACTCTAATACCCTAAGGAATCATTGGATGTAATAAGTTAATTCTTCTGCATCTAGCATAGGACTAGTTACCCAACGTACTTGGAAGAATTTAGAAGCTGAAATCATTCAAATCATTTCCATGAGCTCCAGTTTAGATGAGAAAACTCCGCTTAAAATAGACTGGAGAAAAATACTGATACTTTACAACTTTAGAATGCATTGCGATTCAGTGTATTTGGTCTTTAATGACCCTGACTCTGTTCCCAAAACTGCTCTGAGCTATCAAATTATACTAGCTCTTTGGAACTTTCAGAGCATCTTGTAACTAACTCCCTTCAATCAGGAAAATGTTGTCTAGCTTTCAATTATATATGCTTTTTATCCACAAAACTTCCAATTTTCATAAAAGACTTGATTTTCTGTCCTTCCCTAGTTCTTACGTGTGTGTGTGCTCAGTCATGTCCAACTCTTTGCAACCCTATGGACTGTAGCCCACCAGGCTGCTCTGTCCATTGGATTCACTAGACAAGAATACGGGAACAGGTTGCAAAGCCATCCTGCAGAGGACCTTCCCAACCCAGGGATCGAACCTGCTTCTCCTGTGGCTCCTGCACTGCAGGCAGATTCTGTGCCATTGAGCCACTGGGGAAGCTCTCCCTAGTTCCTAGAATATACTTAGTTGACTAATAAAAAACATCCTTTTATAGTTCTTATATATAATTCACTATCCAAAAAAATTATAAAATATTTTAATTTATTATAAAGAAATATTCCTATTACTTTCTCCTAATATCACCATCTTATCCATTATATCTAATATATCCATTCATTATATTTAACCTATGCAACTGTTTGTTTGAGGCTTTTTGAAGATACAAGAAGATGCTCACACTAACAAATAAAAAGGCATTTTTTATTATTTTCCAAATTTATTGCTATGATAGAAGAGTCTCCTAAATTCTACCACTGTGTTGACAGAAAACTGAACACACGCTTATGCGCTAGCACTCAGGCATGCAAAAGATATCTGTAATGCTTTGCCCTCAAAAAGCCCATGGTCTATTCTGGGATAAGAGATTCACCTAAGGTAAGGAAAAAACAATGCAAAGGCTATAAAAGTGCATACAGATAATTTGAGGGCTAAGGCATAGTATGCACACAATTTTCTCAATGAAAGAAAAAAATGTCTAGTTTTCTGGGTTGGGGTAGAGAGGAATCTGAAAGATGTCACAAGTAAGAAAATACCTGAGGGCCAACTGCAGCCATGAAAAATTAAAAGATTCTTGCTCCTTGGAAAAAAACAATGGCAAACCTTGACAGCATATTAAAATGCAGAGACATTACTTTGCCTACAAAGATCTGTATAGTTAAGGCTATGGTTTCTCCAGTAGTCATGTATGGATGAGAGAATTGAACCACAAAGAAGGCTGAGCACTGAAGAACTAATGCTTTTGAACTGTGGTGTTGAAGGAGACTGTTGAGAATCTCTTGGACAGCAAGGAGATCAAACCAGTCAATCCTAAAGGAAATCAACCCTGAATATTCCTTGGAAGGACTGATGCTATGTGAAGAACTGACTTATTGGAAAAGATCCTAAAGCTAGGAAAGAGTTAAGGGAGGAGGAAAGAGGGAGGACAGAGGACAAGATCATCAACTCAATGGACATGATTTTGAGCAAGCTCTGGGAGATGGTGAAGGACGGGAAACCTGACATGCTGCAGTCCATTGGGTCGCAGAGAGTTGGACATAACTGAGCGAATGAACAACAACCAATGTGTTCATCCATCACCATGCAACCTTCCTCACAATTACTCATTATCATTTCCTGTTGGGTAACTCAATCTTCTACCGATTACCAGGAATTGTAAAGCATATTCATCTGTAATTGGCAATTAAAATGCCTATCTACCCACCCTCCTTCTTTTTTTTTCCTTTTATTTTCCTCCAAGTCCATTTGAGCTCACTTTAAGCTGTTTTGATGGATGCCCCAAAAGCTTGGGCTGCAAACTGAAGTGATGGAATTTTACAAGTCCACCAGATGGTGGCAGTGTCCAGTTCTAACACTGAATCCTCTGCACATAAAAATATGTCACACTGCAAACACTGAAAAGAAACATCTGGTACTCAGAAATACATAGCTTAAATTGATGCATTCTCTAGAAAACAGTAACTTAAAACTGTATAATTATCAGTTGTATACATGTGTACGTGTACCTGCTCCGTCTTGTCCAACTCTCTGTGACCCCACGGATTGTAGCCCGCCAGGCTCCTCTATCCATGGGATTCTCCAAGCAATAATACTGGAGCAGGTTGCCATTTCCTCCTCCAGGGGATCTTCCCAATGCAGGGATCAAACCCTAGTCTCCTGCAGATGCTTAACTGCTGAGCCATCAGGGAAGCCCATAATTACCAGCCATACAATAACCCAGTCCAAACTAGAGTAGGAAAATGTTACTTTCTTAAACTGTCCAAATTGATCAACTGTTAACCATTCTTCATCCCCAAATACATGAGGTAACGGTCCCAAAATACTTTCTATTAAAATTTCTACTTCTGTTCATCCATTTGACTCACATCTTTAGAATGTGATAATATACTTGTCACATGAAGAACTGTGAATCAGACAATAAAAATAATAGATAAAATAACAATACTCACAGAGTTTCTTACATACTAGGATGATTGTTTGTTTGAGGTCTGTTTGCTAACCAAAATATTTTAATGTTCCAATTCAGGGCAACAAATTGCAGCACCTCCTTTCATGGTTTCCTTAAGTTTAAAACTTTATAGTGAACAGTGGGTAATGTGATTAACATATTATATGCATTATGCTTTTGTAGAGTTTCACTGTCTTTCTCTTCTCAAACCCTAGAGTGCTTCATATTATTTACCACATAAGTAATCAGTCTAAAAGACTGATTCACTAACTGTTTTAGCCAAGCAATCTTTTAGAATATATGTGCAGTGACTGACAGCATTATTTTAGTAAAAAGTTCTCTTAAAATAGCAGTAATAAATACATTTTGCTTAATTCTCTTCAGTAACTTCCACTTAGCAACACTTGCAGAAACACAAAATAGCTTTAATAAGAGGGAGGGAATTTACACTATTTATGTATAGCATAATATTGATTTTAACAAAAAAATAATAACTCACCACAGCTTCCCAAAAGTCATTTTGAGATTTCTTCAGAGGGCCTACAACTGCATTTGTAGGCAAATGTATTTTTAATTCAATTTATGAATGATTTTAAAAATACTGAACGGAATACACTATGCTCTAATAATTTTATGGAATATTTGTTGTTTAGTCACCAAGTCAGGTCCCATTCTTTTGCAACCCTATGGACTGTTGCCCACAAGGATCCTCTGTCCATGGGATTCTCCAGGCTAGAATACTGAAGTGGTGGCCATTTCCTTCTCCAGGGGATCACCCCGACCTAGGGATCAAATCCACATCTCCTGCATTCGCAGGCATATTCCTTACCACTGAGTCACCTGAGGAGCCCCTTCTGGAATATACCTTACAACAATGGTTATAGAGACATTTTCTAAGTTAAATGAAACATTTTCTGTGTGTGCTTCAGTTAATGGACGTGCTCGGTTGTCTATGTAGAACTGGCAAAGAAACTCTCCAAATCAGTTTCGTGAGCCAACATCTCTTGAAGTTTACATGGTCAAAAAAGTTGGAAACTAGGTAGAGGAAACTTCTTTTTCAGTTGTTCATATGCTGTAAATCCCACCTCCAGCTCCTCACCTCAAACCTTGATGAAGTTCTAAGGAAACATTTTCACAAGCTTGAAATGAATACACTGATGTTTGAGGGACATAACAGTTAATGTCTGATCTGAATCTTAGAACATGCTGTTCTGAAACCATCATTGTAGGGTATGTTCCAGAGCACAGTTTGTATCACTGAGTATTTTTAATCCATTCATTGTTGTTGTTTAGTCACTAAGCATGTCTGACTCTTTGCAACCCCATGGACTACAGCACACCAGACTCCCCTGTCCTCCACTGTCTCTCAGAGTTTGCTCAAACTTGTTCGTAGAGTCAGTGATGCTATTGAAAGGGTAATAGGCAGGAAGGCCAGGGGTCTCCAAATGGAAAAAATAGCCTGCAAGTGTCAGACATTGTATCTCTCTTAAGCAGCAGGAGAAAACAAACTACCGATATTGTTTTCCTTCTCTATACAAATTTAAAAGGAGGTTTCTCTTAAACTTCTGTGTTGCCATGACACCTGGTTTCACCTAAAGCTAACCAATGCCTTTTTCTTATAAAAATGTTTATCTTAAGCTATGCTAATGTACTATGCATTTACCCCAAACTCTGTCTTCAAGTTGGTTCGGCCTTTTGGGCTCAAAACCTACTTGATAAACCAATATGTTATACTCCGATATTGTTCCTCTAATCTATATAAATGACACTATTTGTATGGTGCTCTGCCCTTCATCAAGACTCAAGTTAATCCTTTTATGGCCCAAGATAAACCATCTGGAGCCAAGATTATCCCAAAATACATCTTATGGGTGAGGGGCCTGCTGCCATTCTAAGTTTTGAGACATTCCTTTCTTTCATTAACAGACTGCTGGTGACTATATAGCATCCAGCTAAAGACTAGCAAGGGAGTACTCTTTCTGCCCCCTTCCGATGCCTATGTCAAAAGCTTTCTCTATCTCCTTTATACTTTAATAAAACTTTGTCACACAAAAGCTCTGAGCGGTCAAGCCTCGTCTCTGGCCCTGGATTAAATTCTTCTCCTCTGGAGACCAAAAATCCCGGCGTCATAATTCAACAACAACCTTTCACTATCTAACCTCTCATCCTCTGCCGCCCCCTTCTCCTTTGGCCTCAATATTCCCCAGCATTAGGTTCTTTATGAAAGAGTTGGCCCTTCGAAGCAGATGGCCATAAACTGAATTAATAAGTGACAAGCTAAGATCCCAAAGCAAAGAGAGATGTTGGCTACACTTTCCCTAGGAGAGGCAAGATGGTGTTGTTTCCAGAACACCAGAGCTGTTAAAAGACATTTTAAATCCTGCCCAAGAAGAATGCAAAGAGAGATGATGTAGCCTCAATGGAGGGAATGAATATCTAGGAACAAATAGAGAAATATAATGCAACCATCCAGAGGAAATGCATTTCCTGGTCATAGCAAATGGAGCTAAACAGTTCCAACAGCCACCTCTAAGAAACCCACATGTCTTTCTGTTTAGACAGGTTAAGTTACACTGTGGTAACGAACATCCCCATAGTTTCAGTTGCTTCAAATCACAAAGATTAGTTTCTTGTTCATGAAACACCATACTGTGTATCAGTGGTGGACAGAGGCTGGCTCTTCTCAGTGAAGCATCCAATGATTCAAGATGAGGAACAGCATTATCTCTTAAGTTGGTGACTGCAGAGTCAGAAGGAAAAAAAAAGATCTCTGGAAATTCTCACACCACCTCAGCCTGAGTGACACTTGTCACATCTGCTCATTATTTCCTGTTCAGAACTGGCATGTGGCCCTGCCCAATCACATGAAAGAGAGAAAGCTCAGGCCTACCATGTGCTCAGGAGGCAGAGAAAGCCTAGATGAGCAATATTAGTGTCTACTATGCCATCGCAAGCATGAACAAAGCACCCACCAAGTCCAGAGAAAGTTTATCCAAGGTGGCTTTCATGTCAGTCAAATCAGACCTCACTTTTACCAGCAAATCTGGAAAACTCAGCAGTGGCCACAGGACTGGAAAAGGTCAGTTTTCATTCCACTTCCAAAGAAAGGCCATGCCAAAGAATGCTCAAACCACCACACAATTGCACTCATCTCACACACTAGTAAAGCAATGATTAAAATTCTCCAGGCTGAGCTTCAGCAATACATGAACCATGAACTTCCAGATGTTCAAGCTGGTTTTAGAAAAGGCAGAGGAACCAGAGATCAAATTGCCAACATCTGCTGAATCATCAAAAAAGCAAGAGAGTTCCAGAAAAACATCTATTTCTGCTTTATTGACTATGCCAAAGCCTTTGACTGTGTGGATCACAATAAACTGTGGAAAATTCTGAAAGAGACGGGAACACCAGACCACCTGACCTATCTCTTGAGAAACCTGTATGCAGGTCAGGAAGCCACAGTTAGAACTGGACATGGAACAACAGACTGGTTCCAAATAGGAAAAGGAGTACGTCAAGGCTGTATATTGTCACCCTGGTAATTTAACTTCTATGCAGAGTACATCATGAGAAATGCCGGGCTGGAAGAAGCACAAGTTGGAATCAAGACTGCTGAGAGAAATATCAGTAACCTCAGATATGCAGATGACACCACCCTTATGGCAGAAAGTGAGGAGGAACTAAAAAGCCTCTTGATGAAAGTGAAAGAGGAGAGTGAAAAAGTTGGCTTAAAGCTCAACATTCAGAAAACGAAGATCATGGCATCTGGTCCTATCATTTCATGGGAAATAGATGGGGAAACGGTGGAAAAAATGTCGGACTTTATTTTCTTGGGCTCCAAAATCACTGCAGATGGTGATTGCAGCCCTGAAATTAAAAGACGCTTACTCCTTGAAAGAAAAGTTATGACCAACCTAGATAGCATATTCAAAANCCCACTCCAGTGTTCTTGCCTGGAGGATACCATGGACAGAGGAGCCTGACGGGCTACAGTCCACAGGGTCACAAAGACAGGCCATGGATGAGTGACTAAGCACAGCACAGCTAGCTTTTTGTGAAGACGGGGCTGAAATCCCTGTCTCTTATAGTCAGTGTGACTTTGGATGTGCCACTTAACCTCTCTGAGACTCAGTTTCCCCAAATGGGGACTTTACTAGCCCCAGTCAGGTGATTTTTATTTATACTCGACGACCTCATCCCCAACTTGTTTCTCCACCTGAATTCTGGAGACTTAGATGGTACCTTTCCACAGCTGCTTGAGGGTCCAGGAGACGCTGGAGGAGGCTCTGAACACTACAGCCCAATCCAGAGAGGGGACGGTGGACCCACCAGAGGGGATGGCTGCGGTGTGGGGAAGCCCCTTGTAGCCGCCCCGGGGCCAGTGAAGGGTCATTTCCTTCCGTGTTCAGCCCCGCCGTCACCTCTCCTGTTTGCCTCCCCTAAGTGCGGCGGCGCCAACAGCGGGAGAAATCGGGGCCAGGCCGGATTTCCTCTGCGGACCCGCGGCTGCTAGAGCCACCCGCCCCTCCGGACCCCGCGGGGCCACGAACTGCACGTGCGGCGGCGGCCTCGGTGGCACAGCACTTCCTTAGGGACCCCTCTCCTTCCCCGCCCTTTCATCCTGTCCTCTTCGACCCGCCCCTCCCCAGCCTCGCGGTTTCATCCGCAAGAAAATGCTTCCNCCAGTGGTCATGTATGGATGTGAGAGTTGGACTGGGAAGAAAGCTGAGCGCTGAAGAACTGATGCTTTTGAACTGTGGTGTTGCAGAAGACTCTTGAGAGTTCCTTGGACTGCAAGGAGATCCAACCAGTCCATTCTAAAGGAGATCAGTCCTGGGTGTTCTTTGGAAGGACTGATGCTAAAGCTGAAACTCCAGTACTTTGGCCACCTCATGCAAAGAGATGACTCATTGGAAAAGACTCTGATGCTGGGAGGGATTGGGGGCAAAAGGAGAAGGGGACAACAGAGGATGAGATGGCTGGATGGCATCACTGACTCAATGGACATGAGTTTGAGTGAACTCCGGGAGTTGGTGATGGACAGGGAGGCCTGGCATGCTGCAACTCATAGGGTCGCAAAGTGTCAGACACAACTGAGCAACTGAACTGAACTGAACTTACCTCTTCTACTTTTCTGAGATACATCCCTAGAGGAGCCAGAGACAGCCTACTTGAACAGGGCAAAAAGCATGGGAGTCAACTTGAAGAAACACAGGAGAGGCTGCCCAACTCCAGTTTACTCTCCATGACAAGAGGCCAACATCAAACTGGCCATGCTAAGGTAAAGGAAAACTTTATTACTAAATGAATTTACTGCTGCTGCTGCTGCTGCTAAGTCACTTCAGTTGTGCAACTGTGCAACCCCATAGATGGCAGCCCACCAGGCTCCCCTGTCTATGGGATTCTCCAGGCAAGAACACTGGAGTGGGTTGCCATTTCCTTCTCCAATGCATGAAAGGGAAAGTGAAAGTGAAGTTGCTCAGTCATGTCTGACTCTTTGCGACCCCGGGGACTGCAGGCTCCTCCATCCATGGGATTTTCCAGGCAAGAGTACTAGAGCGGGGTGCCATTGCCTTCGTCAACTAAATGAATTTAGGACTTATTAAATGAATAGAATATAATAGAAGTGAAACTATTCAAATTATTAGATGTAGTCACAGAGCATTTGATTTTCTATAGGACTTCCCAGGTGACTTGGTGGTAAAGAATCTTCCACCAATGCAAGAGACACAGGACAAGGAGGTTTGATCCCTGGGTTGGGAAGAACCCCTGGAGGAGGAAATAGCAACCCACTCTGGTAGTCTTGCCTGGAAAATCCCATGGACAGAGGAGCTTGGCAGGCTACAATTTACAGGGTCACAAAAGAGTTGGACACAACTTACTGATTTAACACAAGGGTTATTTTCTAACAATATGTAAAAATGATATGAAACCTATCTGAGATATTCTTTATGAGCAAGAAAAGGATTAGCCCCACCAAATAGGTTTGAATGGAAAGAAAAAAGAGATAAATACTTGCTTAAATAAGAAACACACACATGAAAAAAAAGAAAATGTTTGTTCTGGGTGGATACAGCTTCTGTGAACAGTGAAGTCAGAAAGAAAGTGAAAAAACTGCCAAGTGAATCCAAATAAAAACAAAACTAGCAAAATACTTTTTGAAAATCAGAGGAAAAACATCATATATAACCAAAAGAATCTCAGAAACATTAAGATAAAAAGCTATTACAGAAATGGAAGAAAAATTAGAAATTAGGCTAAACTACCCTAGAGTTTTTCCCAGATACATGAAACCAAAATTAAAGATAAAAATGCTGTGAGAATATGACTTAAGTCAAAAACACCTAGGAAAATGCTGCATAAGACCAAACTGAATGGCAGAAAATCTGATTAGACTCTAACACTGGCCAGATAGGAATGCTGGACAGAGACCAAAAATATAATATTTCCAACAAAATAGATGTAGGCATAGAATGATAATCCCTTATACTATCAGAATATGTATATAGTGGATCTCCCGGATACAAACTACCATTAAATTAATAAATATTTGTTCTTTCAATTTCTGTCAGTGATCTAGAAGATATCACAGGAGAAAATAGGATATAAGTGTTTGAAGAGGTCAAATATTCAAAATAAAAGACTAAAATACTGATATTCTATGCAAACTGGTTGTAATTTGAAGACAGGATAAAAATCAGGCTTATCTGGAGTCAACTGAGTTGTTCAACAATATTCAATCCAAGTCTAAAGGACTACATGCAAGTTATCAACTGCTCCATCTATAACCAGGTTTTAAACTGCAATTATTTGACATGTATTGCTCCATTGTTCTTGCCTGGAGAATCCCAGGGATGGCGAGCCTGGTGGGCTGCCATCTATGGGGTCACACAGAGTCAGACACGACTGAAGTGACTTAGCAGCAGCAGCTACCCTTGTTTCATAATCCATAAAATTCATTTGATATGAAAATTTGAGAAAATTATGGCATAATAAAAGAAGAATAAAATACAAAAGAAAGAAATGAATTTAAAATTGATTTTTTTTCTGTACAAAAACCTCCATTCTTATATAAAGATGATATACATTACTGCATTTGAGATTATTTTATCAATGGTTTTTAAATATATATGTTTAATACAGAAATGACTTCAATTGTATAGGTACTCAGTATTCAAGTTTATTTTCACCCCTTTTCTATTATCATAAACTCTACATAAGATGTGCAGGGTAGAAAGGTGTCACTACACCTGTTTTACCTAAGGAAACTAACATCTCATGAGATTAACAGATTGCTTGAGATGCATTAATTAGCAGTCAATGGCAGAGTCAGAATTTGAAATCAAATCTTTCAAATTTTTGTTCACTGCACGCTATCTGCCTTATGACAGTTTTGGATTTGGATATATTAAAACTTTCTAAGTATTATAAAATCACATTTCTATTCATTCCAAAAATATTCAATAAGAATTGACTATATTCTCAATTATTTTTAAAAAACAATGATGAATACAATTTTTACCCTCACAAACCCCATGATTTGAAAAGATACACTGGAGAGTGAACAAAAGCAATATCTTAAAAATACATATAATAATGTAAATTAGCAAAAGTTTAGAGATTACATGTTTTCCAGAATTTCTGGAATGGTTTATTGAAAATAAGACACAAGGTTAGTTTTAAAGGACAAATAGGAGCTTGTCCAGATATCTGCTTAGTTTCAGTTAGAGGGATCCCTATGTGCAAATGTAGGGAGATATATAAAAAATGGAAAGGTTTTATCAGTAAGTACTATATTATTTTCCTGGAGGAGGGCATGGTAACCCATTCCAGTATACTTGCCTGGATAATCCCATGGGCAGAGCCTGGTGGGCGAGAGTCACTGGGGTCACCAAGAGTCAGATGCAACTGACCGACTAAGCACAGCACAGCACTACATTATTTTACGTTTAAATCGTTTCCAACATATCAGAACTCAGTGTGAATTCTTAGTTAATTTATTAGCACTTTATTCTTTTTTTTTTAATTTTTACCTTACTCTACTTTATAATACTGTATTGGTTTTGCCATACATCGACATGAATCCACCACAGCACTTTATTCTTATAAAACGATTCGTACACTGGATATCTAACTACTCTCTCTTCTCTCACAAGGAGAGCTAAATGGAAAGATTGATGATAAGCACCTCCCAAAATGCAGATAACTTCTCCATAGTTTTGCACCATTACTAGTGACAAAGCAGTTGACTACTGTCCATATTCTAAAGCTATAATTTTGCATCATTCATTTCTATTGCATCAAACTACACATCCTCCCTCAAAATTTACATTAACACAATCACTGAATCTTCCTTACTGAACCAGACGGAAACACTTTAATCTCTGTTCCCCTAATTGCTCCACAAAGTCGACAGTCAGTGCTCCCATAGAGGGACAAACAGGAGCAGAACTCTGCATCCCACAGGACAGTCCAGTGAACCTCTTCTCAACAATCACCAAGACCTAAGTATTCACCTAGGCTATATAAGCACCTACAAACACAAACAGAATTTATTTCACTTCCTACTTCACATTATTTCATCAATCTTGTTCATACATATTTCCAAGAATAAAGAATGACAAAATGCACTTTGTTCCAATGGTGATTTATACGGTTTCTCTGACAAAGATACTCTATATTTTATTCAGAGTTATACAGTACCCTGTGAGAGTCCTGAATACAGAACCAACCAGAAATGCTTCCTTCCCAATTTTGGCACCTACAAACATAAGATCACGAATATATGCATATGTCCTAAAATGCTTTTCAGTAATTTCATTTAAAAAGTTCTTTAAGAAAAAAGGGCGATGGAGTGTTATCCATCTGTACTAGTTAATTAGAATGAGTTTTATGAAAAGTAATGCAATATATCAATTAAAAGTCATGTACAGAAAGGCAAGATAACCTGTTGTGAGCCCTAGATCTTAAGGATATGTTTAACAATTACTTGGAAGGGATAGATTGGAAGGCATATACCCAATACGTGAATAAATGGATGAGACTGTTAAAGCCACTGATGGAAAAGCCTAAGGGAGGGGCATCTGAAATGCATATATCTGCTAGTATACTGGTGTCCACACATGGTGGCTGATCTGCATTGCTGCCCCACCTCTGACACAAAAACAAGCTCTGTTATCAACCTCTCCCAGGAATCCAATCACATTCAAGTTACTAAGACTGGTGTGATTTTGCTAAGATTTTAAGGTCAGCAGAAGCAGGACGTTGTACACAGTTCTGACCCTTCAACACCTAGAGGGTTGGGAGCACCCATCCTCTGTGCAGTTGAGAATCCTGCACAGCTTACAGTCAGCCCCCCTTGTCAACAGTTCCTTCATATTCACGGACTCAGTATCCTCAGTTCTGCTTCTGTGGATGCAGGTTCAACCAAACTTGGATAGTACAGAACTGCAGAGTTTACTACTGAAGAATATCTGCACGGAAGTGGACCAATTCAGTGCAAACCTAGTGCTGTCCAAGGGCTAATTGTACAACATCGTGCTTGAAAATTTTCCATTTGACATCTATATTCTCAAGCTTATTCTAGTCTCTAACCACTTAATCCTCTTGTCTCTCACCCACACAGCACACAGCTTCCCTCTTCTCTCATTTCTTCTACAAGGCACCTTCAGATTTTGTCAAAACCTTGGGTAAAAGAGAGCCCCAGGAAGCTCTTTCACCTTGTAAATTATGTGTTTCTGTAAAATTCAATTATTTATGATGTGAATGTTTTACTTCTATAATCAGTAAAAATATGAAAAAAACATTTAAAATCACTTATGTAGAAAAGGACTTCAATTAGAGAAATGAATGAGGATATGCCCTTAAGCAACAATATATCCCTAGCACTGCATATGATGCTTTTATTCATAGTAGGTGCTCAACAAATGCTGTTGATAAGGAAATTATTCCAAGACAGAAAAGAATGTAACAATACAGGGGAAATGAAAACGATACAGGTGATAGCAACCTACAGTATGTATCCCTCAGATGGTGGATACATGAGTTATTAGATAGGAGGGGAAATAAAGTGAAGTAAGAAAGAACACTGTGGATTAGTCTATTATTTAAAAAGTTCTGTACTAAGTGTTCACTAGGTACCAAACACATTTTGAAGCAATTTTCCTGCCCCTCTTCCAACCCTCATAGGTAAATCTGTGACATTCTGCTTAGTTTCTAAATGCATAAATCACAAATTTTCATGATATATTCAGCTTCGTATTCTGTCTTACATGTTATTTTCCATATTGGCCTAAAAGTCTCTCAAAAGTAAGATTATATTTGTCCCCTTCAGACAGATAATGTATTACCACGGCCCACACCACTGCTTAAAAACAGAGGAGGTATATAAAAACTACCTGTTAAGTTCATCAGTCAATCTATACCTGACCAAGTATTGTTCTATTACATTCACATTTTCTCAACAATGTATCTTGAAGATCTCACTATAATGATATTTAAAGATCTGCAACATTCCATCTACCTTCTTGCTCAACACGCACTGTAGAATTCATTGTAGGAGTAATTCAAAGTTCATATAACTATATTCCTAGGGAATATATGGATGTTTTTTCAATTCTTCAGTAAGTATGCATTTCAAGAGTTTTGCTTCTTCCTTTACAAACTGTCTACCTTTTGGAGTCTTTTTCTTGTTTCACTTGGTGCCTAGAATTTCCACTATTTTTAGGTAGAAATGAGAGCAGACATTCTTGCCTTGCTTTCAAGATTAGTGGAAAAGCGTTTGGTCTTTCACCATTAAGTATCATATCAGCCATAGGCTTATTGGAGATGCACTGTATTGAAGTTGAATGTCCCTTATATCTCTTAATATTTAATAGGAAATTTTATTAAGTGCTAGATTTTGTCAAAAACTTCTTAGAGCAGATACTGAAATAATCACATAATTTTATGTTTCTTTTTTTACTCTGTTAATATGGTATAGTGATTGATTTTCTAATGTTAAACCAACATTGTATTTAGGAGATGAACCCTTCTCATAACCTGGTGTAAAGTTTTGTTAATACTATTTATATTTATGTTTATGAAGGATATTGGTCTGTAGCTTTCTTTTCTATAATGTCTTTTCATGATATTGGTATCAGTGTGATGCTGTTCTCTTAGAATCTAAGTTGGGAAGTGTTCCTCCATCTGTAATTTTCTGGTAAATATTGTATAGAATCAGCATTACTCCCTCCTTAAATGTTCAGAAGATTTTATTAGTGATCTGTTGCCAAGGTTTACTTTGTTAAGAGACTCTGAAGTATTATTTTGTTTTGAATTACAGATATTCTTTAACAGCCATATTGAGATACAATTTATATACCATTGAAGGTACTCATTTTATGTGAACGACTATGATTTTTTTGGTAAATTTACAGATTTATGCAACCATCATGACAATCCAGTTATGAAACAGCTGCATGACCCCAAAAGATCCATTCTGCCCACGTGTTTCCTGGTTGCTCCTAGGACTTCTCTGGTGGCTCAGATTGTAGAGTCCACCTGCAGTCAATAAGATCCTGGGTCAATAAGAGCCCCTGGAGAAGGGAATGACAACTCCAATATTCGTGCTTGGAGAACTCCATGGACAGATTTACCCCATGGCTACAGTCCATGGGGTCACAAAGAGTCGGACACGACTGAGCAGCTAACTCTTTCACTTTCACCATCTTCACTTCCAGTGTCAGGAAAACACCAATCCACTTTTGAATTCAGTAGATTTGCTTTCCTAGATATTTAATATAGACGGAAGCATCTATGTAGTCTTTTGTGTCTGGCTTGTTTCATTCAACATAATGTATTTGAAGTTTTATCTCTGCTGTAATACGCATTGGTATAACATCCCTTTTTATTGCTGAATATTATTCTGTGGTATGGCTATAGTTCATTTTGTCTATTCACAGTTGACTTGGTACAGAAAGACTTTAACTATAAAAACAATTTTTTTTAAGATTTGAAGCCATTCAGGTTATACTTTTCTTATTGTATGTATTTAATATATTACTACAAATTCATGACAGCATTTTTGAGGATAAATTCTTAGAAGAGGACCTTGAAAGCCAACTATTATGACCATTTATAATATAATAGATATTTAAATTTCACCTCCTTAGGTGGGTAATGCGTGCCTGCTCACTTGCTTAGTTGTTTCTGACTCTGCAATCCCAGGGACTGCAGCCCACCAGGATCCTCTCTACAGGGGATCTCCCAGACAAGAGTTCTGGAGTGGGCTGCCATTTCCTTCTCCAGGGGATCTTTCCAACTCAGGGATCAAACCTGCATCTCCTGTATCTCCTGCATTGGCAGGCGTATTCCTTACCACTGAGCCACGTAGGGTAAACCACTTTACAATATCTCCAATTACCTACATGAATTTCTATTTCCCTACTCCATCAACAACAAATGGAATCTATCAGTGCTTTATCTTTTGTCCCAACTCATTAGCAAGACTATCTCAATCTTGTATTAATTTGCATTGCTTCGGTTCTTAGTGACATTATACATTTATCGTACATTTATATTCCACTCAGACCAATTTACTCCCCTTTTATGAATTCTTCCCAGGCCACTTTCACTTCGCCCTATTTTGAAGTGCCTGGTAACACAACTCTAGCATCGTTATTTTGCAAAGTCTTGAGAACAACAGATATTTAACAAGAATTTCTGAATAAGTTGATAAATTATTCTTTTCCTGTTGTTAGGTTACCACCCACTTTTGCCTTCTGTCTTTAACAAGATCACAAGATTCTTAAGAACAAACACCTATTCACATACATTATCATAGCCTATTATAATAAAAATCACTTTAACATCAGTAAATATCTGAGTGTTAATTCATATGAATTTACATAATTAAGACCAAAGCTAGGGTTTTAGTATTTACCTGCAAATAAAATTGAAGGCAAATCTTACAGAGAAACTATCTGCAATCCATCATCATATGCTCAACCAATGAGTGACAGTCAAAGACATACCATCACATGAACTAACGACTGCTTTACAGACTGAAAGATAGTATAGAACATCTATAATATAGAGTATAGATATTGCATACTATATATATATATATATAAAGTATAATATATAAAGCATATAGTGTATAAGGTATATATATAAAATATATAATCTATTTAATATATTATAATATATACAAATATTATTATAGAAAAGTCAAGTAAAAACAATAGCTAAGAAGATAAAGGCTATTTCCCTTTGACAAATGAAGCCCCACATTTCAAAAATCAACATTTATCACAAGGCACTGCTGTTGTCTCCCCTGGTCTACCAGGAGCAATACAGTTTTTATGCTAATTATTTCCCTTCATGCTGGCTACTAGATAGATATCTTGCAGCTAACCATGGTTACATTATTATAGAATGGGATTGTATGAGGACACAAAATCCTCTTATGCAGTCCAATTTAGAACCCATTTCAAAAACTCTCTAGTGCTAGACCTAGAAATTGAAATGTGCCAGGAATCTTAGATTTTTCCATTTATTTCTGTTACGCTAAAATTTGGTTATGACTTTTGTAAAGACAACAATTCTCTCTTTAGAGACAATCTGATATTATGTTCTATTATACCTGCAAAAAATAATTTGTTTCCAAGTCCAGGTTCCTAGGTTTTCATTTATACTTACTAATATTATTAGAGAAATACATTCATAGTTTATATTGATAATGACACTAAAATTCAAAGGAAGGAAATGGTATTTAACTTATCTTTGTGACCAGGAAAGACGGGCTGTTCTTACATTAACTGCTGAACACATTTACAAAAGCCACAAAATTGATTCATATTTTATCCTAGCCGGTCTTGTATTTTATCAAAAGGGCACAAAATTATTTCAGTGGGGCTTTTAAATTTTTATTCAAGTCAATGAGTCATTTAATATCTATGATCTACTTCCTTACTAATTCACCTGGTGAAAATAACATATACAATATAATTAGCATTTAAATCACTAAAATAAAATAGGACAAATGGACTACCAGCATTTCTGGGTAAATTCCATTGTAGATAGTAGTTTGGGGTTCCATTGCACAAATCAAACCACCAATTTAACACTTCAAAAGCTAAATATTTTTAAAGTGTTCATAGAAATTGGGTAATTGACTTGACAGTTGAGTTCACAGAAATTGGGTAACTGACCTAGGGAAAACAAAGACAATTGCTACTATGTCAAATTAAGTAAACACAAGAAGAAAAATTCAGAAATAGAAAATGCTAAAAACAAAAATACAGAGACTCCATTTAAACATTACTATTCAAAATGCCTGACTTTCCTTTCTTTTATCCTATTCTTAAACAGTAAGCATCACAGTGTTTGTACCATATTTTTAAGTTTTGGCTGCACCCCCCTATGTGTGGGATCTTAGTTCCCAGACCTGGGACTGAACCCACAACTCCTGCATTAGGAGGGGGAGTCAGCCACGGGAACACTAGGGAAGTTGCCAATTTGTGCCATATTAATGATAACTTTGAGAAAATCATCTGAAATATGTATACGTAAATTTAATTTTTACTTTCAAAACACTAGTTAATAGGTCCTCCAGAAAAAAAAAAATCTTCTCATCAAAGATATATAAAAATGTATGCTTCATTATGAAGGCTTCAGGGGCTTCCCTGGTGGCTCAGTGACAAAGAATCCACCTGCAATGCAGGAGACACAGGCAAACACGGGTTCAAATCCTGGGTCAGGAAGAGTCCCTGGAGGAGGAAATGGTAGCCCACTCCAGTATTCTTTGCCTGGAAAATCCCATGGACAGAGGAGCCTGGAGGGCTACAGTCTTGCCAGGACTGTAGGGGTCACAGAGATGGACATAGTGAGCACTGGACAGAGCACACGTGGAAGTTTTCCAGGTATTCTTCAAATACATTATTTCATTTACCTCCATATCAAGTGTTACAATGCCTGACATTTACTTAGCACCTGAAAGTTTTTGTTTTTTTTTTCCCAAAGCTTAAACCTAGGTGTAGTCAGGTTTTAAACCCAAGGATAGAGTGGGTAGATATTAAATTTCCCCATTTTACTGAGTTCAACACTGAGCCTTAGAGAAATAAGAGAGCTTTTCAAAAGTCTTCTGACTGCAAGTCCTGTACTTCTTATTGACACTGCCTCCTGCTGGCACTCAAATTAGTTTCTCTTGAGAGATTTTTGGACAGTAGATTTTTCTCTCTGAGGACATTTCAAATCCATTTAGCAATTGTATTCGCTGAGTGACACTTAAATAAAAATAGTTATATTTACTAAAGACTTAGATGGAGTTAAGGCCTTCCTAAAATGAATTACTATTTTTTTATGTATTGTTGATTTACAATGTATTAATTTCTACTGTACAGCAAAGTGACTCAGTTATATTGGACATGGAACAACAGACTGGTTCCAAATAGGAAAAAGAGTACGCAAAGGCTCTATATTGTCACCCCGCTTATTTAACTTATATGCAGAGTACATCATGTGAAATGCTGGGCTGGAGGAAGCACAAGCTGGAATAAAGATTGCCAGGAGAAATATCAATAACCTCAGATATGCAGATGATACCACATTTATAGCAGAAAGTGAAGAACTAAAGAGCCTCTTGATGAAAGTGAAAGAGGAGAGTGAAAAAGTTGGCTTAAAGCTAAACGTTCAGAAAACTAAGATCGTGGCATCTGGTTCCATCACTTCATGGCAAATATGTAGGGAAACAGTGGCTGACTTTATTTTTATGGGCTCCAAAATCACTGCAGGTGGTGACTGCAGCCATGAAACTAAAAGATGCTTACTCCTTGGAAGAAAAGTTATGACCAACCTAGACAGCATATTAAAAAGCAGAGACATTACTTTGTCAACAAAGGTCTGTCTAATNACCTATCTGTAGAAAATACAGAAATTGTTGAAAAATTATTGTGTTACCATCACTTGGAGATAACAATTACTCACATTTGATGTATTTTCTCCTAAAAGTTTTCTCTATATATTAGGTATACAAATTATATAGTGGATACTGTAATAAGGGCTTTATAGCATTGTAAAGCATTATAATGTTATAAAGGTTTTCTTCTTGCTTTTTAAAAACTTTACATTAAATCATTATTATGTGTGCAGGTGTTTAGTTGCTCAGTCGTGTCCAACTCTTTGCGACCCCATGGACTGTAGTCGGCCGGGTTCCTCTGTCCATGGGATTCTCCAGGCAAGAATACTGGAATAGGTTGCCATGCCCTCCTCCAGTAGATCTTCCTGATCCAGGGATGGAACCCACAGCTCCCACATTGCAGGTTGATTCTTTACCATATGAGCCACCAGGGAAGCCCAAGAATACTGGAGCGGGTACCCTATCCCTTCTCCAGGAGATCTTTGAATTAAATTAGGGTCTCCTGTATTGCAGGCGGATTCTTTACCAGTTGAGTTACCTGGGAAGCCCAAATTGTTATTATAGGGAAGTCAATTTCCACATTGATCACGTTCAGTGCTGAATCTTTCTTTTTTTTTCTTTAGTGCTGAATTTTCTAACAGAATGCCTGGCATGTTAGTAAAGTCTTGATGAATATTTATTTGATTATTGAAATCTTAGTATATGCTACAATTAATCATTCCTCTTTTGTACATCATTTCCAGTTTGTTCACTATTCTAAATCACATAATGATGAACTTCTTTGTGCATAATCTTTATCTACATTGTGAATTTTTTCCTCATGTAGATATTTTAAATGCTGTGATCAGATCAAAATAAATTAAAAAAAATAAAGCTTCTGATTATATGATGCTACACTACTTTCCAGTTCACCCAAACACAAGCAGGACCTATGAGTGAACGGCCAACTAAAACCTCCACTATAGAGCTTGACACAACAATGTTGTCTCTTCCTTGATCTAGTTAAAAGATGACTTAACAATGGTAATCTAAAGAACCGGATTAACTAATTCTGATTTATCAAGTCAATAATTCTAGAACAAAAAGAAATGTTACTTTCACAGAGCTTTAATTTGATGAGGCCCTTCTGACTCATGCTAACAGGTCCACTGCTCATCCAAATGATACTTTTGTGTAAATTACAAACAAATGACCCTTCTCCAAGATACTTTAGAAAATCAACCTAACCAATACATAAACCTATGACTACAGAGCAGTAAATTGCAGCTTCTAGAGCCATGTGACACATAACCTGGACAATTATACTTCCCACCCCCTTGGGTATCCTCTGCTCAATCCAGCCTTGAATTGTGTGAGAGTATATTGTCAACCAATATAACGTGTTCTTGAAATCCCTTTTTGAAAATTATTACAACTTTTATCTTTCTTTTAATCTCCAGGCTTATTTTCAGGACTTTTTTAAAAAAATAATGTTTCTGGTGTTTCTGCAGTCTCACCTACAAACTGTTCTGGGATCATAAATTCTTTTAGCATAGAGAGAGTGATGGCAAATGTCATTTTTTAACTAAATTATTTTAAAATACTTGTAAACTGTGTTTTTAATATATATATACACATAAACCAGTTTCATGTAGCGATGTTTATTTGAAATTACTTTAAAAACAAATTTATTAAAGAAATAGCAAAATTTTATTTATCTATTCAGCCAAAATTTTATTTCTCTATTGTCTGTCTCTCTGGCCCTTTATTGGATGAAATTTCCTTAATTTAAGAAGTATAGTTAATATTTGACCTTGATATTTCAGCTTCTAAATATAAACTTGTACACATAAGCAGTGAGTCTTCACAGAGATATTGTTATTATAATAAAACTTCTCTCAAATATTTGATCAGTGGCCTAAGTTGAATAATTGCAAAGATATCTGTACCTTGACTTAATTATTTGAAATACTGTTGATGTATATCTATATTGGAAAAAAATTGAAAGGGCATATTTTATTTCAAATAGCATTTTGAGACTATTTTTTATCTAGTAGTCAGAGAACAAATTTCATTGAAAATGGTTTTTTTCTTCTAGTTTGTTCTGTTGCTGCCATCTAGAGTAAAAGTGAAGCAAAGGAAGGCGATCTCAACCAGGCAATGCAGAGAATCCAGATTCATTTGGAAACGGAATAGTGAGGGACTTTTTCAGAGCACATCCTAGAACACGTGGTCCTTCCCTTTGTACTTTTGAATCTAGTAACACATCCACAAGCTGTTTCAGGCCCACCTGTGAACAAATAATGTTTGTCCTGTGTATCTTCCACCTTCCACCCTTTTCTCTTACTTGATAGTGTGTCCCCAGGATTCCTAGGCCTTCTCATCAAAATATACTTTTTTGAACAGGATCTGATAAACATATTCATACGCAGGTGTAAAGGGGTACATAAACTGGTTGTGTGACTTGACACCTCTCTGCATCTATGTAGGGACAGTTTGAGTTAAATGCATTCAGATCCAAGTTGGCAATGACATGATAAACTCTTGAGGACCTATCCAGTTTCATTCCTTTGCACCTGGCTTTCAGGAAGACTTTGCCCATAACTTGACTAATGATGACATCATGTGAGACCTCAGTATTACTACACAAAAGACCTGCTGCATGGGCCCTCTCTGATGACTCTGTGGTGTGCTTCCATTGCATCTAGAACTTCCCTAAAAGTGCATCTACTCACTTTATAATGATTGTTTTATTGTCTCTTTATTCCATAGGGTTATAAGCTTTCTTAGGGCAGGAACAATTGTAGGCCTTATGCTGAGTAGACACTCCATAAATAAATGAGGATGAATAAATGGTATTATCTTTTACAATGTACATGCACTTCTCCTTATTTTTGAAAGAGTTTAATGTGGAATATTAATGGCATTAAAATTCAGGCAAATGGAGCAGTCTACAGAAAAGAGTAATGTTCAAACTGCCACATAGTTATAGATGTGATGTTAGATGACATGTTTGAATAAGCGATAATGAATTTCTGAGTGCAGGCATGCCATCAGCACTGAAGCTGTGATAGCTTTCTCAACATGGAACAATTACATATATGACTCATTAGATGGTAACTATCAAAATAATCACTCTATGTAGAGCAAATAGTAGAAAACAGACAACAACAATGAGAAAAAGGAAGTTACAAAGGCCAAATCTAAACCTTAAAAAAGTCACCATCGGGAATTCCCTGGTGGTCCAGTAATTAGGACTGGGCACTTTCATTGTCAAGGCCACTGGAGTTTGATCCCTGGTCAGGGAAATAAGATCCTACGAGCCACGTGGCTGGACTGAAAAAAAAAAAAAAAAAAGAGGCACCATTTACAGGCATGGCTACAGATTAATAAGTGACAATGAAGTTTATGTGGCAGGAATTTCTATACTTAGCAATCATATATATACATGGTTCTAATAACTAGCACTAACATAATCTTTGATTATGAGAGACTATCAAAAAAAGTCTAATTGATCGAAGTTCAACAACAGCTAAAAGATTTTTACATTATCAGCCTTCTTCGAGGGACTATTAATGGCTCAGTTTTAAATAGTGTACTATCGTAGTGTAATTCTTTTGTTTCCCTTCCTCCTTCCTTTTTTTCTTCTCCTTCCTCCCCTTCTTTCTTTTTCTTTCTTCCAAGTAGCTATGGGTCTTTGTGTACATTATTATTTCTCTATAGGATTATTCCATTCCTATACTACTACTCATCTTCTAAAAAGTCAAAATGTTCTGGCTATAATTTATACCCATTGCCTCCATTTCCTTATCTCCCATTCTCTTCTTAAAAGCATTTTTTTTAATTAAAAATTTTTTTATTCTATATTTTATTTTTCCCGTTCTTTTATTTACCTATTCCAATAAATATTTTTGATCTCACCATTTCATTTTGTGCTCCACCATTATTTTTAAAGATGACCAATTACATGTATCTTTCCAACATCTATTGTCTATTTCCTGTTCTTATCTTATTTGACCACTCATCAGTATTTGAAACTTTTGATCAGTCTTATCTTTTTTGAGTAAGGTTTCTTTTCTAGTCTCCTGCTATAACACACTTACTTGGTTTGTCTGTTCACTTAGTGGAATTCTCTACCAGAATTCCAAAGGCTTGGTTTGTCTTTATAGTGTTTGCTATTACACAAAATAGTGCAATGAACAACTTTGAATAGATGTCATTTTACACATTCAGGAGCATATCTCTAGGATACATTCTTAGAATCAAAGATGTGCATGTAATTTTGACAGTGATATGAAACTGCCCTCCATAGTGACTATACCAGTTTGCATCCCCCTAGCCATGTCAGAGCAACTTTTCCCCATAGCGTCTTCAACGTGTTAATTTTTTTTTTAATCATTACCAAACAAATAGGTGAAATATTGTATCTTGATATAGTTTTATTTTGTTTTGTTTCGTTTTTGTGGGGTTGTTTTTGGCTGTGCCACAGGGCACGCAGGTTCCTACCTCCCCTGACCAGGGATCCAACCAATCGAGGATCCAGCTGGTGCCTCCTGCAGTGGAAGCAAGGAATCCTATCCCCTGGACTGTCAGGCAGTCCCTTGTATCTCATTATAGTTTTAATTTGCATTTCCTTTATAATGAGAGAATGAGCATCTTTTTTGAGTCATTTGTATTTATTTTTCTATAAACTGTTGATATCTTTTGCCCAGTTTTCTATTGTGTTTTTGTCATTTCTTACTGATTTATAGAAACATATATAGCATATATGTTTTGGAATTTATCCCTTCCATTGATATGAGTTAAGAACAATTTTTCCAGTTTGTCATTTCTTATTTAATTTTCTTGTGTTCTTTTCCCCCTCCATGAATAAATTTAAAATTTTTTCACATAGTCAAACATTAATTTTTCTTTGATGGTTTCTTGATTTTGTAAAATATAATAGGCTTTCTTCACTCTGCAAATAAAATATTTCCTATGGTTTCTCAGTTCTTCATGGCTTCATTTTTTACATTTAAATCTCAATTATCCATTTGGGGGATTGGGAGCAATTGGCTTAAGAGGGAAATAAATTTTAATTTATTCCTCACATCTTACTCTAAGATAGATTTGAGATAAATTAAATACTTAAGTATGAAAAATGAAACTGTGAAGTACGGTAAGAGATCATAGCTACTTTTATCACATGCTAGTTTTCTTTAAGCTTTTTGGTCTATTCTGGACTTCCTTTCTGTTCTGTTGAGCTACCTGTCTAGTCATATGTGCAACCATTTTGTTATGTTTATACTAAGTATCTCATAGGACCAGTCATTGTGCTCTTTTATTTTTCCCCCCAAATTCCCTCCAATTCTTGCTTCCTTATTTTTTCAGTAAATTGTAGCTTATTCAGTTAAAAAAAATTTGTCCCTCCTTTACTAGAATTACAATTTATTTAAAGTTTAGTTTGGGGTTTAGTGCTCATAGAGGAGAACATGTTATGCCAATATATTTCTTCACACTTCTTGGTAATTTCCTCAACAATATTTTATTTTTATTTATTTATATGTTTAATTTATCCACAATGATATTTTAAAATTTCCCCATATAGATTTTGCATATTTCTTGTTATGTTTTCCTAGTATTGTATCTATCTTAGTTGGTATTTGTGACCTGTCTTTTTTTTTGGGAGGGATTTCTGTTTTGTCTTGGAATATATACATGAAACACTCTCTTAATTAACACTTCATTAAGAAATCTGGACAGTTTTTAAAGCAAAGATATAAAGTACTTTCACATACCAATCTGCTGACAAATAAAAATTCTTATATTAATTCTTTTTTTAATTTATTTTTTTATTGAAGAATAATTGCTTTACAGAATTCTGTTGTTTTCTATCAAACCTCAACATGAATCAGCCATAGGTATACATATATCCCTTCCCTTTTGAACCTCCCTCCTATCTCCTTCCCAATCCCACCCCTCTAGGTTGATATAGAGCCCCTGTTTGAGTTTCCTGAGACAAACAATAAATTCCCATTGGCTATCTATTTTACATATGGTAATGTAACTTTTCATGTTACTCTCTCCATGCATCTCACCTCTCCTCCCCACTCCCCATGACCGTAAGTCTATTCTCCATGTCTGTTTCTCCATTGCTTCCCTGTAAATAAATTCTTCAGTACCATTTTTCTAGATTCCATATATATGTGTTAGAATATGATATTTATCTTTCTCTTTCTGACTTATTTCACTCTGTGTAATAGGCTCTAGGTTCATCCATCTCATCAGAACTGACTCAAATGCATTCCTTTTTATGGCTGAGTAATATTTCATTATGTATATGTACCACAACTTCTTTATCCATTCATCTGTCAATGGACATCTTGGTTGCTTCCATGTTCTAGCTATTGTAAATAGTGCTGCAGTGAGTAATGGGATACATGTGTCTTTTTCAATTTTGATTTCCTCAGGGTATATNGCACGAATACAAAACAGCACACTAAAAAATACATACGTTGCCAGCTGCCTGACAGACATGGTGTAATCACGCCAAGCGCACACAATCACACTACTCACTCTTTTTTTTTTTTTTTAGCCTAAACACAATCATCACACATATTCAGCACCCACCGTGCCCAAGACAGTAGTTAATAGAAGCGATTTCTGTTAGTGGCTTAAGCAAGGATTTTGTCAAAGACAGTGTGAAATGTGAAATGAATCAGACTTCATCAAATCATCTGAACTTCAAGGCCATTTCCCAGCACCGCCCCCGCCCCCAACCCACCTCAGGCACACAAGCTTAACTTCACCCTTCTTCCGCTCCTGATGTTCTCGCCCTGACTTCCTCCTCACCCTTATCCCTCTCTCCAAGTCTATCAGCAGCTTTGCTCCGTTCTCAGAGCCAATCTCTTAGGGAAAGAAAATCAGTTAAATGCTAGATGCTGAGACTTCACCATCAGGTGCAAAGAAAAGGGGAGGAAAAGAAGAGGGTGTGGTACTCCCTTTTCCACCACACCCCACCCCTCGAGGCGCGCACTCCTGTCCACTGCGGCTCAGGGGAGCGCCGCGGGTCCCCTCGCTCACCTCGGAGCAGCCTGATCCACGGATCAGCCACCTGGCCGTCTCGTCAGGAAACTTCCCTTAAAGCAGCCGAACATATAGGGGAGGCCGGAAAAATTAAGAATTAGTTCGAAAATACCTCCCACGGGGCTCCACGGAGGAAGACTCAAAGGCACCTTTAGATACAGACCGCACAGACCCGCATCCGCCACTCGCTCCCATCTTGGGCATCCGGCTGAGAATTGAAAGAGAACCCAGGAGGCGCGAAAGGAGAGCGGAGAAGGAGGACTTACCTCCCGGGACTGCCCTTAGGGCGCGGAGCCAGGATCGCCTCCCTCCCCGAAGTGGCTCGGGCACAGCCTTCCCGAGCACAGCCCAGATTCCGACCCGCGTCCCCGCAGCTCTGCGCGCAGCCGGCAGGCGCGCCGGGACCCCGGCTCCGGTCCCACCGCCCCGGCCCGGCTCGCCTCGCCTCCCCCGGCAGCGCCCGCTCCGCCGCCCCGCGGGCACGCTCGCTCCCCGCGTTCGCCCCTCCGCCTCCCGGCGCCCCCACACCCACCCGCGCCGCGGCGCCCGCTGGGAGCCTCTAGCGGAGGCGAAGGGAACCGCAGCAGCCCCGCGGCGCCCGGGCTTCGCGAGCCCCCCGCCTCAAGCCGCTCGCCGGATGCTGCCGCCGCACGCACCTGCCCACCTGCGCCGGGCTCACCTGCCACCGAACGTCCTAGCGACGTTCTCCAGTGCCCACGGCGCGCTATGGCAACGAGCGGGTGGGTCAGCGGTACCAATGGGCCGGGGGTGGGGAGGGGGGACCTCTCCGGAAACACACACACATCCACGCTGTAAATCAGCCTGGACAGACACCCTCGCGCTACACCTGTTTCCAGTGGATTCCACAGAGTGTAAGGTCAGGACAGGCTGCCTTCGCCTGGCTG
The DNA here is from genome assembly GCA_006410875.1 of Neotragus pygmaeus. NCBI lineage: Eukaryota > Metazoa > Chordata > Mammalia > Artiodactyla > Bovidae > Neotragus > Neotragus pygmaeus. The sequence continues at coordinate 317,962 of SJYV01010826.1, read as the reverse complement.
CCTGCCACCTGGGCGCCAGCGGCACCGGCGGCAACTCCCTGACTTGCCCGCCCCGAGCCATTCGTTCGGCTTGTGCAACCGCGTGGCGACGCCGGCAGAGACAGCGCAACTTGGCTTGACCCTCCCCATCCCAGTCCCAACGTGCATTTTAAGTTTTTCTTCTTCATAGCAATTCAGACACCGGTTTTGCAGCCTCTTACCTTGCTTGAGACGCGGTTGAGTCTCTTTTATCATTAAAATCCAAAGCCAAGGATACGACGCACACAAGTCCAGAGGCTTTTCCTGGACTCCTCCGCCTCGGCTGATCCGGTTTCCCCTTCTAGAGGGATCAGGAGTAGGGGTGGCGGTTTAAAAGCCCTCGGGCGAGAGGCACTGCCAAATCTTCCCGCCTGTGGAGACGGAGAGCAGGACAACCTTCCCAACCTCCGGAAGCCTCCCAGCCTCTCCTCGGTCAACTTGGCTTTCTATTTTATTTTCTTCTTTAACCCGACAGGCCCATCAGTCAGTTCCCCGCATCAAGGCAGGGATGAAACAGATATTCACAGGTGTGGCCCCTCCTCTCTCTTTCCTAGGATGATACCACCCCCTCTCTCGCCACCTTTCTCCCCTTAAATTAGAAGAGCGAATCTCTGCTCGGATGAGGTGGGGACTCGGTGGAGGGTGCTGGAAGAAGAGCCACTCCAAGGCACAGCTTCAGAAACCCATTTCTCCAGGCAGCCCGCCGCGAAGGTGTCAGCTCCGAAGAAACTTTGAGGGGAGGCGGCGGCGGCCGTGCTGGGCTGGGCGGGCGGCAGGCAGCGAGTACCCGGAGAGAAGGCGGCGAGGAGGAGGGACACCAGGCAGGCGGCCGGCGGCTGGGTCCCGGCGTCCGGGCTTGGCGCGCAGAATGTGCGCACACACGCGCGCACACACACACACACGGGCACACACGCACAGACACTTGCGCGCGCGCGCGCGCGGAGCCACAGACGCGCGCCCGGCCCCACGCCCGCGGCCCCAGGCCACCGGAGAGCAAGAAGTCGAGAGATGCCAAACGGGGCAGGTGCTCCAAGGATCCAAATGCTGTGAAGATTCAATCACTGTCTACTATTTAAGAGATTACTGCAGGCGGGCAGTTCCTCCCTGTAAACCCTCACATCCTTGCGGCCACCTCCCAGGCTCCTGCCCCCTCTGGCATCTTGGCTGCCTTGTTCTTTTCATGAGGCGAGTTACTGTCTCAGTACCCTGTTCGAGGCGGCCGGAGTAAAGACTAACCGCGTCCGCACCTCCACCCTCCAGGGCCACCTAAGACCCTTCAAATGTGGGGCAAAGTGGTTGCTGCTGCTTTCAAGAGAGCCGAGAGTCTCCCCGAGGTCCTTCGAATAGAGGAGCCGAGACATCGTTTCCTGGACATAATCGTTTCTCATCTCCCCCTTACCTGCCCATTCCCTCACGTAGCATTTCCCCTATGAACTCCTGAAGCTCGCAGAGATCTTTTTGGAAGGAGCTTCGTAGGGATTTGTGATGCCTAGCTTTTGAAACTAGGCTAATTTAGGTTCTACGCTTATATTGTAAACTGGACGGTAGCAGGTGAAAGGCTCAACTGGAGAAAGGGGAGGGATTAGGAGTCTGGAGACCCAGCCCCTTTAGCAGCCATTTGTAACAGGAGTTGCTCTCCAGGTCTCCGGCTAGCCCCTGTCCCACCATCTTTTTCTTCCCAAAACAGCCTGGAGGGATCCCTGGGTGCGCGCAACCCGGGAACCCCACGCTGGAGAGACATCGCTGTCAGAAGCGCCCCTGGCTCTCTCCTTCACAGTTCCACAGAAAGGAGCCTCCCCGCGCGAGTTTGTCTTACCCGGACTGGGCTGCTGGAATTGCTCACCGAAAGTAAACTTTTCCTTTTTTTTTCTTTTTACCCAGATTCGCCTTCGTGCACTCTGAGGTCGCCACACCTGCAGAGCATCACTCTGCTTTCCCAAGTACTGACGAGGCTGAACACCGCTGCAGGTGTTTTCACTCCTGGGATTCGCGAATCTCTGCACTTTGGGATCTGCTGGTGGAAAAGGCGAAGTTGCGCCGGGTGGGGAAAGCGTGAGGGTCCTTGGCTCCGGCGTTGGAAGCGACGCTCCGCCAAGGTCTCCATCCAAGTAGCTCTTGGAACCTGGGGGTCTTGACTGGCTCTGGGAGTCCGCTTCAAGTTTAAAGGCGATAGAATTTGCCTGGAAGACAGTACTTAAACGCTGAACTTGGATTTGCCAAGGCTTGAAAGTGGAACAAAAGGATGATTCGGTGCAAAAGATAAAACTTGTGTAGGTAGGAGCTCTAGCAGTGCTACTCAGAAATCGATCCAGAGCTTTCGAGGACGAGCATCGCCGCGCCCGGTATCTGCGGACCAACAGCTTCTGGGCGCCTATCTGTATTTCTGGGATGAACCGGCTTTGAATTCGGTTTGAGTCCACGCTGTAGTAAGCCAAGAGGGACGGTTGGTTTTAGGGAGTGATGGATGGATGAAGGCTGTTCGTTGGAGCCAGAGGACTGCAACACCGTCCTGCTAAATAGCCCTTGTGCGCAGAGCTACTCAGAGTCCCGCGCCTAGGGAGTCGGAGTGCACGGGTTTGACGCCCTGGCTTACCAATTCTTCTGATGCAGTTAAAGCAGAATTTGAAGCTAAGCGGAGCCTGCATTGAGGAGACCTGAATAATGAATTTGGTGGTGAGATGCTAAAGGATAAAAAGGCATTTCATTTCTGTGTGTTGCTAGTTTGCAGTTAAGCCCACTTTGTTGGTTGAACTATCTTGGACACTGACTTTGTACAGAGTTTCAAGTGAAGAATGTTCCCATTCTTCTGGTATAAATCTATACATTCTCTGCTTGCCACAAAGTTAAATGCTTCTTCGAGTTGTGATTCTTATTCCTAATTAATGAAGTGGTAATAAGAATTATAATGAACTATTTCCAACCAAAATTCCCATCTAATGTAATTTCTGATGGCATAAACCTCTAGATTAATAACAAAATATTGTGGCAGACTATTAGGCAAGGACTATAGAACTGTAATCAAGAGACTCGCTGGGGGAAAGAAAATTCAGAAATCAGAGCTGACTCCTGTCCAAAAAGATTTGGGCTTGAAATTTCTTTTCTGGTTACTGTGGACCCACAAGCAGCTCTCTGCTACTAATGGCTCTCTTTAAAATAAGCCTAGGTCATTTATACATTAAAACCTGGAAGGTGTCTTGCAGGTCTGGGGAAATGTTGTGGAAAGTCTTGTGCCAGCCACAGAGGATTCTTTTTCATTTACTTTGAGTTTTTTACTTACAAGGCGTGTACGTGGTAACAGTGGTAATCAGTGGTATAATATTCTTGACATTTTATCCCTTCAACAAAGTTAAAAAAAAAAAAGCCTATGGATTTATGGACCCTCTTCAAGAAGCATTCACTTCTCACTCCTCTTGGGGAAAAAATGCAGTTTCCTCAATGATTTTTGATTGTTGCAAAACCAAACTTAGATTTGTCATTTATTGTGGTGTTTTCCCTCCCATTTCACGCTTTGCTTCTTTAGGGAAAACAAGAGGAGTAAATCTCAAGGTCCAAGGTTTCATTCCATTCCTATATCCTCCTATCTGTCTGCATTATCTAGAAGGAATTATTGAGACTTAAAAGTACTGTCAGATCCAAAAGACTTCTAAATTCACCCCTCTCTGTGTTAAAATTACAACTGCATTGTTTTAATGTTGTTTTATTTCCCTAAATTCTTTGACAGGTGAAAATTGAAGTTGCTGAGTATGATATCTCTTCCAGTGTCTAGACTTTCTTAAATCTTTTATCTTTTCAAGATGATTACTGTATAAAACGTATTTTCTAGAACACTTTTTTTTCTTTCCTGGAAATAGCATTTTGTCTAGTGGTCTATTGTGTTATAGATTAAAGTTATTCTTTGCTTACTGGTATTACCTCTCCCACTGCACTATGAGCTCTAAGAGCAAGGATGGTACTATCTACATTGCTATTCATTGACATTTGGTATAGAATCTCTTCCAGAATAGATGTGTATAATAATGATGGTGGTGATAAGGAAAGTTACCATCCATTGAGTAACTACAGCATGCTGTGATTAATTCACTTCTTTTTCAATAGCTTATCTCCATAACCCACTGATGTAAATTCTACATACTGAAAGTATAGGGAAATTGATGCTTATGCAGATTTAACCAAGATCACAAAGCTGTTTTGTCACAGATGAGTTGGGAATAGAATATACATCTGTCCAACTCTGAAGCCTGCACTATTAACTATTCCTCTTTATTCAAATAGGCACCACAGTTTCAATAATGAAAGGTTAAGGGAATTTATATATATTTAATGCCAAATAAGAGTGTGTCAAATTTAGAATAACTTCTTTAGTATGTATGTAATCTAATCAACATTGATTGATTGAAAATGCCAAAAACTGAGTTGTAAGTTTCCTTGAAGGGAGAGGGGTCAGTCTACTATAAATTTATGGTTATAGAAAAGTTTTCATTTTTTCCCATGTTGACATCCTTATGATTAAGAAAAAAAAACTAAGTGAAGGCTATTATAAAGCTTCATTTATGTAAGATGAGTAAGTTCACCTAAAAATGTGTTCAGAGGATAGATCTCATGTTCATTGTTATTAGACCAATTCAAAATCTTAAAAAGAGCCTAGGAACACAGAGAACGTTGAATACAGAGTGGCCTTGGAACATGCTACAGAGATGTAGCTGTCATTTCCAGAGGCTCATGTTACAAAGCATTTTTAAAAACATCCATGCCACAAGAGACTAGATGCTATGGGAGAGAATGAGGAAATTCTCTTTATACTGATATGCAAAGATCTCCACTATGTTTTTAGGTGAAAATAGCAAAGTGCAATGAGAAAACCCCAGAAATTAATAAAAGTAATTAGGAATGAGCAGATGGTGTCAAGGAAAGAATTGAGACTTCACATATTCTTTTGACTGTTGGAACTATGGGGAATTTTTACCTATCAAAAGAGAAAAAAATAGTGCTCTTGAGGGATTGCATGAAAAGAAAATAACAGATGTTTTCCCTTCTTTATTAAAAAATAGATATGGTTTAAAAAAAGATGAGAAAAAAGTGTTCAAAAACCTGGCCTGTGGTATATTTATTCATTCATTCTCAGGAAGAGACCTTGGGGGAAAGAAACAAAGGGAGGTGTCTTAGTCAGCCCAGGTTGCTATAATAAAATACCACAGACTGCGTGGCTTAAACAGCAGCAATATATTTCTAATGGTTCTGAAGTCTGGGAAGTGTGTGATCAATGTGCCAGCTGACTCAGTTCCTGCTGCAAGCTCTCTTTCTAACTCTTAGACAGCCACCTTCTCTTTGTGTTCTGTGGTTATTCCTCTGTGAGGAGTGAAGAAAGGTGCACGTGGGCTGGGTGGGGGCTAGGGGGCTGTGAGATACTCTCCTTCTTAAAGGCCAATAATCCCATCAAGAGATTCCCACCTTTACAACTAATCTAACCCTAAATAAGGGCTTCCCTGGTGGCTCAGATGGTAAAGCATCTGCCTGCAATGTGGGAGACCGGAGTTCCATCCCTGGGTTGGGAAGATCCCCTGGAGAATTAAATGGTAACCCACTCCAGTACTCTTGTCTGGAAAATTCCATGGATGGAGGAGCCTGGTTGGCTACAGTCATATGGGGTCACAAAGAGTCGGAAACGACTGAGCAACTTCACTTCACTTCACAACCCTAATTACCTCCTGAGTGCCCCATTTCGAAATACCATCACACTTGAGAGTTGGGAATTCAACAATATGAATTTTGGGGGTGAAAGTCGCTCAGTTGTGTCCTGTCTGACTCTCTGTGACCCCATAGAAGTATACAGTCCATGGAAGTCTTTAGGGAGATGCCTCTGGCTAAAGATTATCTGTATGAATAGAACTGAGGTCTATGAGATATGGCTCCCTGGAAAATATCATTTAGGCTAGGTAAGTGAAGTGCACTGAAGTGAAGTCACTCAGTCGTGTCCGACTCTTTGCGATCCCATGGACTCTAGTCTACCAGGCTTCTCTGTTCATGGAATTTTCCAGACAAGAGTACTGGAGTGGGTTACCATTTCCTTCTCCAGGGGATCTTTACCTTCTGAGCCACCAGGAAAGCAGTCTAGGCTAGATAACTCAGGTATAAAATGAAGATGGTTTGTAATGTGAACACTGCCCACTATATCAGAAGCCATACAGACTTCATTTCTTTATTCTGGGCTAGAGTATCATGTCTGTTACAGGGAGAAAAGACCTGGAGAGCCGTTCTTGATCAACTTCTTGTTTCTATCCTTGAAATCATTTGCTTTAGGTTGAAGCTGCTTGTAATCTCAGATTCGTATCAGTAAGATTTAAAAATTCCAGTCCTGTGAATAACTGAAAAGTTTCCAGTTTAATGCAAATTGTAACCCCAATTGACTGAACATCTTTTATGTATTAGGCACTATTCTAAGAGAACTAAATTTGTTGATTCACTGCAGCAAACCTATTAAATATTATCTTCATTTTGTAGACAAGAAAACAGTCACAGGTTGAGTAAACTTGCCATGGTCACACAGCTGATCAACTGGTACAGGCAGGGCTTGAAACCTGACTATCTAAATTCAGAGCTCTGCTCCTTAACCTGCACTAGAAGGTTCTGTATTAGCTATAAGGTCTATTAGAGCAAGACTTGACTGTACTGTTACAGATTCCCTAGACTATATATAAATAGTACATGATTCCTCCTGGGTGGGAGGGGTTTTGGGGGAGAATGGATACGTGATGGCTGAGTCTCTTCGCTGTTCACTTGAAAGTGTCACAGCACTGTTTGTTAACCTGTTAATCAGTTATACCCCAATGCAAAATTATAAGTTAAAAAAAAATAGTACATGACTCCCAACTGCGAAAAAAATGAAACAAGGACAGAGGAGGGAGGGGAACAAATGGCAATAACATGAACCAAGCACCCCCTGTGCACCAGGCATTGTGCTAATTACACAATGTACATTGCTTAATTTTCAGAACAAGCCCGTGATTTAGACAACATTGCCATCGTTCTTCTAGTGATCAGTATTAGGTTAATTAGAATCTCACAGCCGTTAAATACAAAACCAGGACTTAAACCTAGATGCCATTGCTTTTAACCATCTTAACTGCCTTTAACTTAAACTGTTATTTTAAACTACAGTGTTGTATTTGGGTTGGGGGAGGCACTTGCTTAAAATTCAGTAACCATTCTAGTTTCTCCAATTCAAAACACGTGCTACAGCAAAATAAACAGAGACTAAACATAGAGTTGGAATAAATATCTCTGCAAGAAGATATTGGAGTGCTTTGCTGAGGAAACCACCCAACAGTTAGTGATTTACCACTTGCCAGCCTCCTAAGAAAAGTGGCTATACTTGTGATAATTTTTGGCATTTATTTGAGGAGAGAAGAAACCAGAGAAGATAATGTGGTCAGAAAAACATGTTCATTCTCTTTACAACCATTTTAGCCAATCTAATTTCTTATACAAAACTAGTGCCTGTTTCCTGAAACTGTCTCTCCATTTGTCAGTGGATTCATCAAGACATCACATAAAGTTTCTGAACGGCATTCTCTGCTGTGCGTTAGAAAAAGGAAACAGCCAGTAGAAAGCGTTTACAAAGATTCACATTTCTCCTTTCCTTTAATTCTGAACATAAAACAGCGCTGAGAATGGGAGTTAAAACCTGAGCCACAGCTGTCCTCTAGGGACCCACACTGATGGGATCATACCAGGCTAATGAGTTTGAAAATCACGCTGATGATAATAGTCATCTTATAAACAATGCATCCCTAGATTCACGCATCTCTGTATAATGATTCCTGTACAGACTCCAGAGTTAGAGTCTTTAGATTTGAAGTCTGGCTCTGAGACTTCCCAGTTGTTTGAACTCTCCCGAGGATAATAAAAAGATCCTTTGGGAGGGCTTTGTAAATCTTTTCGGGGGGGGGGGGGCATTCGAAGAGGCGGGAAAGATGAGGAAGGGGCCTTGTGAGAATGCTGCCCAGAGGAATACAATCCAACCAGAATCACAAAAGATGAACTGGCAGTAGCATAAATACNGAAAAAAAAGTGCCTTGGGGGGGGTTTGGAAAGTTGGGGGGGGGGGGGGGGGGCATTCGAAGAGGCGGGAAAGATGAGGAAGGGGCCTTGTGAGAATGCTGCCCAGAGGAATACAATCCAACCAGAATCACAAAAGATGAACTGGCAGTAGCATAAATACAATCAGGGGGGCAGAAACCTACCCAATTTCCAAAAATCAAATGCAAGAAGGAAGTGAGAAAGAGAGACTCAAAGAGACAGAAAGACAGAAACACTTTGTCTCTTCTGGGGTAGCTGCAAACAGATGTTTAAACTAAAGTTTAAGAAATGACTATCCCCAGTAACTCAGAATGTGCTATATTTGAAGATGAGTCATTAAGTTAAAACTATTAGGATGGACCCCAATCCACTCTGACTGGTGTCCTTATAAGAAGAGGAGATCCTGGCACTCAGAGAAGCACTGGGAGCTCAGAAGTACAAAAAAATGATCGCGAGGTTGCAGCCATCAGCAAGCCAAGGAAAAGATCCTGGAAGAAACCTTGATCTTTGACTTTTAGCCTCAAGAACTAGAAGGAAATATATTTCTGTTGCTTAAGCCCCCCATTCTGTGGTATTTTGTTGGGGAAGATCAGCTAACAGATGGAACTGGAGAAGTCAGCTTGCAAGTCATCTATTGAGAAGACAGGCCAGCTGCCCCCAGGTTGTAACAACAATATATTGCAAAAATCTTAGATACATTATTTTCAAAAACTTGGGGATAACATTTATAAGCTCATTATCACAAAACCACTTTAAAGGAAGAAGAATAAAGGAGGACAGTAGGGCTAGTTAGCATCAGGAACCTGGCCTGGATGACAGTGGATACGAAAAATGTGTAGATTCCAGAGAGATAATGAAGGTGGAAGTAACAGGGTTTAGCGATTCAGCTGACAGGTGGCAGAGAGGAAGGAGAAGGTTAGAACTGAATATTATCACTTTCCAGGAGAGTAAATAAAGGAATTTTTTTTTAATTGTCTATTTTTGTTAGTGGATAGTCCCAGATGTTGATTTAAGCATAGTTGGAGTAACAACTATAGATGAACACACAAAATGGTCAAAAGTAAACATTAAACAGCAAAGTAAGGAAACAATGTAAGATGTGCTTTAAGACAGTATGCAATGAAGTACAAATGTTTGCTGTAAAAAAAAAGAAAATGTGTTATGCAGGGAACTCTACTTGGTGCTATGTGGCAGCCTGAAGGGGAAAGGAGTCTGGGGGGAAATGGATAAGTGTATATGTATGGCTGAGCCTGTATGCTGTCTACCTCAAACTATCACAACATTGTCAATTGACTATCAGTTCAGTTCACTTCAGTCGTGTCTGACTCTTTGCGACCCCATAAATCGCAGCATGTCAGGCCTCCCTGTCCATCACCAACTCCCGGAGTTTACCCAAACTCATGTCCATCGAGTCGGTGATGCCATCCAGCCATCTCATCCTCTGTCATCCCCTTCTCCTCCTGCCCTCAATCCCTCCCAGCATCAGAGTCTTTTCCAATGAGTCAACTCTTCGCATGAGGTGGCCAAAGTACTGGAGTTTCAGCTTCAGCATCAGTCCTTCCAATGAACACCCAGGACTGATCTCATTCAGAATGGACTGGTTGGATCTCCTTGCAGTCCAAGGGACTCTCAAGAGTCTTCTCTAACACCACAGTTCAAAATCATCAATTCTTTGGTGCTCAGCTTTCTTCACAGTTCAACTCTCACATCCATACATGACTTCAATATAAAATACAAAGTTTAAAGTTAAAAAACTGTTGGAGTTGTGAACATATAGGAGTGAGAATTCCTTAACTGGAGAATCAAAAAAAGATTCCTAAAGGTTGGAGTTGATTTCCCAAGGATGTAGTGATTAACCATGTGAAGCTGGAGAAAGAGAAAATGAGTAAAGATAAAATGAATCAAGATATGGGGAAATTATAAAAGAGTATTCATATACAATAAGCAAAATGGAGGTTGGACAATACAATTAAGGGAAGAATATAGTTGGAAATGGCTTTGAAAGTGAATTTGAATGGAACAGAAATTTTGAGGTCTGGGATGGATAATACATATCCATAATCAGATAATATATAATCATATAATACATATCCTGATTATACTGGGGCTTCAGAGGGTTCTATGGGATACGTATAAGTAAGGGTGAGGTTGTGAATGATGTTGTGACTTACACAATAAGTGTAAGTGATTTAACTTGTGGGAAAGAAATCTGGTCATGAGCAGTCTAGGGCTCATGTGGCATTGTATCAGAATCACAAGCCTTATGTTGCTGATCTGCTCTATATGGTTTTCTTTTCCAAGGTCATTTTGTGGTTCAGGAAGTCAGCTGAAATCCCAGCCATGAAATAGATGGGATGGAGGAAGGTGAAAAGTCAACTTCAAGTTCTTACACAGTACTTTGGCTAGTATACCTTCACCCAGACTTTAAGTTGTTTGGTCATCAGATCTACAAGGCAGATAAAGAGGAAATGTTCTCTTAGCCATGTGGCAAGCTGCCCAGTGGATTTCCGGAAGTCACTTACTGAGACCTAAAGATGAAATGAATATTCAAGTTAGAACTTATCCATTCTTGGCCAATGGTTATTTTTGGATTAAATTCACTTAGAGTTACTAAATAGCTATCTTCTTATTGTCCTTAAGTTTCTCTGGATATATCCTTTTCATTTATGTGTTTTTTGGTCTCAAATTACAAGTCTTTTTTTTTTTTAAGCTAAAATTTGATCTTACCTAAGCAGTATCATGGAGAAGGCAATGGCAACCCACTCCAGTACTCTTGCCTGGAAAATCCCATGGACGGGGGAGCCTGGTAGGCTGCAGTCCATGGGGTTGCTAAGAGTTGGACATGACTGAGCGATTTCACTTTCACTTTTCACTTTCATGCATTGGAGAAGGAAATGGCAACCCACTCCAGTGTTCTTCGCTGGAGAATCCCAGGGACAGGGCAGCCTGGTGGACTGCCATCTCTGGGGTCGCACAGAGTCAGACACGACTGAAGAGACTTAGCAGCAGCAGCAGCAGCAGCAGCAAGCAATAAAAAATGTATTAGAATATTTTAGATTTGCTTGCTTTTGGTTTGGCATACACATGAACAAAGAAAAAATAGATTTTGGAATGTTTTCATTACTAGGTTATTTTTTTATGAATAATACAATCTACAGTCTAAAATAATGATATCTTCATATGACAATGCCATAAGAAGTGTGTGGTGTTACAAAGTAGCACAAAGGTAAGCTTTAGTCACCTTAAAATTTTAGAGCTAAAATATTCTAACCAATTTATTCATAGTTCCGCATCCAAAGAGTTATGTCTCATAACAGAATATAATTCTGGAGACCTTGTTGCTGAAATTTTATTCTAAAGCCAGTGACATAGTATAAAATGAAAAATTTTACAGTTTAATTGAATGTTGTATAATATGCGGCAACCCTTTGCCAGTTGAAGTTGCATTTTCTAAAGCTTTGCAAACATCAAGAAGACAAAGTGTAGCTTCTTTTCCAAGAAGTGTACTGACAATAAGATGAATGTGTCTTTCTGAAAGTACCAATGCACAAATGTTCTTAGTGGGGAGATAGAGTAACATAGTGATAGACTCAGTTGCTGACTGTTGACAAATTTTAAGGAATCAATGGCCCACTTGTCTAACACAGTGATTTTTTGGAAGAAAAGAATACACATTAAAATTTTATTACACGCATTTTACTTGTTTTAGTGGGATACAATTTTTAAAAAATTCTCTTTAAACGAGTGCTGAATAGTTTTTGTTGTATAAATGATAAATATGGAGAGGGTAGTACTTGTTTTAGCCTCATGCCCGAGTTGATCAACAAGATTTTGCACTCCTTGTTGATTTGTAGTCCTTCATTTCTCACTAGACTTCAAATTTTTGAATTACAACATGACCCACAGTCTTAAATGACAGATAAACTTAATACCAAAGAGACTGAGATTAGCTCTTTCTTTCCTCCATCAAAATAATAATAATATAACAATAAAACTGACCCCTCTAACAGTACTCGGATAATTTCCAGGAAGAATTGGTTACAAAGTGTGACAGAGAGAGTAACCGTTGCCTATGTGGAATACAGAGTTTTTACATTATCCAGAAATGAATTAACCACTATTCTTAACCAAGATTAAGATTCTCAACTCTGCTTCTCCCACATGAATATCAGGACATGGGATAATCAAACATAGAGCAGAAATTTGAGATCCGTTTATTGGCTTAGTCTAAGACATTCAGCCCAATCTCATATATTTTCATTATTGTGGATTTGTATGTATACAAAATCACAATTTCACAGAATTTTATTTTTAATATCAATCTTTATTCATGACACACCCTCATGATTATTGAATGTATGGCCTACTTTTAAAAATGTAAATACTTAATTTTTTTTCCTCTAAGAATGTAACAGCCAACCATAAATCTATCCCCCATAATGAAAGTTGGGATCTTACAAATAACTTATATCTAAACACATGTCCTCTCATCCCATAAGTATCCTAACCTTTTACCATCCCCCAAACATCATCTTAAATTTCATGTTCATCATTCATTTTCCTTTTTACATTGTTTTACTTACTGAATCTGTATCTATTCTAAAATAATTTAATCTATTTATATAAATTTACACAAAAACGTTCATGCTGTATTTCCTCTTTGAGAGCTTATATTTCCCATGCATTCTTGTAGTGTATATAGGCTGCAGTCTGGCTGTAGTTCATTTCTTTATACTGCTCTTTTATATGAGTATACCACAATTTATCTAGTCTCCCACGAAAGACATTTGGGCAATTTCTACATTTTTGCTATTGTGGATAATTTCACTAGGAACCTTTGGGTGTGCGCCCGGCTGTACCTGCACAAGTGTAGTCATCGAGTCACAGAGGATGTTTGTTCAGCAATAGAAGAGAATATCTGATTTCTTTCCAAAATGTTTGCACAAATTTACATTTCTAGTGGCAAAGGATAAGATATCATGTGGATATACAGCATCTCCAATATGAGATATTTTCAGACTTTTATTTTTTGTCAATCATATGATCAATGGTAACACTTTAGTATGGTATTTGTTCCCATTTCTGTGATCAGTTATGATCCTTTTAATTTTGTTCTTGCTACCAGGAGTAGGATCCAGACTAATTAGGATCCTTTTTATCTCTATATGCTTGTTAGCATACCAATTCTCTCTTCTGGAAAATGCCTACTCATGGCTCTTGCTCATTTTTTAGTGGGTTGCTAGTATTTGGAGGAGTTCTCTATATATTCTTAGATCTGATTTTTTGTTTTGTCAGCACAGACACACACAAAATCTCATTCGTAATTGGTCTCACCTGCTTCTCTACCATTCTTCTTGTTTACTCTTTTGTTATCCTGAAATGATCTTGAAAAAATGATGAAGGTTTTATCAATAATAAAAAAACATTAAATTCCCTCTGCATCTTATGAATGAGACACTCCCTAATCTGTTTTATCACTCTTCAAAAATGCCTCATCAAATATTGTGGCTCTGTATATTTTATTATTTGGGCTTCTCAGATGGTGCTAATGGTAAATAATCTGGTTGCCAATGCAGGAGACATAAGAGACACAGGTTTGATCCCTGAGTCAGGAAGATCCCCTGAAGAGGAAAAGACACCCCACTACAGTATTCTTGTCGAGAGAATCCCATGGACAGAGGAGCCTGGCAGGCTATAGTCCATGGGTCACAGTGTCAGACACAACTGAGTTTCTGATTCAGGTAAATAAAATGTTTCTAAGAGATGATCACAGGAAGATTCATGACATGATAAATAGAAATATATCTATGTTTTCCAGCTACCAATGTAAACAGGGAATATATGTAAATACTATAAATTTCTACAACTGGATTCATAGTTTGAGAATACAGCCACGGTTACACTAATTTATAAAATAACAAGTTAGTCCCCAATAAAACATATTTGGAAAGGATATGTGTTTACTGCTTTAACATAAGAAAAAATTGCTTCCACTACTGCTTGTTATAGCTAATTATAGCCTCTGAAATAGAGCAATTATATACAGGAATATTTGAAAATAGCATTAATGATTTTCTCTCATTTACCTTAACTATAGCATTATATGCTTAGATGCTCAGTTGTGTCCACCTCCTTGAGACCCTATGGACTGTAGTCCATAAGCCTCCTTTGTCCATGGGATTCTCCTGGCAAGTATACTGGGGTGGATTGCTAATTCCTCCTCCAGTGGATCTTCCTGATCCAAAGATGGAACCCACATCTCTTGTGTCTCCTATTTTAGCAGGTGGATTCTTTACCACTAGCATCACCTGAGAAGCCAACCACAGCATTATAAAGGAAATATTTTGAATTTAGAAATGTAACCTATATTGTTTTTTTCTCCCTGATTCATGAAATCTTTAGGTATTTTGAGAGTTAACTTGAAAAACAGTATACTAGAATTCTATTCTCAGAACTTTCAAGTTGTTCATACATTTCAGAATCCCTGTACTTGTTACATCTCTACTTCCTTCCATGCAGAAGGTCTCTTTCCCCATCTTCAAGTCAATTGTTGGTTTCATATGTACCTAGATAATCAGAAATTCCAACTTCTCATAAAATTTCTGGTTTCCTAATGCAGGTAACATTCAGAAAATGAAGATCATGACATCCGGTCCCAACACTTCATGAGAAATAGATGGGGAAACAGTGGAAACAGTGTCAGACTTTATTTGTGGGGGCTCCAAAATCACTGCAGATNTGTATGCAGGTCAAGAAGCAACAGTTAGAACTGGACATGGAACAACAGACTGGTTCCAAATCAGGAAAGAAATATGTCAAGGCTGTATATTGTCACCCTGCTTATTTAATTTATATGCAGAGTACATCATGTGAAATGCTGGGCTGGATGAAGCACAAGCTGGAATCAAAATTTCTGGGAGAAATATCAATAACTTCAGATACACAGATGACATCAGTGTTATGGCAGAAAGGGAAGAAGAACTGAAGAGCCTCTTGATGAAAGTGAAAGGGGAGTGAAAAAGTTGGCTTAAAACTCAACATTCAGAAAACTAAGTTCTGGGCATCTGGTCCCATCACTTCATGGAAAATAGATGGGGAAACAATAGAAACAGTGACAGACTTTATTTTCTTGGGCTTCAAAATCACTGCAAATTGTGACTGCAGCCATGAAATTAAAAGATGCTTTCTCCTTGGAAGAAAAGCTATGACCAACCTAGACAATATATTATAAAGCAGAGACATTACTTTACCAACAAAGGTCTGTCTAGTCAAATTATAGTTTTTCCAGTAGTCATGTGTGGGTATGAGAATTGGACTATAAAGAAAGCTGAATACTGAAGAATTGATGCTTTGAACTTTGGTGCTAGAGAAGACTCTTTAGAGTCCCTTGGCCTACAAGGAGATCCAACCCGTTCATCCTAAAGGAAATCAGTCCTAAATATTCATTGGAAGGATTGATGCTAAAGTTGAAACTCCAATACTTTGACCATTTGATGCAAAGAACTAACTCATTTCAAAAGATCCTGATGCTGGGCAAGATTGAAGGCAGGAGGAGAAGGGGACGATAGAGGATGAGATGGTTTGATGACATTGCTGACTTGGTGAACATGAGTTTGAGTGAGCACTGGGAGTTGGNGCTTTGAACTTTGGTGCTAGAGAAGACTCTTTAGAGTCCCTTGGCCTACAAGGAGATCCAACCCATTCATCCTAAAGGAAATCAGTCCTAAATATTCATTGGAAGGATTGATGCTGAAGTTGAAACTCCAATACTTTGACCATTTGATGCAAAGAACTAACTCATTTCAAAAGACCCTGATGCTGGGCAAGATTGAAGGCAGGAGGAGAAGGGGACGACAGAGGATGAGATGGTTTGATGACATTGCTGACTTGGTGAACATGAGTTTGAGTGAGCACTGGGAGTTGGTGATGGACAGGGAGGCCTGGCGTGCTGCAGTCCATGGGGTCACAAAGAGTTGGACACAACTGATTGACTAAACTGAAATCATTTCTTGTCTAAAAATCTAAAAGGAGAGTAACTACAGGACTTCTTGTTTTAGTGAAATATTCTCAAACTCCGAAGAAACGTCTCTAAATGCCTATCATTTGAAATATCTTGAAAAGCTCATGCTGCAGCTTAACCTTTCATGAGGATCCTGAGATGCTTGTCCTGAAGCTGACAGCCACGAGACAGGCGCACACTGAACACCTACGAAAAAGCATCTGTGTAAGTGTCACATTCCACCAATATCTAATATTTTAAGCTCATCATCCTTATAATAATACTTTTTCTAGAAAACACATAGATTTTTTTTTTTCACAATTCTCAATTTTTCAACTGACATTTTTACTCAGGAGAAAACAGATGCAAGGCCTGGCTTCTATATAGAAAGGCCAAGACAGAATTCACATTTTCAGATGGGCAAGCTCTCTAGAATTTCACTGTAGTGCCGTATGCTTACTTGAGCAGCTTTCCTTTTTAATAGATAATATTTATTTATTTATTTTTGGCTGTTCAGGGTCTTCAATGCTGTGTGGGCTTTTCTCTAGTTACAGCGAGCAGGGGCTACTCTCTAGTTGCAGTGCTGGCTTCTCCTTGTGGTGGTTTCGCTTATTACAGAGCATGGGCTTAGGGGGCGCACGGGTGGGCTTCGGTAGTTGTGGAACGTGGGTCCAGCAACTGCAGCTCCTGGGCTCAACGACAGGCTCTGTAGTTGTGGTGCTCTGGTTTAATTTTTCTGCAGTACATGGGATCCTCCCAAACCAGAGATCAAACCCATGTCTTCCGCATTGGCAGGTGGATTCTTTACCGCTAAGCCACCAGGGAAGCCTGAGCAGTCTTTTCTTAGCTAGAGAAGTTATCTGATCTAAGTGACAACTGCATAATCTATTTATCAGCACTTCTTAGATCAGCTATGTCATGAATATGACAGTCCTGTCATATTCTGCAATGAAGAAGGGGCCCTGGGTTAGGAAAGAATGAAGCCCCATTTTAGTAACTAACTTCTGTGGCTCTCAGCTACTCATGGCCTTAATATCCTCAACCATAAAATATGAAAGTAGGCCCAAGGAATCTCCAAAGTGAATAATGATCTAGTTTTAAATTATAGTGTAAAGATTATAACTTAATGTCTTTCAATGTCAGGTATGGTAAAATTTTTCTGAAAGCTGGAGGATATAAAGGCACATTCTCTCATATTCTGAGAGTTTCGAGGGTCTTAATAACTGGTTTAAATTGCTTTGCATAATGACATAATAGTAAGAATAGTTCTCTATTACAGAGACTAAAGGTTCATGACATTTTTGTTGTGAGAAATTGTTACGCTTTCTTAAACTGTGATAACCTAATTTGAGTCATCTTTTTTTCTTTTGCTTAGATATGAGTATTCTCTTCTTTGATTTGAATTAAAAGCAGAGACAGTATAAATTGGAATATTGACATTTTTGGTTGATGCCCAAAGAATGCAAACCTTCAGTGACATGAGTTAGTCTATAAAGTATTATAAGAGTTGAGTATAATGAGAAGTATAAAAGGCATGTACCCTTTATATACTTTATGGCAGATCATAGAGAGTCTTTGTGAGTTAACAGATAGAACTATTAAAATGTGAAATATTTCACACACTTAAAAATTAAAATTAAACTAAAAGTCCTAACTAACATGTCCAAGTAATGCCTGCAAAATATCATTTTCTACGTACACACGTATACATACACACATAAATACACACATTTCAGCTATACTCTGCCTACCTTGACAATACCAATACTTCATATGAAATTTTAGGAAGAATAACTTTTACACTCATGAGGACTTTTGGAGAAGGTTTCCATATTTCACACGTTTTACTCTGGCACAATATTGTTAAACTAGGAAGATAGTGCCAGCTATTAGTCAAATTTTTCACTGATCTTTTTGTATACCCAAAATAACATCATTTAATTCCGTGTAATATCTGTAATCAACAACAGTGGTATAGTGGAAAAAACACTGGACATAGAGAAGAAATCCTGAACTAATGTTGAGTATATATTTTATGTGTCTCTCTATATATTATATATAAATTTGGAACTGCAAAATCTGACTCACAAGGCTCTTCTGAGTATTAAACAGGAACAGTTTGTGTTAATTCTTGTAGAGGACAAAGATATCTGCAAATAATGAGTACTATTCTTAATAGGGGTATAATAGTTATAAATAAGATTGTAAACCTCTTTAAAAGGTCCTCTTCAAATGATTTTATAAAAGCTAAATTCAAATGCTTCAGTCCCTTCATTCATTCCTCAGTTTATATAATTGAGCTCATACACATGGAAAAACTGGTAAGTTAAATAAGTTAGATTTGGTTT
The DNA here is from genome assembly GCA_006410875.1 of Neotragus pygmaeus. Taxonomy (NCBI): domain Eukaryota; kingdom Metazoa; phylum Chordata; class Mammalia; order Artiodactyla; family Bovidae; genus Neotragus; species Neotragus pygmaeus. The sequence goes on along the minus strand of SJYV01010826.1, from coordinate 299,521 downwards.
CATGATAAAGTTTCCACTTAATGCAATCTCTCTTCCTAAATACTAACAACTAAATAAGGAAGGTTTTGTTTTATTCATTTGTTCATTTTTGAACAAGGTAGTTCAGTCAAGGCTTCTGTTATGAACTGAATTGCAACTTCCTCAAAATTTATGCAAAACCCTAACCTTCAATGTTACTGCTTTGTGGAAAAAGGGACTCTGAAGAAGTGATAAAGGTGAAATGAAGTCAAAAAGGTGAGGCCTTAATCCAATAAGACTGGTGCCCTTATGGGAAGAGAAAGAAATGTAAAGAAGAGCTCATGCTGTCTTTTTGCTAAGTGAGGGCACGTTGAAGACTCAGCAAGCAAGCTGCATGCAGGCTGAAGAGAGAGCTCTCAGCAGACACCAAATCATCCAGAACTTGGATCTTGGACTTCCCAGCCTACAGAACTGTGAGCAAGTAAATTTTTGTTAAGCCACCCAGGTTATGGTATTTCTTTAGAGCAGCCTGTGCTGACTAAATATGTCTTCTATTAAATGTTTCCTTTGGAGCATTATGAAGCAACATCTTACTCCCTTTCTGCAAACTCTTTGAAAGCAGAGATTATGAATTTTTACCATGCTATCCCTGAATCAGTGCTTAGTACATGATCAACATTTAATACATGACTGTTAAACAAGATCATTTTAACAATTTGTAGATATATTAAAATATTTTTCATTTTTTTCTTTGAAAATATTCAGAATCAAAATCCTTAAAGTCATTATATTATTTATCATCTTCATAAAACTATTTTACATATAGCTAAACTATATTTATAAACTATAACCTAAAATGGACTAGAATGGGTGAATTTAACTCAGATGAACATTATATCTACTACTGCGGCAGGAATTGCTTAGAATAAGTGGAGTAGTCATCACAGTCAACAAAAAAGTCCAAAATGCAGTACTTGGATACAGTCTCAAAAATGACAGAATGATCTCTGTTCCTTTCCAAGGAAAACAAACCATTCAATATAATGGTAATTCAAGTCTATGCTCCTACCAATAATGCCAAAGAAGCTGAAGTTGAACAGTTCTATGAAGACCTACAAGACTTTCTAGAACTCACAGCCAAAAAAGATGTCCTTTTCATTATATGGGACTGGAATGCAAAAGTAGGAAGTCAAGAAACACCTGGAGTAACAGGCAAATTTGGCCTTGAACTACAGAATGAAGCAGGGCAAACGCTAGTAGAGTTCTGCCAAGAGAACACACTGGTCATAGCAAACACCCTCTTCCAACAACACAAGAGAAGACTCTACACATGGACATCACCAGATGGTTGACACCAAAATCAGACTGATTATATTTTTTGCAGCCAAAGATGGAGAAGCTCTCTACAGTCAGCAAAAACAGGACTGGAAGCTGACTGTGGTTAAGATCATGAACTCCTTATTGCCAAATTCAGACTGAAATTGAAGAAAGTGGAGAAGACCACTAGACCNTTATATTTTTTGCAGCCAAAGATGGAGAAGCTCTCTACAGTCAGCAAAAACAGGACTGGAAGCTGACTGTGGTTAAGATCATGAACTCCTTATTGCCAAATTCAGACTGAAATTGAAGAAAGTGGAGAAGACCACTAGACCATTCAGGTATGACCTAAATCAAATCCCTTATGACTATCCAGTGAAAGTGAGAAATAGATTTAAGGGACTAGATCTGATAGACAAAGTGCCTGATGAACTATGGACAGAGGTTCNTGCTGGGAGGGATTGGGGGCAGGAGGAGAAGGGGACGACCGAGGATGAGATGGCTGGATGGCATCACTGACTCGATGGACGTGAGTCTGAGTGAACTCCGGGAGTTGGTGATGGACAGGGAGGCCTGGCATGCTGCGATTCATGAGGTCGCAAAGAGTTGGACACGACTGAGTGACTGAACTGAACTGAACTGAACTGAATAATTTGTGATGTTGAGCATATTTTCATATGCTTCTTGGTCACTTGTATATCTTCTTTGGTGAAATGTCTAATTAGGTCTCCCATTCATTTTTTGATTGGGTTGTTTGTTTTTCTGATATTGAGCTGCACAAGCTGTTTGTATATTTTGGAGATTAATCCTTTGTCCATTGCTTCATTTGCAAATATTTTTCCCATTCTGTGGGCTTTAAAAAAATATTATTTAGGGTTTCCTTTATTGTGCAAACATTTTTAAGTTTAATTAGGTACCATTTGCTTGTTTTTGTTTTTATTCATTACTCCAGGAAGTGGGTCATGAAAAATCTTGCTATGATTTATGTCAAAGAATGCTTTCCCTGAGTTTTCCTCTAAAAGTTTTCCAGTGTCCAGGCTTACTCTTATGTCTTTAATCCATTTTGAGTTTATTTTTGTGTATGGCATTAGGAAGCATTCTAATTTCATTCTTTTTATATGTAGTTGTCCAGTTTTCCCAGAACAGTTTATTGAAAAGTCTGTTTTTTCTCCATTGCCATCTTTGTCATAGATNCTTATGTCTTTAATCCATTTTGAGTTTATTTTTGTGTATGGCATTAGGAAGCATTCTAATTTCATTCTTTTTATATGTAGTTGTCCAGTTTTCCCAGAACAGTTTATTGAAAAGTCTGTTTTTTCTCCATTGCCATCTTTGTCATAGATTACATGACCATGGGTGTGTGGGTTTAACTCTGGGCTTTCTATCCTGTACCATTGATTTATATTTCTGTTTTTGTGCCAGTACCATGCTGTCTTGATTACTGTAGCTTTGTATTATAGTCTGAAGTCAGGAAGCCTGATTTCTACAGCTCTGTTTCTCTTCCTCAGGATTGCTTTGGCTATTTGGGGACTCATGTTTTCATAGATGCCCTATTATTTCTTGACTGCTCTGCCTTTATCTCTGCATCTTCTTTTCCTGATTAGCAACTGTTTGAACCTTTCCTTTGGAATTCAGGGAAGGGGACACAGACAGGCTTTTGTGACCAAGAGCTCCACAGGTTCCTGTTCAGGTTCAGGGGCAAGGATCTTGCAGGTATTTAAGCTACTAATTCATGACAATATGTGGTGGAGGACTGCTCCCAGGGTTGTTTGTTCTACAGTTCTGTTCCTTCTTCTTCAGGGGCCAGCTAATCCAGTCACTGGAGAGAGCCTGTAGGGTAGGTTCATGGGTGCTGAAAAGAGGAAGTCTGGGCCTATAGGCCCTAAGTGTAGAGAACCCAGCAGCATTGGCTACAGTCACTAAGTCACTTTCTCTGTTCAGAGAGCTGATTTGATATCTCAATCACAAGACTGAGGAAGGAAGGTAGGCAAACTCCTATCTACTATGCCATAAGGTAGGATATATGTTAATAGAATGACTAAAAATATGCAACAGGAGCTTGGATGAAGGAGAAATTAATTTTTCTTTTGATAGCAGAATTATGGATTTTGATTTGGCTTTATTAGGTGGGATGGATTAAGTGAAGAAGAAGAGCTTGTTTCAAATGGATATATTCAAGTAGCACAAGCATGACTGCTGCAGCATCAGATTATGTTTTGGGAAAATTGTATGCAGTGGATTTGACAGGGACCCAAGAATACTGGAATGGATTTCCTATCCCTTCTCCAGGGGAATTTCCCAAGCCAGGAATCAAACCAGGGTCTCCTGCTTTGCAGGCAGATTCTTTAGCAGCTGAGTTACCTGGGAAGCCCTGACATAGCTATGCTGCTGCTAAGTCACTTCAGTCGTGTCCGACTCTGTGTGACTCCGTAGATGGCAGCCCACCAGGCTCCACCACCCCTGGGATTCTCCAGGCAAGAACACTGGAGTGGGTTGCCATTTCCTTCTCCAGTGCATGAAAGTGGAAAGTTATAGCACATGAAAAAAAATGATTAGAACCAAACAGGTCCAAGATGGTGGATGAGTTAACTTCCAGTAGACCTTGACTCTCATTATATACTCATTATAACACATTAGAATTTAAATGATACACCCATCAGCACCATTACAGTTCTGAGGCTAACCATGTGTCTGTGTTAGCTGCTCAGTTGTGTCTGACTCTGCCCACCAGGCTCCTCTGTCCATGGAATTCTCCAGGCAAGAATACTAGAGTGGATTGCCATTCCCTTCTCCAGGATATCTTCCTGACCCAGGGATCAAACCCAGGTTTCCTGCATTACAGGCAGTCCCTGGTGGCTCAGATGTTAAAGAATCCATTTGCAATGCAGGAGAACTGGTTCGTTGGGAAGATCCCCTGGAGGAGGGCATTGCAGACCACTCCAGTATTCTTGCCCAGAGAATCCCCATAGATAGAGGAGTCTGGCGGGCTACAGTCTGTGGGGTCACAAAAAGTTGGACATGAGTGAGTGACTAAGCACAGCACAGAACATAGCTATATCATTCTTTTAATGGGTGTGCCCTGCCTCTTTTCTCCTGTTTCAATAACAAGGGGAAAGCACCATAGTTTTAAAATTTAAAGATGGACTTAAACTCTGGCCTCTGGATAACATCCTTCAGGTAATACTTGATCTCTCCTCCACCTTTACCTGCCTCCTCTTCCTCTTTGAGCTCTGTGTTTGCTTTTTCCGGTCCATCTTTCTGAATGTGTCCAGATTTTTCTGAGCTGAGTTTTCCTTAATTTCTTCTAGGATCAGTGTTCTGAACACTGACCTCTTGCCAACTTTGTTTTCTGGAGCTCAAGAAGTGGCCTCATCTCTGTTCCGTCCACTTGGTGGTGACCATCTCTACTTCTTCCCTCATGTTCTGTCTACTTATGGCTCTGAAATGCCCTGACCTGACTTTCCTATTTGCTTTTCCCATCAGATAATTCTTCCTCTTATACCATAACATGTATTATTAAACTCTTATTCAATAATTGCAAATCTTTCTGAAGAATTGTGTGTCCCTGTTAGTCTATTGTAATTACAAAATATGCTTACTCTGAAACCGAGATCCTTGGGTTGGGGAGATCCCTGGGTGGGAACATCCCCTGGAGGAGAAATTCACAACCCACTCCAATATTTTTGCCTAGAAAAATCCCATGGACAGAGGAGCCTGGTGGGCTACAGTCCATGGAGTTGCAAAGCATCAGGCATAATTGAGAACAAGTGTGGATGGATGGATGGCAACCAAGCCCTTTGGGGCTCCTGGGCACAAAAGCCTTTCCATGTACCCTCCCCTGAATTCCAAAGGGCAGGTTCAAACAGTTGCTAATCAGGGAAGGGGGGAATGTGGAGATAAAGGGGGAAGAGCCAAGAAACAATAGTGCAGTCTTAGGGGCAGGGTTCTGGTTTCACCTAAATGGGTACACATATTATCTCTGAGCTTCTGCAGGACTAAAGCCCCCACCAAACAGAAAACTTGATGAAGCACTCTTCATTTCAAAGTCACAGTTCTGATGTCTGGGCTGAAGAAATGTGGGCCATGCACACACCCTAGTTCTTATCAGCAACCCCACCCCAGAACTAGAAGACTCTTCACAGCACCCGCAGCTCCTCCCCCAGGTTGGGACACACACTTCTGAAGGTATTGCCTGGTAAAGCAATAAAACTATTCTCTTCTGCTTCACTCCAAACTCTGTCTCCAAGATTTAATTTTATGTTGGGGTACAGAGGCTGGATTTGGCTTCAATACCTCTGGAATTTGTTGTAAGTTGCAGAAAATCATGTTATTTCTCTCATTCAATGATTCACTGTTTCATATATAGCATTTGAGAACAAGATCAATAATTGTATTTATAATAAGACACATGAATAATAATTTTATTTACTTATGTAAACAAAATGAGTTACATTTTTAGCTCTGCTGGTGAAGCACCCATTATGCTGAGTAAAACAAGAAGGAAAATAATTAATTCCACACGCATTGATACTAAAAACATAAAGCTTTTACAAAGTGTTAAGCGCTGTTCTGAACTTTTTATATGAATTAACATTTTAAGTCATTATGGCAACCTGAGGGGATTGTCCTGTTCTTTTCCTTACTTTACAATTAAAGTAAAGGAGGTAGAGAGGAATTAAGTAACTTGCCTAAGGCCACACACTTTGAAATAAGCAAAGGTGGGATGACACTGGCTCAGAGTTCCAACACCTTCCCACTAGGCAATAGTGTTACCCACTGTGCTAAAGGGGAAGGGCTCTCAACATGCACACCTGGGACAGCAGCATCAATATCACCTTGGGACCTGTTAGGGAGGCAAATTGTGTGGCCATGGTCCAACCTACTAAACCAGAAACTCTGGACATGGCACCCAGCAATCTGTGTTGAAATAAGTCCACCAACTAACCCAACATGTACTAACATTTGATAAACACTCTGAAGGAGATCAACCCTGGATTTCTTTGGAAGGAATGATGCTAAACCTGAAACTCCAGTACTTTGGCCACCTCATGCGAAGAGTTGACTCATTGGAAAAGACTCTGATGCTGGGAGGGATTGGGGGCAGGAGGAGAAGGGGACGACCGAGGATGAGATGGCTGGATGGCATCACGGACTCGATGGACATGAGTCTGAGTGAACTCCGAGAGATGGTGATGGACAGGGAGGCCTGGCGTGCTGCAATTCACGGGGTCACAAAGAGTCAGACATGACTGAGCGACTGAACTGAACTGCAGGTAATTTTGACTTATGCTTTGAGCTATGGTTCTTTTTGGATAAATGAGAGAAACTTTTACAGAAACTCTGAGGGATGAAGGAAATGTTGTATGTGATTGGCCCTTTAAAATAATAGATGACACTGATAAAATCTTAAGTCTGTGGCTAAGTCATAAAGATGATCATTCACAACTAATGGTTAGTTGCAATTTTGCTGCTGATAACCGAATGGGAAAAAAGTAAGATATTTTACTCCCTTTCTTTTAAATTGTTAACTTTTACTGGCATGATATTGACTGTAGGCTGATAAGGTTAGAATAAAGCAGTCTTCATATTCCTTTCACAAAACCTCCAATGCCATACAGTGAGTGTACTGTTACCCCTGGCCTCAAACCAATGAGAGGCAATTTTGCTGTCTTGTTCAATTTTTGTTTTTTAAGGCAGGCCCTTCTCTGACACTGTAATCTTTACTGATCACCCCCTGGAGTTCTTTATTTCTCTTTGACACCAAGAGAAGTTATTTGTTCTCTCCTGCTTTTCCCACCTGTCTCTTTAAGTTTTCATTCCTCTTGTCTTTTTGGGATTTTGGAGAACCATTTTATAAAATGGTTAAGCTTAGTTTTCCCTATGCACCCAATTTCACTTCCTGCAGCAAAACCATATGTGCCTGTCCATTTGATGTTTAGCTGCTGCCTATCGCCAGGTGTGGCTTGGGGAAAGGATTAGAGCAGTGCTTCTCAAACTTCAATGTTGTGCAGGCACCTGGGCAATCTTGTTGAAATACAAACTTCATTTCTCATGCACTCCTAGGCTCACGCTTGGAATAGCCCTGCTCTATCAATGGCTCTTGACCTGGGCTACAGGTCGGAATCACCTGGATGGCTTTAAAAACTACAAATGCTTGGCTTGCACCCTATAGATCATGCCTCAGTTGATCTTGGGTGGTGACTGATAGAAGTTCCCTGGGGGATCCTAATATGCAGCCAAAATGAGAGGAAGGCATTTCCTTCAGTGGCTCCTTGNTGTTTTCTTCAAACAAGTTCATCATGTTCCATTTTATTAACTATGAATCTAAGAGATAAATAGTGTTAAGTAGTATTGATATTCTATTTGGGCTTCCCTGGTGCTAAGATTCTACCTGCCAATTCAGGAGATGCATGTTCAATCCTTGGTTTGGGAAGAACCCCTGGAGAAGGAAATAGCAATTCTCTCAATTCTTGCCTGTGAAATCCCAGGGACAGAGGAGCTTAGAGAGCTACAGTCCATGGGATTGCAAAGAGTAGGACTCGACTTAGCCACTGACAACAACAGCAACTCTATCATACTCAGTATAGATACTCCTGAAGTTTCTCTACATGAACTGCAACTCATGTAGAGAACCATCATCATAATTGGATTTATTGAAAGAAAAACAATGTGTCCAACCAATAGAAAAAATAATGAAATTCAAATGTTTTTCACTTGCTTCATTCATTTCTCTACTCTAATAAGTTGGATGGCTATGAAGAGAGACAATGATAGGAATCCTGGTATTGTTTCGAAGTCCCAAACTAAGTCTCCATGGTTCTGGTTTCTATGAAGGCATTATAAATAGATGGAGCTTCCTTCTCTTATGCACTCCATCAGCCTCTTTTCTTTGATGGAAACAGATGTTCACTAATCTTTATAGAAACCCAACTGAAAAGTAATGTATTTTCAAGTTTGTGGTGAGCATCCTATTTACTTGCAAACTCTAGGTGGAGTGTTTGTAAAGCCTTTCATGCACTTGTGAGATTTTCTAGTCCACTTGTAGATACATCCATTGGAAAAGAGAGGTAATGAAGAGTCTTTTTGTCCTGTGTACTTAGGTAGTAATACATACAAAAGAAAATTAAACAAAAGTAAAGTAGTTTCTACATTTAAGTAATATTTTTGTCACATTTGGTGAAGATCAGACTACATGGGTTTGAAACCATGGGATAATAATGTCTCAACACCACCTGCCCAGTCCAGAGATCTTATTTATTTTCCTGTACTTGTGCTTATGAATAGTCATGATGAACATCAAATGTATTTCCATTAAACCAATAACTTGAAACGTCAAAATACTTCCCAAAGCAAGTAGAACTAAGTTACCATTTTAAGTTGCTCCTTCATATTTTTCATAACCTATTCTTGTTTCTTTTGAAGTGAAGTTCATAAAGGAGCACCTCATAATCTGTTAGGAGGTTATGTAAAAATTAGATTTAAAATTTAATTCAGTTAAACAAAGCACGGTCCCTTCAAGCCAGCCTCTGAAAAACAGAATGAGTGAAGAAGGCATGGTTTTAACTTGTAATTAACACCTAAGAAGTCTGAGATTGTGAGGAACAAAAGGCACCATTGTGTTTATGCACATTGTTGGAAGACACTGAGGTTTACACCAACTTTCTGAAACTATAAAAACATTTACTTGTTAATATAATATCTTATCAAAGACTTACTTTTATCTTAGAACTGATTTACAACACTTTATCATTCCCCTGCTCCCAAATTATAGAGGTTTTAATCTGTATTTGGGCATATTCAGTAGGATAGGATAGGATAAGGTATCACATTCAACATATAAATGGAGTATATGATCATGAATTACTTTAAAACTATAAGGGCAGGAATCCTGCTGGTGGTGAGGACATAAAAACTGCTAAATGTCACAAGTAGTGAAATCATTCTTTTTTGTAGCAGGCTGTTCAGACAGGTTAGGCTATTTGTTGCCTGATTAGAGACTTCACATGTCACAGAATGCTTGCATCTTCCAAACCTGGCTAAGACTTAAAGATGGTGGAAATAAAATTGTATGTAATCAAGTCTGAATTATATAATTACATCTCTCTTGAGGCCCCTTTTGTCTGGTAGCAACCATACCTTGCTGATTTTAAGTGATTTTCTTGAAATGGAATGAGAGACTGCTTTTTCCCACAGGGAAAAGGGTTTGCAACTTTCAAAAGTTCTGCAACCAAATATATATGAATGAATTTGGACCTTAGCTGATGCCCTGTTATTAGTACCCAAATGATTGTCCTGAGGAAAGCTTATAGAAAGTTGCAAAAAAAAAAGTGCAGTAAACAACAGCAACAAACTAATAAAACACACCCATATATGGGGATCTGGGGGCTTCCCCATCGATTCAGTGGTAGAGAATCTACCTACAATGCAGGAGACGTGGAGAGGTGGGTTCCCTGGGTGGGAAACAACCCCTAGAGGAAGAAACGGCAATCTGCTCCAGTATTCTTGTCTGGAAGAATCCCATGGACAGAGGAGACGGGCAGGTTACAGTCCATAGCGTTGCAAAAGTGTTGGACAGGACTGAGTGATGAAACAAACAAAAAAATGGAGATTTTGCCCTTCTTTTTAAAATTTCAATAATTTTTCCATCCTCTATATGAAACCAGCACAAGTTTCTGTTGCCTATGCCTCTCTTTAAGGTAAGGCAGTAATTTGTAAGAGTCATTTGCTATTTTAGCCACTGCACTCTTGGAGTGGATAGACAGCCTTGAGGTAATCCTATAAAAGAAAAAGGAAAAAGTGAGCAGGCTGTGGGGGTTTGGAAATTCACCTTCCAATCTCTAAAAAAATAGGGTACTCATAACCAAGAGGATGATGCAAAATAGTTCTGATACACACACACATACACACACACATATATATAATCTGCCAGGACCAGAACTGTTTTCAAAAACATGTGTATATCTATATATCTATATAGATATATGTATTTTATAAATATATATTTAGCACAGTAAATTTTACCTTCTCATTATTTCATATCTAGAAACTTTTTAATGCAGAGCATCAGCATAAGGCAGGATTTTACAGAGATAAAGTTATAATATCCAAATTGTGCTACAAACTAATAAAGTTTATTTAGTGATTCCCCACCTGAGTCTCAGGGGAACTTAGAGAAATCATGAGTTAGTCCTTACATGAGCAATGAAGGACTCCTGTGAAAGCTCAGCTTGAGATTAAAAGGAAAGAGTCAAATAAGCATGACCCTGGAAGGTAGGTTGAGTTGCAAGAGGGAAGAAGGATTTGCAGGAGCCTGGATGATTTTCCATGTTCCTATACTGACTGATTTCCAGGTTTGAGGAAAAGGGAGGCTGACATTCATTTCTGCAAGAACAGTTTCAGTAAATTCTGTTCAATGTGGAATCACCTATAACAGCACTTTGTGATTCTTCTAACAGGGTTAACACAAACAGGAGAGAGGCTTTCACTCCTATCTCTTCATCCCATACTTTTCTTTAAGCTTCATGTCCCTTTGTGCTGTGGATGCTTCAGTACACTGGGGCCGATGGTCATGAGAAAGTCACAGAAACTATTAAGCTAGGGAAACCTTGGTTATTATTGTTAAACTGACTTCATGTGTAGCCCTCAATAAATTTAGGTGACACTTTTTCCCCCCCCCGCCCAGGTCGTGATCTAGCTTTTCATCATGTACATACACATATGCAAAAGGACATTTTAAGTCCTGCAGATCTAATTCAGGATGGAATACTATTTTAGGTCAGGTTCCTTGGAAGCAGCCTGAGAGAGGGACTCTTATGTTCATGGATCCTTGTGTTTGCAGGAGGAAACAGAAAGAGAAGCAGGTAAGAATGAGGGAAAGGCATGAGTCTAGCCCAGTGGTTTTCAAAATGAGATCAGCAGCATCAGCATCGGGTGAGAATCTGTTAAAATGCAGGTTCTCAGGTCCAGATCCACTGAATCAGAAACTCTGTGTGTGGGGTCCAATAATCGGTATTTTAACAAGCAAGCCCTCTGGGTGATTCTGGTACACACTAAGACTTGCGAATGGCAAGTCTAGCTGAAGTTTAGCCTCATCCTGGTCTTGCTGAAAACACTGGAAGATGACTGGTGATACAGCCATTTCCCTCTTTGAGGTGATAGGGGCAGTGTTTACCCTCTCTCGGAGATAGTTATTGGTTGCAGACCTCCTCTGGGGAGAAGGCATAGCTTCTCAGGCATTTCTGAGCAAAGAACTACTCTCAAGGGGCTGCACATAGCTGTGGACTCTNTCTTTGAGGTGATAGGGGCAATGTTTACCCTCTCTCGGAGATAGTTATTGGTTGCAGACCTCCTCTGGGGAGAAGGCATAGCTTCTCAGGCATTTCTGAGCAAAGAACTACTCTCAAGGGGCTGCACATAGCTGTGGACTCTTGGCAGCTGACATTCTTAGTACCTGGAGATGGAGGCATCTAACTGAGACTCCAAGAGCGTCTAGTCTAGCCACGTGTGTGCTAAGTCACTTCAGTTGTATCTGACTCTTTGCAACCCCATAGATTGTAGCCCACTAGGCTCCTCTGTCCATGGGATTCTCAAGGCAAGAATACCAGAGTGGGCTGCTATGCCCTCCTCCAGGGGATCTTCTGGACCTAGAGATGGAACTCATGTCTCTTGTGTCTCCTGCATTCGCAGGCGGATTCTATACCACTGCACCATCTGGGAAGCCCTAGTCGAAACATGTATTCTGCCAAATGGGCTTCTGACTTAACAGACAGAGGAGATTTTTGTCATAATCTGAGTACTGGGGAGTCTTGCAGGGGGCTTCCCAACTGGCTTCCCAGCTAGTGGTGAATAATTCACCTGCCAATGTAGGAGACGCAAGAGACAGGGGTCCTATCCCTGCATAGGAAAGATCCCCTGGAGGAAATGACAACCCACTCCAGTATTCTTGCCTGGAAACTTCCATGGGCAAAGGAGCCTGGCAGGCTACAGTCCATGGGATTGCAAAGAATAAGACACGACAGAACGCAACTGAGCACACACACACAGGGAGTCTCGCAGGCATCAAAGATTCTAACTTTGTTGTCTCTTCCTCATTTTATCCTTTTTTCTAACCATCGTTCTGATTCCCAGTCTAAATAAACATTTCAAGCCTAGAGCACTGTGGACCCACAAGGGAAGAAAATGGAGTCAAAACTAAGCAAGATAGCTAAGACTCCTGATTCCTTTAAATACCTTATTTGGTAAAGATTTAAGTGCTACCTGAATGCTAGGGGGAATTCCTCTATTTATAGCTACTGCCAAGAACACAGAGAAGGGGGAATGAAAAGGGTCATTAGACTTCCCCGCAGCCTGGGGGAAGCCTCCTGAGGAATTTACACAGATAGAAGGACAACTTTCAGACAACTTCCAGTCTGAGGGAGCAGACTGGTGGCCTAAAAGGACGTGGATCCAGCAGAAGCCCAAAGTGGGAGGCACCCCAAAACAGAAAGCTGCAGAAAACTGTAGCAATGAAAGAGACCTACACTCTGACATCTTGCTCTGCCCCACTACTGGGATACTCTCCTTCTTGCTTCTTCCTTTGCTCACTCTCACTCTTGACACCTATGGTAACACAGTTGCAACAGGGAATTGAAATGTAGATCTCAGGCATCCTTAATCTGCCTCCTCGCAGCTACTAAGTTTGTACAAGCTTCAAGGCCCATGTGCTAATGGAAACCTCTCCTGAGAAAAGCATATATCTTCTTAGAACCACATACATTGGTCCTTGGTTATTTTTCACTCTGCACTTTGATGTTTATTAACCTTGATGGTCTACTGGGTTTATGGGCTCTTTAAAGACCAGTATGTTTCTTCCAAGTATGCTGTGTTTATATTTCCCCTTATTTTTATTTATCTATTTTATTATTAGGGCTTTCCTGGTGACTCAGACGGTAAAGCATCTGCCTGCAAAGTGGGAGACCCTGGTTCGATCCCTGGGTTGGAAAGATCCCCTGGCGAAGGAAATGGCAACCCATTCCAGTATTCTTGCCTGGAGAGTTCCATGGACAGAAGACCCTGGTAGGCTCCAGTCCATGGGGTCACAAAGAGTCGGATACGACTGAGCGGCTTCACTTTCTTTCTTTCTTTTCTTTATTATTGGATTGTGATTGCTTTATGATGTTGAGTTAGTTTCTACTGTACAACAAAGCGAATCAGCTGTAAGTATTCACATGTCCCTCCCTTTTGAGCCTCCCTCCCACCCCTTTCCCACCCCTCTAGCTCATCACAGGGTATGAGACTGAGCTTCCTGTTCACACTGGCTATCTATTTTACACGAGAAGTGAAGTGAAGTCGCTCAGTTGTGTCCGACTCTTTGTGACGCTATGGACTGTATACCAGGCTCCTCCCTCCATGGGATTCTCCAAGCAAGAGTACTGGAGTGGGTTGCCATTTCCTTCTCCAGAGGATCTTCCCAACCCAGGGATCGAACCCAGGTCTCCTGCATTCCAGGCAGATGCTTTAACCTCTGAGCCACCAGGGTAGCCCATGTCAACACATATACTCCCAATTCATCTCACTCTCCCTTTCCCTCCCTGGGTCTATATCACAGTGTTCGGAAAATAGTATATACTCTGAAAAACAAAAAAATTGCTGAATTGATTTCTTTGGTTTTATCAGGAATATTTTCTTCACTTCTCTGCTTAAAACCAAAATAACCACTCTGAAGTAACATAAATATAAATCAAGTTCAGGCAGTGCAAATAGTAAAAGTCTAAAGGATACTACCTGCTATTCTCTAAGCACACACAAAAGCAATGGTTTACGCTTATGTGAGTCTTTGGGCCTCTTATCTCTGACACCATCCTTATATTTTAACACCGTGCAGTTTTCTTTCTTTCTCAGTTTCCCCAGGCTGCTGTATTGTGCCATGCTCAGGAAATTGATGTGTTATACATGAATTGTTAAGCCAGTAGTTTGCAGTCAACATTGATTTGGTTCAGATATACATAAATGTAAGCACACTGAAAATTAATATCTAAATTGTCCAAAGAATGAGAGTGTGTGTCTAACACTAAACTGTGCTGAAAATTTGCTCAGCAGAGGTGCTGGCAACGGGTTCAAGCACCAAGAGATCTACAAGCAAGCTGAAGCTTTGAGTTATCTCAGGCCTCATCAGGCAGAGTTGATATATGTCTTTTCATGTTTAAGAGGAGGATGCTGGAGGGTAGTGCTGGTTACAGACAATTGAAATGCAATGACAGTCACAAATCATCAAAGCACTTTGTTAGTGCTGAGATCGAAGAGGCCAAGTCTTGCTATGCTGCTCTGAGACACTACTATTTATACAGGAACCACTTCTTTTTATCTTGAGGTCCTTCCATCTCTTTAAGAAAAAAGAAAAATCTTTTTTTCAAAAATACAAACTCAAGTTTGTGGTGTTTTCATACAGTTGATTTCTCACTTCTTTATTGCAAAGAGCAAACAAAACTAAGACTTTATTCTGACATAGCATAAGAGAGTTATCTTCTCTTCAGTGAAAATTGCATCACTTCAAAAGTAGGCTGGAGAATCATCCAGCTAGCAAACAAAGTGGGATGTTCAAGGAAGCAACACATTATAAAGCATGTTTTGTTGCTACATCCAAACTACTACTTTGTGGACTGGAGCCAGTTTGAAGGCAAGAACTATCTCCAGGACTTTGGTAAATTCTCACACAATGCCATATGTTAATAAGTCCAATCCTAAATTAATATCTCAGTTGCTTAATATACTAATTGATCCAATTAATTTGAACTTCATTGTTAATTTCTTGATTATTTTCCCCTTTAGTATGTGAATACTTCAAATATGACTGTAATCATAGTTATTTATTATATTTAACATCATGACTACGATCCCACCCAATGTTAATTCTAGCATTTAGCTTGTGCCCAGTTCCTTTGTNATTCTCCAAGCAAGAGTACTGGAGTGGGTTGCCATTTCCTTCTTCAGAGGATCTTCCCAACCCAGGGATCGAACCCAGGTCTCCTGCATTCCAGGCAGATGCTTTAACCTCTGAGCCACCAGGGTAGCCCATGTCAACACATATACTCCCAATTCATCTCACTCTCACTTTCCCTCCCTGGGTCTATATCACAGTGTTCGGAAAATAGTATATACTCTGAAAAACAAAAAAATTGCTGAATTGATTTCTTTGGTTTTATCAGGAGTATTTTCTTCACTTCTCTGCTTAAAACCAAAATAACCACTCTGAAGTAACATAAATATAAATCAAGTTCAGGCAGTGCAAATAGTAAAAGTCTAAAGGATACTACCTGCTATTCTCTAAGCACACACAAAAGCAATGGTTTACGCTTATGTGAGTCTTTGGGCCTCTTATCTCTGACACCATCCTTATATTTTAACACCGTGCAGTTTTCTTTCTTTCTCAGTTTCCCCAGGCTGCTGTATTGTGCCATGCTCAGGAAATTGATGTGTTATACATGAATTGTTAAGCCAGTAGTTTGCAGTCAACATTGATTTGGTTCAGATATACATAAATGTAAGCACACTGAAAATTAATATCTAAATTGTCCAAAGAATGAGAGTGTGTGTCTAACACTAAACTGTGCTGAAAATTTGCTCAGCAGAGGTGCTGGCAACGGGTTCAAGCACCAAGAGATCTACAAGCAAGCTGAAGCTTTGAGTTATCTCAGGCCTCATCAGGCAGAGTTGATATATGTCTTTTCATGTTTAAGAGGAGGATGCTGGAGGGTAGTGCTGGTTACAGACAATTGAAATGCAATGACAGTCACAAATCATCAAAGCACTTTGTTAGTGCTGAGATCGAAGAGGCCAAGTCTTGCTATGCTGCTCTGAGACACTACTATTTATACAGGAACCACTTCTTTTTATCTTGAGGTCCTTCCATCTCTTTAAGAAAAAAGAAAAATCTTTTTTTCAAAAATACAAACTCAAGTTTGTGGTGTTTTCATACAGTTGATTTCTCACTTCTTTATTGCAAAGAGCAAACAAAACTAAGACTTTATTCTGACATAGCATAAGAGAGTTATCTTCTCTTCAGTGAAAATTGCATCACTTCAAAAGTAGGCTGGAGAATCATCCAGCTAGCAAACAAAGTGGGATGTTCAAGGAAGCAACACATTATAAAGCATGTTTTGTTGCTACATCCAAACTACTACTTTGTGGACTGGAGCCAGTTTGAAGGCAAGAACTATCTCCAGGACTTTGGTAAATTCTCACACAATGCCATATGTTAATAAGTCCAATCCTAAATTAATATCTCAGTTGCTTAATATACTAATTGATCCAATTAATTTGAACTTCATTGTTAATTTCTTGATTATTTTCCCCTTTAGTATGTGAATACTTCAAATATGACTGTAATCATAGTTATTTATTATATTTAACATCATGACTACGATCCCACCCAATGTTAATTCTAGCATTTAGCTTGTGCCCAGTTCCTTTGTAATAAATTTTGTGCTTTGAAGTTTTAACAACTTAACTTTTAGGACCCTTGAAGGTCATCAAATTGCTTCATATCCTGTGAAAATGAACTTTTAAAAAATATCCTAGAAGTCTCTTCTTCTTTCAAGCTAATACCTGTGCTCTGTAACTAATGAAGAAGAGAAAATTATTATCTTTTTACACTGGAAGGATCAGGCAGCATTTCTCCACAAGTATATTTTAGTTTATATTCCTTTGGTATTTCAGTATGTAAATACTAGAGTCTCAAAGTCCTAACCACCCAAACCAATTCAAATGCTTCAAAAAGGCAGATAGCCTATATGAATTTGGGTTTGAAACAAAGACAATTTCAGTGAAGATAAGGTGGCTTAATGGCTTAGACTCTTTACTGCCTATGTCATCCTCTAAGCTTTGCAAATGGCTCATTGGTGAAGAATCCACCTGCCAATGCAGGAGATGCAAGAGACATGGGTTCAATCCCTGGGTAGGGAAGATCCCCTGGAGTAGAAAATGATAACCCACTCCAGTACTCTTGCCTGGAGAGTTCCGTGGACAGAGGAGCCTGGTGAGCTACCATCCATGGGATGGCAAAGAGTTGGACAGGAATGAGCTACTGAGCACACATACAGGTTGTCCTCTAAGAGCAATTCACAGGCGCAGAGAACAATGGGAATAGAAGGGGGAAAAGGAAGGAAGGCAAAATTCAGCTCCTAACTGGATCCTTTCTTGCAGCTTCTCTGAGTCGTGGGCCGGGCTCAACTGCAGTTCTGTGGCAAAAGCTCCAGATTTGTTGCAGATCACCTGTGTTGTTGAGTTTGGAACTGGTGCGAGACAGACATGAACCTGTAACTCTCTGCAGGTTTTATTCTCCCCTTGCTCTCCTTTATGCCTTCTGTCCAGATTTGTTTGCTGAGCTTCAGCCCCATAGATGTGATTTCAGGTCCAAAGCCAGACACACAAGGAATAGCATTTTCCCCCAATTCTCACAACTGTGTAAAGTTTAACCTCTATAATAAATCACTTATCACATACCATTCTATTGGTCACCTGATCAAATCTTAACTGGCACAGAAATTGGTAGGCAGAGTGGTTCCAAGGGAAAGAAAAGTTATAGCTGGGCTGTATGAATTAATTCCTGGTTATCTAAAACTGGTTTTTTGATCTAATTCAATTTAAAGGGGTTGGTTTTATTAAGTTACCAGTGGCTCAGATGGTAACGCGTCTTTCTGCAATGCAGGAGACCCGGGTTCGATCCCTGGATTGAGAAGATCCCCTGGAGAAGGACATGGCAGCCCACTCCAGTACTCTTGCCTGGAAAATCCCATGGACTGCGGAGCCTGGTAGGCTACCGTCCATGGGGTCGCAAAGTGTTGGACAGGACTGAGTGTCTTCACTTTCACTTTCACTTATGGCATGCTGTGACAAAGGGTAATTATTTAAATTGTAAGCTATAAATACCATTAGTTAAGGCCCTATAGAATAAAAGTCTTTGGGTGACCAAGTATTTGCTGCCATGGACCATTTTAGAAAAGAACAAAAGAAAAAGTGATGGAAGTGGTTGGTTACTTCTTTATGTACTGAATCATTTGGAGAAAAAAAAATAAAGATCAGCTCAGGGTTTTCACTTCCTAGCACAAGATCCAGGTAAAAGAGCAGACATCTCCTATGTCTACTCTTAAAGCAACAATAGCAGCAATAGACTCTTATTTCTGACAGCTTCAAGCCTAAAATTTGAAATTAAAATGAGAACCAAATTCAAAGTTTATGGTTGCTCCTTCACTTCTACCTTTGAAACCCATGTAAATTTTTTCTTTTGGCCAACACTAACCAAAGACCATAAACAGAAGGGATTTTAATAAAAGTTTTGGCTTACTTAGGCTGACTCAGCATTAAACAACCAGAGTTCAACCTTGTCCAACTGACATCTACACAAACAACTTTTATCCAGATTTAACTTCCAAATAGAGACATCAATAAAATGTTACTTCGACTTCGCTTGATGCAATCATCCTCACACAGCTCAAAATATAACCCCTAAAATGAGAAATTAAATTCCTTACGGTTTATTAACAAACTCTGAAGGGAAAATTGATGTGAGTTTCAAAGGCAGAAGTGAAGCATCACTCATTGCAAACTAAAGGTCAGTGCAGGACACCACTGTCACTTGTCACTGAGCTCTTGACTCACCTTTTCCGGTAGGGGAGATGCCAACTACACAGGTTCCTTTGTGTGAGCATGCTCAGTCGTGTCTGACTCTGTGTAGACTGTAGCCTTCCAGGCTACCCTATCCATGGAATTTTCCACGCAAGCATACTAAAGTGGTTGCTACTTCTTACTCTAGAAGATCTTCCTGACCCAGAGACTGAACTCATATCTCTTGCATCTCGTGCATTGGCAGGCAGATTCTTTACCAACTGTGCCACCTGGGAAGCCCCCATGCAGATTTCTTTGCTTCCTCCGAATCTCAGCTCTGGGACATGCACCTATTAAGCACCACGGTGAGGTCTCCAGGTTTTCTACAGGTCATTCATGTCATTGAGATTGAAGGTAGTTTCTGTTTGTCCTTTAGGTACCAGTTTTGTCTTACTTTCTGCAACCTCACGCTTATCTTTTATTTTATTTTATTTTTCCTGATGGCTGTACTTAGTAACTTATAAGTATTTCAAGTCTGTCACCATATGTAGAGGCAAGTACTGTTCATGAACTGTTTATATTCTAATAATTTCTTTATTTCATATCATTCATGATAGTTCTGCCTCTTTGATAGACTCCACACTGAAACAGTCTACAAAAGATAATTAATTCTCATAAAAAATAAGAACTTCCCGGTTGTCATTGCTGTTCTGTTCCATGGGGTCACATCTTGCTGGGAGCTGACCAATTGCTGAACTGCTTCAATTTCTAATATTTAGGAGTACACCTCTAAAATGCCTAATCAGCTGATAGAGCTGCTGCAGTAAACATCTCTAGACCATAGAATTGTTAGGGGTCAGGCCTTTTCTGCTTTACCAAGAGGGCAATTGCTGACTTGAAGTCCAGAAATCGAGGATGTCTGGCAAAGAGCATATGCCTTCACATCTGGTGATTTCTGCTTTGTAGAACCCATAGTCCCATGCTGTTTGGTTAGTTAAAAATATCCTCCTTTAGAAAGATAGAGTGAGGAGGTTACCATGTCACCCTGTTTGACTACTGCACCCCCAAATAAACAGCTTTCTATTTTAAGAGACTAAGGCTGGAGAGTGTGCTTATAGAAGATTATTCTTATGGGAGAAGTGGCAGGAGTAATTCTAGGGAATGAAATGAAAACTTGGGGGGAGTTATGTTTAAACAAGAAAATTGAAATGTCAAAATCACAAAGGAAGGCCAAATTTTCCCCAGGACACAAATATTAGTGCATAATAAGGCTTGATCTATAGCCTATGCCTCCATACTCTGTGGTGAGGATAAGGAATACTAGTATGAATATTTTTTGTGGGTTTCTGAAATTCTCTTTCATGGTACTGATACCACCTCAAACTGGTTTTGAAGCTTATTATCGTTATGTTTAGGAACTCTAATTCATATCTTTAGCTGTATAATTGAATTTGCATACTGGAACAGGTAAATTGCAATAAACACATATTTATTTACTTAAAAAAAATACCTGTTGGGCTTCCCTGGTGGCTCAATGGTAAACAATCTATCTGCCAATACAGGAGGCACAGGTTCGATCCCAGGTTGGGAGGATCCCACGTGCCACACAGCAACCAAGCCTGTGCACCACAGCTATGACCTGTGCTCTAGAGCCTGTGAGCCACAACTGCTGAAGCCTGCGTATCCTGCAGCCCGTGCTCTGGGACAGGAGAAGCCGCCACAGCGAGAAGCTCACACACCACAACTAGAGACAATCCCATGCAGCAAAGACGACCCAGCACAGCCAAAATTAAATAAGTAAATAAAAATGTTAAAAAAAAAAAAAGAAACAGTGATAGAGGACAAAATGAAAAGACAATCTTCAGAATGGGAGACAATATTTTAAAAATACATATCAAAATATTTGAGTATTTTACCAAAAGTAGCTTTAAAAATTAGAGAGTGAGAGGAGGAGAAAGCAAGCAAGCAAGCAAGCAAGATGAATCTAGAATTAACAAGATAAACACTGACTTTAAAGTCCTTACTTTAGTCTTGTCGTTGTGTACTGAATACAAGAAGGGAGAAGTGACAATCCTCCCTGGCCTTCCTTGTGTAGCTCCCCAGATTTATATGCCTGACTTCCTTGCCTAAGGTACAAACTCCTGTGCATGTTTGGTGACAACTCATCTGGATCTCATTGTATTGTTCTAGGAGGAAAAACTTGTTGCATGTAGAACTGGAGCAAGTATTTGCTAGCGTTAAAAAAAAAAACAACTATATGTTCTTTTCAAGAAACTTTATATTTTCATGCAAAATAATATTTTAAAATATAGATATTTAAAACTTAACAGGGCAATGAAATACACTATGGGGATTATTTTTTCTACATTGTCATACGAATAGGGAAATACTTTTAAAATATCAAAACTAATAAAAATGCATTAGCAACCCTTAGTCTTGAGTTTCTCTGAACCAGTTAGTTGCTAAAAAGGCTTTGGGGGTTGCTATCTGATCCATTGTCAATAGGACTGAAAAAAACAACCATAGCCTTTCCCTACAAAAATAATTCCAAGACCCACTGTAAGTCACAGAGGTTGGGCTACTTTTCTTACACCATCCTTCTTCCCAGAATTAAGAATCAGAAATATTTAGTATATATAACATTTGATTAAGCTCATGAAGACAAACCTACTTAAACAGAATGTGAAATGAATGTGCTATATACACAAAAGTTAACATGCAATAAATGATGTTATAATTGTTAAACACACTGAAATTTTTGTTTTGTGATTAGTTGTTTGGTGTATTAACATGCTGTATAATGCAGACAGCCCAGCTTGATTCTCTGTGATGACCTAGAGGGGTGGAATGGGGTGGCATGGGGTGGGGAGGCTCAAGAAGAAGGGGAGATATGTATAAAATTATGAGTGATTCACACTGATGTATGGCAGAGATCACCACAACACTGTAAAGCAATTACCTTCCAATAAAAAAAATTATACTTATTTAACGCACTAAAATTTTTTATTTTGTGATTAGTTGTTTGGTATATTAACATAAATAATCTCTTTTAATGTAAATTCCCACGAATTGAGTGATTTTCATGTTATGAAATATATGAAAATTCCATGTATTTTCCTTTAACTAGAGAGATTTCATATTCTCATATTATGAGATATTGATGCTGCTGTAAGTCAAACAAAACCATAACAATTATGTTCAGTTGAAGTATTTCTCTTCCACCCATACACACACCCTCACACTGAAAGCTCTAGGAAATGAGAGGCACTTGCAGCTAAGAGAACTCAGTTCTCATAATTGCAAGTCTATTTAAGTAGAGCTTACAAAAATGGAATGGTGAAACATGCATATAATATTTTACTTGATTTCTTGGAACACTGTGCTGCTTTTTCTTTTAGTTTACAAAAGAAAGCAAAGGGATCAACAATGTCAAGTATTTAAAGGAGAATTCTGAAATATATATTAAGGCATGTTCAGATGTCTACTCTGCTCTAAATTCAGTTTTAAGTTTCTCCATGAAACTTATTATTGTGTCCCCTTAGGAGAGTTTATTAACTTTATGGTTTTTCTCTATATGTAATAAGGGAATAAAGTATTTGATACTTAAAGCTCAATGACTCTGTGAAATGCAAAATCAGATCATATCATTAAATCTTATGGGACAAAAGCAGTCTAAAGTGTGAAGTTCTATTATATCTTTTCTTTCAAGATGGGGCGTTGCTGAAATTTCTCTAGGCTAAAACAATTAAAGTGGATCTATAAAAACGTGCCATATTACCAAGATAGACTTCTAAACATTTCATCCTAATGTCCTCACAAGGTGGGTAGCATGTCGATTATATCCATTGAAATGTACTTTTTTCTAGGGTTCAGTTCAGTTCAGTTCACTCTCTCAGTCATGTCCGACTCTTTGTAGCACATACAAACTAATTACCTTAAACACTTAAGATTATGATTTATCCCTGGAATCACTTCAGTAAAATGTGTTGCACTTCGGCCAGGAATACAGAAAGAAAATTCTAATTCTTTCTGTTCCAAGGACATCGTTCTTGATACTTAGCAAGGTAAGAGAAAAATATAGTCATCTCATCTCTGAGAATACAAGGTAAAAATATATTAAACATATCTAAATATTTTCTAGGCTTTTTCAATTTTTTAAAAGAAAGTATTGTCAAAAGAGTTCTTTGTTTTCACATTAAATACGTGTGGGAGAACTCAGCAGAAGGAAATTGCTTGCAGATTTCATGAACAGGTTTACTGCATTTTTTTGAAGTAATGAAAAGGAAGTGAAAATGTTAGTTGCTCTGTTTATTCGACTCTTTGCGACCCCATAGACTGTAGCCCACCAGACTCCTCTGTCCATGGAATTTTCCAGGCAAGATAATGGAGTGGTTGCCACTTCCTACTCCAGGGGATCTTCCTGATCTGAGGATCGAACTGCATCTCCTGCATTGGCAAGGGGATTCTTTACCACTGAACCACCTAGGAAATCCATACTGACATATTGTAGATTTGGTAAGCACCAAAGTCTGTAGTTTACCTTAGGGTTCACTCTTGGCATTATACATTCTATGTGTTTGGACAAATATATAATGGCCTATATGCATAACTAGGCTGCAGTCCATGAAGTTGCTAAGAGTCGGACACGACTGAGTGACTTCACTTTCACTTTTTACTTTCATGCATTGGAGAAGGAAATGGCAACGCACTCCAGTGTTCTTGCCTGGAGAATCCCAGGGACGGGGGAGCCCGGTGGGCTGCTGTCTATGGGGTCGCACAGCGTCGGACATGACTGAAGCAACTTAGCATAGCATAGCATAGCATATAATATCGTACAGAGCATGTTAACTGCCTTAAAAATATGATTTGCTTATTCAGTTCTCCCACCTTCCTTTTACCCTTAGCAACCACTGAACTTTTTATTGTCTCCATATTTTTGCCTCTTCTAGAATGCAATATAGTTGGAATCATACACTATGTAGCCTTTCTGATTGGCTTCTTCTTAGTAATATGCATTTAAAACTCTTGGTTCACTATTTAATAGCTGATTTCTTTTTAGTGCTGAAGAATATTCCATTGTCTGGGGTTATTCATATCAGTTTGTTTCTTTATCCACTGAAAGGCACCTTGCTTGCTTTCAAATTTTGACAGTTATGAATAAAGCTGCTATTAACATCCATGTAGTGGTTAATTTTTTGACATCTTTGAAAAAATACCAAGGAGAATGATTGCTGGATTCCATGGCAAGAGTATGTTTGGTTTTATAAGAAACTGCTGGACTGTGTTCCAAAGTGGCTGTATCATTTTGCATTCCCATCAGAAATGAATGTGCGTTCCTGTTGCTCTATCCTTACCAGTATTAGATGTTTTCACTGTTCTAGATTTGGGGCATTCCAACAGGTGTGCAGTGATATCTCGTTTTCCTCTTCAATTTCCTGAGGACATTTGTTGTGAAGCGTCTTTTCATCTATGTATTTACCATTTGTATATCTTCCTTAGTGAGGTATCTATTAGGTCTTTCTCCCATTTTAAAATCAACTTGTTTGTTTTCTTACTGTTGAATGTTAAAAGTTCTCTGTATATTTTAGACAACAATTCTTTATCAGATATTCTTTTGCAAGATTTTCTCCTAGTCTGTGGCTTATCTTCAGTTTCTCTCTGTATTGTCTTTTGCAGAGCTGAAGCTTTTAATTTTAAGGAAGACTAGTTTGTCTATTTTTTTTTTCATGGATTGTGTCTTTGGTATTGCATGTAAAAATGAATCACTATATCCAGCTATCTAGGTTTATTCCTATATTATCTCCTAGGAGTTTTATAGTTTTGCATTTTAAGTTTAGATCTATGTTCCATTTATAATTAATTTTTGTCTATGTTTAGATTTGTGTGTGTGTGTGTGTGTATCAGTGTCCAGTATTTTTCATCACCATTTGTGGGAGAAATAATAGCTTCTTCTATCCAAACTCCATGCACTATGTGGCACCATCTTCAGTGATAGGGATTTTCATTTCTTAGGTCATTTCTCAGTAATGTTGGTAGAACAAGAAGAGACCATTCTAATTTTCATAGACTTAAACGCATAGCTTCAATAACATAGTGTCAATAACATATGTGCAGGAAATGAACTAATCTATTTTGACTTTTGCAAGACAAGCTTCTAGCATAAACCCATAAGTAAAGTAACACTGAATAACTTCTCAAAGGAGAAAGGGGGGAAGAAAAGTATGTGATTTATGACACTATGATCATGAAGCTGGCAACATACCTTTCCATTCTTTTTTCCCTATTTTTTGAAAATTACAAAATGTAAAACTATCATGGAGAAATATTTATAACCCCCTAAAATACCTAGTAAATAGAACAGCCATGGAACTTCTTTTAAGAGGCTTAATGATTTTTAGTTTTCTCTGTTAGTGAATTACATGAGTTATAAAGCTCACATAACAGAGATAAATTCAATTAATCCATTGTTTCAAAAATAGGATCATCTCTTCCAGTGTTATAAAGGTGAGCTCTGCAAATATCAATTGACTAAACAGTCAACAAAGAAATTGTCACTTGTTTAATATTCATTTTGGGGACAAGATTATTTTGTCTTCTAATTTATTATATTTATGAGCACAGTTTCTGGATTCTTCCTCCAAGGCCATTCCTCTAAGAAACAAGTAAGGAGAGTACTTTTTCATGTCATCTGCTGACTATTTAAAAGTTCGTTGTCATATATTCAAAAATGTAAGAAGAGTTGCTGCATAGGGTCCTTCCATCCTAAAGGGGTAATTTCTTTAATTTAGTTTCAAAATTTAATAGGCTTTTCTCTAATTTTATGGAAAAATTGCTTTATAGCTTCTCCCTTGGCAAGGCACTTAATTTCAACAATTTATGAATTTCTATATGAGGCAGCTTCTTTGTTTAACTGTTATTAAAATTTAGTTTAACATCCTCCCAAAGCATAATTGTTTGCTTGTGATTTCATACATCATCATACTTCATCACAAAAAAAGTCATGGAAGCATTCAGATGATAAAAGGAAAGCTCAGTTCAGTTCAGTTGCTCAATCATGTCCGACTCTTTGCAATCGCATGGACCACAGCATGGCAGGGCTCCCTGTCCATCACCAGCTCCCAGAGTTTACCCAAACTCATGTTCATTGAGTCGGTGATGCCATCCAACCATCTCACCCTCTGTCGTCCCCTTCTCCTCNCAATTACCTTCCAATAAAAAAAATTATACTTATTTAACGCACTAAAATTTTTTATTTTGTGATTAGTTGTTTGGTATATTAACATAAATAATCTCTTTTAATGTAAATTCCCACGAATTGAGTGATTTTCATGTTATGAAATATATGAAAATTCCATGTATTTTCCTTTAACTAGAGAGATTTCATATTCTCATATTATGAGATATTGATGCTGCTGTAAGTCAAACAAAACCATAACAATTATGTTCAGTTGAAGTATTTCTCTTCCACCCATACACACACCCTCACACTGAAAGCTCTAGGAAATGAGAGGCACTTGCAGCTAAGAGAACTCAGTTCTCATAATTGCAAGTCTATTTAAGTAGAGCTTACAAAAATGGAATGGTGAAACATGCATATAATATTTTACTTGATTTCTTGGAACACTGTGCTGCTTTTTCTTTTAGTTTACAAAAGAAAGCAAAGGGATCAACAATGTCAAGTATTTAAAGGAGAATTCTGAAATATATATTAAGGCATGTTCAGATGTCTACTCTGCTCTAAATTCAGTTTTAAGTTTCTCCATGAAACTTATTATTGTGTCCCCTTAGGAGAGTTTATTAACTTTATGGTTTTTCTCTATATGTAATAAGGGAATAAAGTATTTGATACTTAAAGCTCAATGACTCTGTGAAATGCAAAATCAGATCATATCATTAAATCTTATGGGACAAAAGCAGTCTAAAGTGTGAAGTTCTATTATATCTTTTCTTTCAAGATGGGGCGTTGCTGAAATTTCTCTAGGCTAAAACAATTAAAGTGGATCTATAAAAACGTGCCATATTACCAAGATAGACTTCTAAACATTTCATCCTAATGTCCTCACAAGGTGGGTAGCATGTCGATTATATCCATTGAAATGTACTTTTTTCTAGGGTTCAGTTCAGTTCAGTTCACTCTCTCAGTCATGTCCGACTCTTTGTAGCACATACAAACTAATTACCTTAAACACTTAAGATTATGATTTATCCCTGGAAT
Organism: Neotragus pygmaeus; assembly: GCA_006410875.1. Taxonomy (NCBI): domain Eukaryota; kingdom Metazoa; phylum Chordata; class Mammalia; order Artiodactyla; family Bovidae; genus Neotragus; species Neotragus pygmaeus. Next base: position 272,451 of record SJYV01010826.1, on the reverse strand, counting down.
CACTTCAGTAAAATGTGTTGCACTTCGGCCAGGAATACAGAAAGAAAATTCTAATTCTTTCTGTTCCAAGGACATCGTTCTTGATACTTAGCAAGGTAAGAGAAAAATATAGTCATCTCATCTCTGAGAATACAAGGTAAAAATATATTAAACATATCTAAATATTTTCTAGGCTTTTTCAATTTTTTAAAAGAAAGTATTGTCAAAAGAGTTCTTTGTTTTCACATTAAATACGTGTGGGAGAACTCAGCAGAAGGAAATTGCTTGCAGATTTCATGAACAGGTTTACTGCATTTTTTTGAAGTAATGAAAAGGAAGTGAAAATGTTAGTTGCTCTGTTTATTCGACTCTTTGCGACCCCATAGACTGTAGCCCACCAGACTCCTCTGTCCATGGAATTTTCCAGGCAAGATAATGGAGTGGTTGCCACTTCCTACTCCAGGGGATCTTCCTGATCTGAGGATCGAACTGCATCTCCTGCATTGGCAAGGGGATTCTTTACCACTGAACCACCTAGGAAATCCATACTGACATATTGTAGATTTGGTAAGCACCAAAGTCTGTAGTTTACCTTAGGGTTCACTCTTGGCATTATACATTCTATGTGTTTGGACAAATATATAATGGCCTATATGCATAACTAGGCTGCAGTCCATGAAGTTGCTAAGAGTCGGACACGACTGAGTGACTTCACTTTCACTTTTTACTTTCATGCATTGGAGAAGGAAATGGCAACGCACTCCAGTGTTCTTGCCTGGAGAATCCCAGGGACGGGGGAGCCCGGTGGGCTGCTGTCTATGGGGTCGCACAGCGTCGGACATGACTGAAGCAACTTAGCATAGCATAGCATAGCATATAATATCGTACAGAGCATGTTAACTGCCTTAAAAATATGATTTGCTTATTCAGTTCTCCCACCTTCCTTTTACCCTTAGCAACCACTGAACTTTTTATTGTCTCCATATTTTTGCCTCTTCTAGAATGCAATATAGTTGGAATCATACACTATGTAGCCTTTCTGATTGGCTTCTTCTTAGTAATATGCATTTAAAACTCTTGGTTCACTATTTAATAGCTGATTTCTTTTTAGTGCTGAAGAATATTCCATTGTCTGGGGTTATTCATATCAGTTTGTTTCTTTATCCACTGAAAGGCACCTTGCTTGCTTTCAAATTTTGACAGTTATGAATAAAGCTGCTATTAACATCCATGTAGTGGTTAATTTTTTGACATCTTTGAAAAAATACCAAGGAGAATGATTGCTGGATTCCATGGCAAGAGTATGTTTGGTTTTATAAGAAACTGCTGGACTGTGTTCCAAAGTGGCTGTATCATTTTGCATTCCCATCAGAAATGAATGTGCGTTCCTGTTGCTCTATCCTTACCAGTATTAGATGTTTTCACTGTTCTAGATTTGGGGCATTCCAACAGGTGTGCAGTGATATCTCGTTTTCCTCTTCAATTTCCTGAGGACATTTGTTGTGAAGCGTCTTTTCATCTATGTATTTACCATTTGTATATCTTCCTTAGTGAGGTATCTATTAGGTCTTTCTCCCATTTTAAAATCAACTTGTTTGTTTTCTTACTGTTGAATGTTAAAAGTTCTCTGTATATTTTAGACAACAATTCTTTATCAGATATTCTTTTGCAAGATTTTCTCCTAGTCTGTGGCTTATCTTCAGTTTCTCTCTGTATTGTCTTTTGCAGAGCTGAAGCTTTTAATTTTAAGGAAGACTAGTTTGTCTATTTTTTTTTTCATGGATTGTGTCTTTGGTATTGCATGTAAAAATGAATCACTATATCCAGCTATCTAGGTTTATTCCTATATTATCTCCTAGGAGTTTTATAGTTTTGCATTTTAAGTTTAGATCTATGTTCCATTTATAATTAATTTTTGTCTATGTTTAGATTTGTGTGTGTGTGTGTGTGTATCAGTGTCCAGTATTTTTCATCACCATTTGTGGGAGAAATAATAGCTTCTTCTATCCAAACTCCATGCACTATGTGGCACCATCTTCAGTGATAGGGATTTTCATTTCTTAGGTCATTTCTCAGTAATGTTGGTAGAACAAGAAGAGACCATTCTAATTTTCATAGACTTAAACGCATAGCTTCAATAACATAGTGTCAATAACATATGTGCAGGAAATGAACTAATCTATTTTGACTTTTGCAAGACAAGCTTCTAGCATAAACCCATAAGTAAAGTAACACTGAATAACTTCTCAAAGGAGAAAGGGGGGAAGAAAAGTATGTGATTTATGACACTATGATCATGAAGCTGGCAACATACCTTTCCATTCTTTTTTCCCTATTTTTTGAAAATTACAAAATGTAAAACTATCATGGAGAAATATTTATAACCCCCTAAAATACCTAGTAAATAGAACAGCCATGGAACTTCTTTTAAGAGGCTTAATGATTTTTAGTTTTCTCTGTTAGTGAATTACATGAGTTATAAAGCTCACATAACAGAGATAAATTCAATTAATCCATTGTTTCAAAAATAGGATCATCTCTTCCAGTGTTATAAAGGTGAGCTCTGCAAATATCAATTGACTAAACAGTCAACAAAGAAATTGTCACTTGTTTAATATTCATTTTGGGGACAAGATTATTTTGTCTTCTAATTTATTATATTTATGAGCACAGTTTCTGGATTCTTCCTCCAAGGCCATTCCTCTAAGAAACAAGTAAGGAGAGTACTTTTTCATGTCATCTGCTGACTATTTAAAAGTTCGTTGTCATATATTCAAAAATGTAAGAAGAGTTGCTGCATAGGGTCCTTCCATCCTAAAGGGGTAATTTCTTTAATTTAGTTTCAAAATTTAATAGGCTTTTCTCTAATTTTATGGAAAAATTGCTTTATAGCTTCTCCCTTGGCAAGGCACTTAATTTCAACAATTTATGAATTTCTATATGAGGCAGCTTCTTTGTTTAACTGTTATTAAAATTTAGTTTAACATCCTCCCAAAGCATAATTGTTTGCTTGTGATTTCATACATCATCATACTTCATCACAAAAAAAGTCATGGAAGCATTCAGATGATAAAAGGAAAGCTCAGTTCAGTTCAGTTGCTCAATCATGTCCGACTCTTTGCAATCGCATGGACCACAGCATGGCAGGGCTCCCTGTCCATCACCAGCTCCCAGAGTTTACCCAAACTCATGTTCATTGAGTCGGTGATGCCATCCAACCATCTCACCCTCTGTCGTCCCCTTCTCCTCCTGCTTTCAATCTTTCCAAACATCGGGGTCTTTTCAAATGAGTCAGCTCTTCACATGAGGTGGACAAAGTATTGGAGTTTCAACTTCAGCATCAGTCCTTTCATTGAACACTCAGGACTGATCTCCTTTAGGATGGACTGGTTGGGTCTCCTTGCAGTCCAAGGGACTCTCAAGAATTTTCTCCAACACCACAGTTCAAAAGCATCAATTCCTTGGTGCTCAACTTTCTTTAGATTCCAACACTCACATCCATACATGACCACTGGAAAAACCATAGCCTTGACTAGACAGACCTTAGTTGGCAAAGTAATGTCTCTGCTTTTGAATAAGCTGTCTATGTTGGTCATAACTTTCCTTCCAAGGACAAAGCAAGCATCTTAATTTCATGGCTGCAGTCACCATCTGCAGTGATTTTGGACCCCTCCAAAATAAAGTTAGGCACTGTTTCCACTGTTTCCCCATCTATTTCCCATGAAGTTATGGGACTGGATAACATGATCTTCATTTTCTGAATGTTGAGCTTTAAGCCAACTTTTTCACTCTTGCTTTCACTTTCATCAAGAGGCTGTTTAGTTCTTCTTCACTTTCTGCCATATGGGTGGTGTCATCTGCATATCTGAGGTTATCGATATTTCTCCTGGCAATCTTGATTCCAGCTTGTGCTTCTTCCAGTCCAATGTTTCTCATGATGTACTCTGCATAGAAGTTAAACAAGCAGGGTGACAGTATACAGCCTTGACATACTCCTTTTTCTATTTGGAACCAGTCTGTTGTTTCATGTCCAGTTCTAACTGTTGCTTCTTGACCTGCATACAGATTTCTCAAGAGGCAGGTCAGGTGGTCTGGTATTCCCATCTCTTTCAGAATTGTCCACCGTTTATTGTGATCCACACAGTTAAAGGCTTTGGCATAGTCAATAAAGCAGAAATAGATGTGTTTCTAGATAGTAGGGGAACTGTTTCTATTATCTCCTCCATTTGGAAAACTTTTTGTCTTGACTTCAGCCCTGGTTCTTCTTCCTAAAAGTGATGCCACTTGAAGAAGGAAACCTCAGCTGGAAAGGAAGGAATGAATGAGAACGGGGACATAGCAGGGACAAACAAGATCACAATCTAAAGAGCACTAGTGGTTTGCCTTGGTATCAGACAAACAATGAAACATCGTTAGTTGACAAATAAAAGGTCAGGCTTTTGTAAACCTAGTGACCCGTACCTTGCCTCAAAATGAAGGTCAGTACTATTATGTAAACCTGATCTTATTCACCAGAAAACTTTCACTTCAAGGTTGATAGCATATGTTCAGTTTCCAAACTTATCTAAATTAAGTATAACCAATGTCAATGCAAGTAATTTTTTTCCTATTTTAGAATATCATAAATCACTTCACTTAAAAAATACACCACCTTTAGACAAAAGAAGGGAGAAGGCAATAGCACTCCACTCTAGTACTCTTGCCTGGAAAATCCCATGGATGGAGAAGCCTGGTCGGCTGCAGTCCATGGGGTCACTAAGAGTCGGACACGACTGAGCGACTTCACTTTCATGCGTTGGAGAAGGAAATGACAACCCACTCCAGCATTCTTGCCTGGAGAATCCCAGGGACGGCAAAGCCTGGTGGGCTGCCATCTTTGTGATTGCACAGAATCGGACACGACTGAGGCGATTTAGCAGCAGCAGCAGACAAAAGAAGGCATTTTGTGTATGCACAATGTTTAAAAACTTGTAAGACTATAAAAAATATTCATTGAATTGATGAAGAAGTGACCAACTTCAATATTCTGTAATGCTGCTGCTGTTGCTGCTAAGTCGCTTCAGTTGTGTCCAACTCTGTGTGACCCCAGAGACGGCAGCCCACCAGGCTCCCCCGTCCCTGGGATTCTCCAGGCAAGAACACTGAAGTGGGTTGCCATTTCCTTCTCCAATGCATGAAAGTGAAAAGTGAAAGTGAAGTCTCTCAGTTGTGTCCGACCCTCAGCAATCCCCTGGACTGCAGCCTACCAGGCTCCCTCTGTCCATGGGATTTTCCAAGCAAAAAAAGTACTGGAGTAGGGTTCCATTGCCCTCTTTGATATTCTGTAATAGTTCTGCCTAAAAAAAATAATGTCACATATATGTTTTAAAGTTTTCTAGAAGTCACACTGAATCTAAAAACAAGCAAGTGAACTTAATTTTATTAATATATGTTTCTTAATCCATTCTATCCAGATTATTATCACTTGAGAAATAAATATAAAAATTTTAATGAGATATTTGGCATTTTTGGGTGTTAAGCCTTCTTGCTTAACATTTTACAAGTAGCAATTTGGACTAGCCATGTTTCAAGAACATAGTAGCTCATGTGGCTAGGGGCTGCCATATCTGGCAGTGAAAGCCTATAAACAAATAACTGCTCATTGAAAATCTTGTTAAATGAATTCATCAATGAAGAATGAAAGCATAAAATTATGAGCTAAGAGTATTCAAAACTCACAAACTAACAAAGATGATAAGAATGATAAAGGAATTTCTGTAAGATCTGTACAGAAAGAGTATTAGAGCAGAAAATAGGAATTTGGAGTTTTAATGGCACTTTTGTCTGCAAGGAGATCCAACCAGTCCATTCTGAAGGAGATCAACCCTGGGATTTCTTTGGAAGGAATGATGCTGAAGCTGAAACTCCAGTACTTTGGCCACCTCATGCGAAGAGTTGACTCATTGGAAAAGACTTTGATGCTGGGAGGGATTGGGGGCAGGAGAAGAAGGGGATGACAGAGGATGAGATGGCTGGGTAGCATCACTGACTCGATGGACGTGAGTCTGAGTGAACTCCGGGAGTTGGCGATGGACAGGGAGGCTTGACTTGCTGCGATTCATGGGGTCACAAAGAGCTGGACACGACTGAGCGACTGAACTGAACTGAACTGAACTGTTCTTATTTCATTGTATTTTGAATCAGGCTCAGCTGGTAAAGAATCTACGTGCAATGCAGNGCGATGGACAGGGAGGCTTGACTTGCTGCGATTCATGGGGTCACAAAGAGCTGGACACGACTGAGCGACTGAACTGAACTGAACTGAACTGTTCTTATTTCATTGTATTTTGAATCAGGCTCAGCTGGTAAAGAATCTACGTGCAATGCAGGAGACCTAGGTTCAATTCCTGGGTTGGGAAGCTCCCCTGGAGAAGGGAAAGGCTACCCATTCCAGTTTTCTGGGCTGGAAAATTCCATGAGATTGCAAAGAGTCAGACACAACTGAGCAATTTTTCATTTCATGTCTTTCCCCTTCAACTAGGAGACCAGAGTCAATAACATCTTTCACCTTTTCTAAAGTTAATTTTTCTATGATCGATTTCTGGGGTATAGAAATCCTAACAAGAGTAGCAAACAATACTCACATTTGGTCCATATCAAGCTGAGGTCTGTATCAGAAAAGGTCACTAGTATCTCTTCCAGGAGGCCTCACAGGAAGTAATAATAATGTTGGTAAACCGTGACAAATCAATGTCTGTGATCTATTTCTTAGCTTTTCACACCCAAACACTGTATTTTGTTAGTACAGTATAGGCTGGATCTTTTAAAAGCGCACTCACATTTAAGTGACACAGGTAAAAGCATATTAGTTAATTATCACTGATACATGTAAGAGGGGGTTTCCCAGGTAGTGCAGTGGTAAAGAATACTGCAGCCAATGCAGGAGACACAAGAGATGTGGGTTCAATCCCAAGGTAGGAAAGATCATCTGGAGTAGGAAATGGCAAGCCGCTGTAGTATTCTCGCCTGGGAAATTTCATGGACACAAGAGCCTGGTGGACTACAGTCCATGGAGTCGCAAAGAGTCAGGCACGATTCAGTGGCTGAGCATGCAGAGAACATATAAGAGGAACCAGATTAGTGAAGAGTGCATGCCAATTTGTTCTCTTTCTATGAATTAATTTAAGAATGCCAATGTGTACATTTATGTTGACAAGCAACCATCATATACATGACTTGCGGTGGTGGCCATGAAAGTCCACTCTTCAGATCTCCTGTTTCAGGGATTATATTTGACTGATGACCTTAGCTGCTGCACTCTGATTCCACCATCCTGTTCACACTGACCCATTTTAAGGAGTCGTTGAATCAATGTGGAAGATACTAGGGTAAGTCCCATGAAATGAAGGCTTCCTCTGACAGAATCCCCTTTGGCCTAACCACAGCTTTCTTAGAACTACAGGATGACTGAAGGATTTTCCTACTAATCTTTCTGGGCTCTGTCTTTCATAGGAGTCCATACTTCCATTGTATGACTATCTAAGCCTCTATTGAACATCAGATTGTTTGCAAATATGTGCAGGCTAAGTCACTTCAGTTGCGTTCATCTCTTTGTGACCTTATGGACTGTAGTCCACCAGGCTCTTCTGTCCAAGGGATTCTCCAGGCAAGAATACTGGAGTGGGTTGCCATGCTCTTCTCTGGTTTGCAAATATATTTAATCACATTTTCATTTAATCCTACAGCTTTGTGTTTCATGTGAATTTGTGTATCTCTCTTCTAATCAAATATGTTTTGTAGACCATAATATTTCCAAATTCTGAGAAGCACTTTATTGTGTTTGCCAAGGACTTCCCTGGTGGCTCAGACAGTAAAGAATCTGCTTGCCATGCAGGAGACCTGGGTTCAATCCCTGGGTCAGGAAGGTCCCCTAGAGAAGGGAATGGCAACCCACTCCAGTATTCTTGCCTGGAGAATCCCATGGTCAGAGAAGCCAGGTGGTCTACAGTCCATGAGGTCACAAAGAGTCAGACACGACAGAGCAAGTAACACTAACTAGTTAGTTAGTGTTAGTTTAACTAGTTAGTGTTAGTTACTCAGTGATATGAAGACTAGGGATATTATTATTCTTTAAAAATAAAAATTCTCAAGAATCATTGTCTAAAGCCCTGAGAAATTACTGTCTATGGATATTATTTTTCTTCCTGGTGTGTGTGTGTGTGTTAGTTTCTCAGTCAGTGTCTAACACTTTGAGACCCTGTGGGACTGTAGCCCAGCAGGCTCATCTGTCCATGGGATTCTCCAGGCAAGAACACTGGCTGTAGTGGATTGCCATTCTCTTCTCCAGGGGACCTTCCCCACCCAGGGATCAAACCTGGGTCTCCTGCATTGCAGGCGAATTCTTCCTAAGGGAAAGCAAAACAGTATTGGCAAGCTTCATCAACTGGAATGCTAAGGAATACCCTGCATAAGCCAATTACAGTAAAGAGTTACTTTAACATATGAGGGGTTAGAAACAAAATGATTCAAGGGATAACAATGTTGTTTGTTGCTCCGAGGTCCTGGAAACACTTCCACCTTCATCCCTAAAGCTTTCTCACTGCTAAATAGAAGTATCATAGGAACCAATACAAGGATAGTGAGGCCTTGAGTGTTGCAATCTTCTATTATGGACTTTATGTCTTAAAGAGCTTCTTTACTTATAGAATATGAATTAATTCTTGGAAAAGATTTTGAAGGATCTATCTGAATCTTGATGGGAAGTACACTGTGAATTTTGCCATACAAGGATGGTAGCTGATTCAATAGGGATTAACCTTCAGTGTTTCCAGAATCATTGCTAGTTCTATCAGAAGGAGCAAATATTAATAAAAGATGTCAAAGTGTCATTTATTATCAAGGGCCTGCGTGGTGATTCATGTTAATTTCTAGAATTATTTCTCCCTTTTGGAAAAAAGAAATTCTGGCCTGATACATCACAAAGAAGTCTCAGCCTAATAAGTGGGTAGGGGCAAAGGAGCCAAGGAGGAAAAATGTGTATCTCTCAAAGGGCTTAAAGAAAAGGGAATAGGTTCGGGGACAGGAACTTTTTAGGTTCATTAGAAATTCTCACTATTTAAACTGTTTTAGTACTTCAGGCAGGGGCTGCTTTATAGTTGTGGATTTAAGCACCAAAAATATGGTTCTGGTGTCAGTTATGAGTGGAAAAGATTCATCCCTAACCTGGATAAATGTTTCCAAGCCAGCTGAGACAGAGACTTAAAAAGAGTTCTTGTAGTTCCTTGGAGCTCCATCACTGAGAACTGGGAGAACAGTGAAAAGCCTGGTTAGAGGGCTGAAAATGCCTGAAGCACTTAGGTTTATAATAATCTCTTTTCCAATGCCCTGACTTTTTTGCAATAATATTAGAAAGTAAGAGAGTTTTGGTTTTATTCAGGCATCTTCACTTGCTAGAGTTAAAGATTAAAAATTTTGGTGCTCTTGCATTGGGGTGACTCATCTAGAATATGAGAGAAGTGGTTCACAAGATTAACTAAATCTGGAGTAGACATGGTTTTCCATTCCATCCTGGTGTTTTTACTGGAAGAAAAAGGTCCCAATTCAGCCCATTAATAAACACAGAATTAAAAGCTACTCAGGTGGAATCAACATCTGAAATAAGGCCAGAATTTTAAAAAATCTGAAGTTGATTGTAATAGCTATGAACAGATTCAGCAGATTTTTGTGTGCAAGTGTGAAGTTTGTTCCAATCAATAAGTTTTGGAAAAGCATTAGGAACTGCTCAGTGAAGTTGCCTAGAAAATGGCTGAGCCTGATTACATAAAGAGTTATGGGGCTGATTCCTAGTTGTAATTCTAGGAATCTTTAGGATTTTTCCCAATTGCCAGTTTTTATCCAATGTTGGTCCTGTCCTTAACAGACAAGTAAATAAATTAGCTGATATAAGTCAGAGAAACCAGGTTGACATGTTAGAATGACTATATTAAATTCCTTAGCAATTCTGTGAAGATCTTTGGTTACTTTGGGAATATCTTTGACTATGGCTCATATTTCAGCTTTGTCCAGAGAAAATAAGAAGCTAAAAGTTTAAATACTACCTCCTCAAAAGATTTATTCTTAAATGGACAGGTTCTGATAAGACCAGAGGAAGAGAGTTTCAGAGAAAAGGGAAACTTGGTGAGAGAATTAGGATGGGTGGACTGAAGGTAAACAGGAGTTGTAGGAAGCATAGAGGGAAGTATTATGGTGTCAGAGGCAAAATCAGACCCTGAGAAGCCAAGAAAATCAAGATGGCATCAGAGGTGGAGCCTGACATGAAGAAGCCAAGGAAGAAGAGCTTGAGGCTTCAGGACCCATTTCATCTTTCCATTTTAATCTTTTTTTTTTTTTTTTTTGCCTCAGCTAATCTTAAAACCTTATTTTGCATATTGGCAATTTATAGCTCCAGATAATATTTGGAAGCCTTGAAATACCAACTGAAATATTCTCTCCATTAATTTCTGGAAATTGTAGAGAGATTGCAGCCCAATGAAGCTTCAAGAGAATTGAGTTTGGGGATTTCAAGAGTTCCCCCTTAGTGCCATTGATATTCTAAATTGTCTCTGCTCAGGTTGGTTCATTTAGTTAGAAATGGCCATGAGGAAAGAGCATGGTTTATCAGCAAAAAATTGTCTGAGGTCCCTGTTGGGGGGTGGTGGTGAGCTCTCAATATACTTAGAAAATTAAGTATATTGTTTTTTTAGATCCCATTTGTCAGAGCCTTTTCTCTAAACTAAAAGAACAATTTTCAAACAACTTAAACGGATTACAGCTCAAACAATTCAATTCAAACACCTTGCAACTCAAATAGCTCGAAGCCTTTATAGCAGCCAGTTCTAAGGGATCAGTTTGGCCCTAGAGTTTTTAAGCCAAAGACTTTTTAGCCACTTCTCTTAGACCAGCCTCTATTCCAAAGGAATGGGCTGACTGCTGAACTGGCACAGTTTCAGTGAAAGAGCCCCTAGTTCCAAAGGATGGACGGATGCCTTCTCAGCCAGTTTAGCTGATATAGTCTAATGTCAAAATCAGACCAAAGGGCCACAAGTTCTCACACATAAAAGGTGATCTTATCCAAAAAGGATGAAATTATAAACTGATCTCAGGTAAAGTCTGAAAGTGAAAGTATTAATTGCTCAGTTGTGTCCAACTCTTTGGGACCGCATAGATGGTTGCCTGCCAGGCTCCTCTATCCTTAGAATTCTCCAGACTAGAATACTGGAGTGGGTGGCCATTCCCTTCTCCAGGGGCTCTTCCTGACTCAGGGATCAAACCCACATTTCCTACAGTGGCAAGCAGATTCTTTACCACTAAGATACCTGTGAAGCCCCCCAGGAGAAAGACATGCCTTCAAATTTACAGTGTAGCCAGAAAAGCACTGATCAGCAAAGAGCTTGCTTTCGGGTACTGCACCTGTTTGCTCATCAACCCCAGAGCCGCTGGCGGTGTTCTCTGTACAGTGCATAGGCCACCAAAATGTTGGCCTGAAACAAACGGAATGCAGATATTTCTCAGGCAAAGAATTTCAATTTAGTATCTGCAACCATGGCAAGCTTTACGCAAATCCCCAGACATCAAGGGAAGGAGACTGCTTTTATAGAGGAGAAAAGGAGGCTGGGAGGGCTGTAGTAAAGAAAGAGTCCAAGACTTTTCATTGGCTGAATCCTTGCCAGGAAAGAAGAGTCTTTCGTCTTTGTTTTGGACTTAGCAATCATCGTAGGGAGTGAGAGCTCCCTCTTCTGGTCTCCAGACTCTATTTAATTGAGGTTTTCTGTTGATTAATTTTACAATGTGACAGAAAATATTATCAAAATAAGTGTCAGTCACTTTAGAGATTCAATGATTTGAATTCTGTATGATATTTGAAAAGCATATGAATCCTAATTTGGGGAAAAACTAGAATGCATATCTTTTATTCCCCATATTCTTTAAATTTGGAATATGAATTTATATTTTATTAAGTTACTCAGAAAAATAATGACATATTAGTGCAAGAGTATGTTGAAGTGCTCAGCACAAAATGTCCACCAAAGAAAATTCTCACCCAATAGATATTTCTTCAGACTGAATAATTTCTGCTAAGGTCTCCAGCTGGTTCTCCATGAATTCCCAGAATATTTCAACCCAGCATCAGCTGATATCTCCACAGAGACCCAGTGGTCTTTTATCATAGCTCTCTGTTCATATCCCACCATTCCTTGGGGGCCGAGGTTAATCATTTCTGTGTCTCACTAGCTCAGCCCCTTTTTCATATTCTGTAGCAAGAAACTCAGAAATTCTTGTTCTCTGTGCCTGCTCCATCCTCATAAGCAAAGAGACAGGAATGAATGTGAAATTGCATCAACATCAAAAAACGCATGGGTGTTTATTAGTATCTGTATACTCAGGCCTATGTGTGATAATCTTAAGAAACATATCTCCTTCTTAAATGATCTAATACCTCCTAGAGAGAAAAGAAAACTGCTCGTTAATACATCTGTAGAATACCTCTCTGTTCTGGGGACAAGGGCTACAAAATTGAGGGTGTTTACTTTTAAGGGGCTCATGTTTTAGGTGAAATACACAGACTAAGAAATACTATGGTATGCCCTCTTGTGCTTTTGCACTAGATACTTCTGCATTCAAGTGGGCAGTAAGCATTGCCTGACAAAAGCACAGAGAATTTCTCTATCATGGTTCTGCACACTTTCTTCTGGCTTTTTTCCTATTCTAAACAGGTCCACCACTCTGCTCCATTTCAAAAGGGAAGGTGAAAAGAAACAAAAGCTCAATATAAAAATCAACAAACTAGATTCAGTACTGCTGCTGCTACTGCTGCTGCTAAGTTGCTTCAGTCGTGTCTGACTCTGTGCGACCCCATAGACCCACCAGGCTCCCCCGNAAGGTGAAAAGAAACAAAAGCTCAATATAAAAATCAACAAACTAGATTCAGTACTGCTGCTGCTACTGCTGCTGCTAAGTTGCTTCAGTCGTGTCTGACTCTGTGCGACCCCATAGACCCACCAGGCTCCCCCGTCCCTGGGATTCTCCAGGCAAGAACACTGGAGTGGGTAGAACTACTATTTTTTAAATTGGTAATTAGTTGAATACATTATATGCTAATTTAAAAATTACTTACACACATACATACATCCCTCTAGGCAGAAGGGTCAAAAGCAAAAAGTTAGTGAAAGGGTTTAGACCAAGAGCCTCTCAATGGACTGTAGATAGAAAGGATCTTTTAATTCAGCTGCAAAGTTATCTTTACTGATGATTACAGAGCATGTTCTGATCATCCTGGAGATGTCGCAGGTCTAACTCAAAGCCTGTCTGGAGCACACAGACATCTAGGGAGCATTCTTGTTTTCCATAGCAGCTGGATATGTAGAACTATCTCCAGTGCATCTGTGGGCGTCATGATGACTTTGGAGATGTCCTTTAAGAAAGTCTCATTGGCTCCTTTACAAAGCTAATTGCAGTTGTCTGACTACTGAACTAACTCCAGTAGTTTCTTTCTTTCTTTTTTTCTTTCTTTTTAACTAAGGCTGTAAGATTTTAGATTCATGTCAGCCTCAGCAATTGCTGTGGTTCTGCTGTCCAGCTGCTCTTCAAGGAGCAGTGCCAAATTGAAGCGGTGGAATCTATTTTCTGTATTTTTAATAGATAAATCAAGACCATTTTTTCCTAAGTAAATTTTGGGTTCCTTTTAATGCATTACCTTGAATTATCTCTACCTCAATGCAATTCACCTACTATATGTCTCTGGCTACCAATATAACCTCTTAAGAACTTTGACAAGTCCATCTGATATTTCACTCAACAAAGAGATATAGCCATGTACTAATTTGAAGATTTCAATATCTACATTTCTTATTCAGGCTCATTATAAAGGGGCTAAGCTAAATGTATTTTGGGGCAATTTTGAGTCACCTTCTTTCTTTCAAAGTACATTTTATATTTGCTTTTCACTCTCTCTTTTATCACACTTTTCCTTCTTTATAATATTCTCAAATTAGTATCAAGAACTGGGGTTCAGAATTGGGATGAAGGATTGTGTTAGAAAGCCAGCTTCAAGGCAATGGCACCCCACTCTAGTACTCTTGCCTGGAAAATCCCATGGATGAAGGGGCCTGGTAGGCTGCAGTTCCTGGGGTTGCAAAGAGTCAGACACGACTGAGCAACTTCACTTTCCCTTTCCCTTTCATGCATTGGAGAAGGAAATGGCAACCCACTCCAGTGTTCTTGCCTGGAGAATCCCAGGGACCGGGGAGCCTGGTGGGCTGCCATCTATGGGGTTGCACAGAGTTGGACACGACTGAAGCGCCTTAGCAGCAGCAGCAGTAGCAGTGTTATTGACCACTCTAAAGTCCCTGTTTAGCAGTCATCCTATGGGCTTCCTAGGTGGTTCTAGAGGTAAGGAAACCACCTGTCAATGCAGGAGACATAAGAGACGTGGGTTTGATCCTGGGTTGGGAAGATTCCCTGGAGAAAGCCATGGAAATCCACTCCAGTATTCTTGTCTGGAGAATTCTATGCTCAGAGGAGCCTGGCGGGCTGCGGTCCATAGGGTCACACGGAGTCAGACACAATTGAAGCGACTTAGCACATTCAATGAACAACCTCTGGTTCCCAATCATCCACAGTTTATCAATAGACTAACTCTGAACCTGGATAGAGCTTACCTTAATTCTAAAAATAAATACTATGAAGTAATATTGTCCCGTAAGACCTCACCAGTGACTTCTTAAAAAGTTAAATATCCTAAATTTTCTCTCTTCTTTTTGTCTTTATATACTTTTTCTATATAGACATATTTGTCAACATACCTATATAATACTTTTTTTTTCTGTAGGGGAGAGAACAACAAAAAAGAATCATTTGTTCAAGACTGACGGCTTCTTATGAAAGCTGTGCTTCTTAATTGCTGATTTATGTATCTCAAAATTCATTTTATTCTTTGTAATATGTAATGTACCAGTTTTTATAATGGAATATTAAGTGTTTTCTGTTTATTGAGATTTATTTCTAGAGGAATTTGAAACCTCCTTAAATGAAAGATTTAGTGTGAACAGTCTTAACTGTATTTCATGTAAGAGGAAGTCTAGGTGCAAGACGGAATCAAGATATGGAATGTGGAGCTTATAGCTCAGCTTCTCTTGGCTCTACCCTCCATGTCCTGATTTTGTCCTCTGGCTAGTAGACAGGAAACTCTAGAGTTTCCAAGTATTATATCTAGAGTTGGAAGTATTCACTGAAAGGAAGTCCATCTTTTTCCCTGTCTGCTTCTAAGCAGCAGGGACCTACTTCCTAAATGTGTCCCAGAAAGCTTTCCTCATGTCTCATTGTAATGCACTTGGTTACATGTCCATTTCTCAATGTAGAATAGCAAGGAACATGTGATTGGCAAAGAATACTCATTTATTCAAGCAAAGAACATTTTATACATATATTGTCACAAGATGTACATATATGGAGAGACATTTTTGAAAAAAGCAAAAAAATTCCACCTATAAGTTCTTTCAAAATTAAAGAAAAAATGGATTTCATTTGGGCAAAAAATATACATGAATTATCCAACATCTGTAATTTTTAAAGAGTATATGCAAAATAGTAATCATTCACTGAGAAATTGTTATTTATATGCTGAAAATGTGTGATCTTTTAATATTTAACTGAATTATATTTGATTGGCTATCTAATCAGTTTTCAAGAAATTATTTAATATAAGGAAGATAGATGAGATAAAAATTATTTAAAACCAAATATTGTCTCCTTTAAGCATCTCTTATGCTCATTAATTCTCTGTCCAATTTCCAAAGGGTAAAAATCACAGCGGCCATAAAGGAGTCTTGTAACTCCTGTTACAAATGGTGTTTTTAATTTTTAGTTTCATGATTTACTTATGAAGTCTTATTTCTGTTACTGGAAAATTATAAGAAAAAAATTGCCATATGAATACTGATTTTCCAAAGAGATTATCACTGCTAATTGGTGGAGGATTAATATCTTATGGATTCACAAGATGGAAAAATATGTGTGTGTATATATATATATACATACTGGGGGCCAGTGTGAGGAACTCTGCCCATGGCAAAGGTCATAAGGAAGGAAGCTTGGCATACGCAAAGGCGTGATCAAGCCTCAGGAAATCCCCTGTTCCCAAGCATCTACACCAAAACCAGAGTACTTTACAGGGGTCTCTCCCCTATAACCATTTCTCTTGTAGAAGGAGTTAACTTGCAGCTCCAGTTAATAAAAATTCCTGGGTGTGACAAGAGTGTTCCAACTTATGAACTCTGAAGGTTATCTAGCCTGCCTGTAGAGGTTCGTCCGGCCACAACAGCCCCCCAGCCATGAGAGGCACAAGATGTTTTAGACTTACTAAAAGCAAATTCTTTTGGGAAGTTAGAAATTATTAGTATAGTGGGTTGGCTAGGAATTATATTGGTGAAGGGTTTTTCATTTGTTGTGTGAATAATTGCTGCTAATTCCCTGCCCTGGGTGGGACAAGGGTGTTTCAGGTCAAACTTCAGCTTGTGTGACAGGATTATCCATACTCCTGCCACTATGATTGTTTACTACCTCTCAACCATAAACAGCACAGAGAGTTTTGGAGTATTTTGAGATTCTTAATTCAGTTCAGTTCAGTGGCTCAGTTGTGTCTGACTCTTTGAGACGCCATGAATTGCAGCACGCCAGGGCTCCCTGTCCATCACCATCTCTCGGAGTTCACTCAGACTCATGTCCATCGAGTTCGTGATGCCATCCAGCCATCTCATCCTGGGTCGTCCCCTTCTCCTCCTGCCCCCAATCCCTCCCAGCATCAGAGTCTTTTACAATGAGTCAACTCTTCGCATCAGATGGCCAAAGTACTGGAGTTTCAGCTTTAGCATCATTCTTTCCAAAGAAATCCCAGGGTTGATCTCCTTCAGAATGGACTGGTTGGATCTCCTTGCAGTCCAAGGGACTCTCAAGAGTCTTCTCCAACACCACAGTTCAAAAGCATCAATTCTTTGGCGCTCAGCTTTCCTCAGAGTCCAACTCTCACATCCATACATGACCACAGGAAAAACCATAGCCTTGACT